>JBBDHG010000090.1:4652500-4975962 GCA_037951165.1 Lophius americanus | reverse complement strand
AAGGAAGTCATGCATCCCTGGAAACAGAAGATTCGCTAGCTCTTTAGCTAGCATTAACTATGGTTTAACAGTTACATCATCAAAACTAAAATATGAAAAGGCTTTCTGGGTGCAAGAGGTCTAGTCTAGTTGCACAAAGACCTGGTTGAAGGTAACTTCAATCTCAATCTCAAACTTTTTTAAAAGTAATATTCCCACCCGATATCATTTTCGACAAAATGGGGTAACAGAAAGAACGATTTTCGCTTTTGATCTTAAATAGTCAGAATACATCTTTGACATTGTGGGTACTCTAAAATATATTAATTGACATATTTGCCTCTAATTTGTAAGAGTTAATTAATGATCTTGAGGATGTTTTGTGAATATTTTGTTGTGAATATTCCAAGCTTTAACCATTTGCCCCAGTTTCAAGAAGTTCTGCTAAGCCATGCTAAGCTAAGCTAAACACTTCTCTACCGGAGGCAGAGATGGAACATATAATCAGAGAACTAACGGACTTGACAAACCTGAAAATCTTTGTGCAACTAGCCGCTAGCATACTTGCCTGAAACCTCGCCACTTTCATGCAGACTTCTACTGGCTCAACAACATTTGGGCCGGTTGAAGTTAAATTTACTTTTGAGTGAATGTATGTGAAGCAAGCCCCTGAAATCATCTTCTAGCTCTCAGATGCTCTTATTAATCAACATCCAGTAATAATCTAATCAAATCAATCAGCATTGTTACAGCTTTTCTGGGAGGGTCACATTTTATCCACTAAATCATATCTGAGCAACACTTGAAGTACCAGACCCCTCGAACGGAGAAGGGTGGATCCCACTCAGAGCTAGAGGATCGGACCTGTCAAATGCCAAATTGTATTTGGGAAAGGTTAGTCAACCTTTCTGGCTGACTAACTCAGCCATGAAGGTAAGGAGAGGAGCTCTGAGAGGAGCCGCTGCTCCTTCACATCAAAAAGAACCTGTTCAAATGTTTCAGGCATATGATTAAGTTGCCTTTAGGGAGCAACTCAGTTTCCCCTAGGATGACCAGGAGAGAATTGCTGAGGAAAGAGTTGTTTGTTGTTGTTTTTTTTGGCCTGATGCCACCAAGACCCGACCCTGGACAAGCGCAAGGAAATGGAAATAATTTTTCACAGTGTGAAGTATTTTAGTATGTCTGATTCTTCGAAGATAATCTGAGCAAGAACTTTTGCGGTGGCCCAGCTCAGATTGGAGCGGTTACTAGCATTAAACATCTCTGGATTGTTGGCAATCAGAGCATCCCTCGCTACAAACACAGGATTTCTGAATGTGGAAGCACATGCAGTGATCTGGCACGAACACATCGACTCGTTTACGCATCAAATACTCACCATCAATATTCAGAGTTGCGGCGCATGAGACCATTCCTGCCGAATTCATGGCAACGCATGAGTACTCTCCTTCGTGGTCCAGGAGAACTTTAGAAATATCCAACTGGCAGGTTTCACCATAATGAGACATCCTGAAGATGTCTGACTGTCTGAGCTCTTTGTCATTACAGAACCAAGAAATCTGGAGGTCTGGAGACACAGGGTTCATTTACAGTCAGGAACAGAAACACAGGCGGTCATCATCAAGAACTGCTGAACGTATGCTGGACAGGACTGTCAATTTATTTCTTAAACCAACAACGTCAGGAAGGGGAGCAGTGGGTAATACCTTCCCCAGAGACGGTGCACTGGAAATGGGTTGGATGTCCCTCTGAGACCAGGATTGCCTGTATGGGAGTGATGAGGACTGGAGCGAGGACCTGAACCTTTTCAAACACCTCAGGAACTAGAAGTCAGGAAAAAGTAAAGTCAGTGTCAGTAGTGGTCATCAATTGCTAAAGATATCCAGGTTCTCCTTCAGTTCACACTAGAATCTCTGAAAGAACCGTTTGAGACTAAACCCTGGAAGATGGGTTGTGATCTCTAGCAGAGAGGGTTTTTCTCATGTTTTGTCCACTGAAAGGACACCCTCAAGGCCAATTTATCACCTATTGTCGAGTAAAGAGACATCCTTAAAGGCTCTTTATCATGTTTTTGCCCTTCAGAAAGACAACCCTCTCATATTTTACTGAGTAGGGTGACCCAATTGAGTTCTTAGTCAAATATTGTTGGATTAGGACTATTAATTATAGTTTGTCTGCAGGAAAAGGACCTACAATGTTCTTGGTCAAGTTTTGTCCACTGAATGGACGCCCTTGAGGTCATGTTATGAGTTATTGTCCAGAAGAAGGACACCCTAGAAGTCTTTTCTTTACTGTCTTATTGACCATTGAATGACGAAGACAGAACATTAACAGAAACACAGTTGATACAAGATCCTGATACCTCGCTGTGATAAACGTACCTTCCACAGTGAGAGAGGCAGAGCTTGTCGCCTCTCCGAAGTCGTTCTTAGCTTCACAGCTGTAGATAGCGGCGTCTTCAGGCGAGGCGTCGAGCAGCAGCAGCGTGTACTCCTCCTCGTCGTGGAGGAACTTGCACTTGTTGCTGCTGGACAGAGCCTGGGAGTCTTTGTACCAAGACACCTGGGGCGAAGGAACGCCGCTGACCTGCATGGACATACGAACGGTCCTACCGGACATTACTGTCCGGGGCTCCATTTGGCGAATGATCTGAGGAGGCTCCGGCACTGAAAACGGAGATCAGAAGATCTGAAGGTCAGCTTTCAACCACAATGGTGTAACCATCGCGTCATTGTCGTGTAATTTCTTACGTCTGACATGAAGATTGATGCTGCTCTGGTTTCTGCCGGCTAAGAAAGTGTACTCTCCAGCGTCACTCCTGTAGGTCTCAGAGATGGTGAGGCGGTGGAGCTTCCTGATGGTGACGTAGTTGAACCTGGTCTCAACAGAGAACTGGATCTCCACTCCGTTCCTCATCCAGCGACCCTCCACGTCGTCCTCATTCACCTCAAACTCCAAGGTTGCTCTATGTTTCTCAACAACCTGCACAGAGCAGAACAGGAAGTGAGATTCTAGAATGTCTCAAGGGTCTTTAAGGGACAAAAATTCCGTCAAGATGTTCTCAGCAGATCAACGAGAGAACTGCATGAACTCACAGCGATGTTCCGATCAGCAGGTTCTGAGATTTTGACGTCGCGTCCCTCAACACCCAGGTTGCCCTTGGACATGCTGGACCCGGCCACGGCTGTGTATTCTCCCGCATCAGACAAACGGACTGACGGCAGAACCAGGCGGTGCACGAATTTCTCAGAGGTCATTTTATACCTGCAGGAGACACGAAGGAAGAAGAACGGTAATCAACAGATTCTCTTCTTCTGGCTATTATGATCTTAGTCTTATGAGTGAGCTAGTGTACCTGTCTGACATATCCAGCTCCTGACCGTCCTTCATCCACATCACCTGGACGTTTGGTTCAGAAACTTCACACTCAAAAGTCGCTCTCTTCTTCTCAGTGATTTTCAGGTCCTTCAGATGTTTGGTAAATTCAACCACGCGGGCTGTAGGGGATGAAAGAAACAGAACTTAATCACCTGCATGTAGTGGTCTTTAAGGAGGTTGTAGATCTATTAACGCTTTAAGTGATTCTATTACATCTATCTTTTAGTTTGGGATGTTCTAGTGGTCCCTGAGTAGGTTCATGTAGTCTATTATGGGGTTCAATTTCTTGCTGGGGAGGTCCTATTAGTCATTTAAGGGATCCTAAAGGTCAATGAGGGGTTCTAGTTGTTTTATAATAGATGTTTCTGGTAACTGGTGAGATTCTAATGATGCTTAAGAAAGTTTTCATGGTCCTGTTAGATGTTCTAGTGTATAGTGGGTTGGTTTTTGATAGTATTTTAAGACATTTCAGTTGACATCAGGGAAGTTGTAGTGGTCCCTGTGGTGGTTCTCCTTGACTTTTAGGGGTTCCATTAGTCTGTGAAGAGATTAACATGGCTTTTTGGGAGGTTCTAGTGGTTGTTTTTGAGATTCTCTTGGTTGATACAGAAGTTCTACTAGACTTTAAAGACATTTTAGTGGTCCTTGAGAAGGCTCTCATTGTCTTTTGTGGGGCTTAATTTGTTGCTTGGGAGTTTCAAGTCATTTAAGAGTATTTTTTAACGGGGCTGTAGTTGTCGTATAATATATTTTAATGGTGATCGGTGAAATTCTACGGGTATTTAATAAGGTTATCACAGTCTTTCAGAAGATTTAGTTGATAATTTGGAGGTTTTAATAGCATTTAAAAAAAAATAATTAGCCATTAGAAAAGTTATATGGGTCTCTGAGGATGTTTTAATGGACCTTTAGAGGTTCCGTTGGTACTCAAAGACATTAAGTGGTTATTGAGGAGGTTTTACTTGCTGCTAAGTTATTCTTATAGTTCATGAAGAGATTATAGTGTCCCTTAGGGAAGTTCTAGTGGTCCTTTTAGAATTGATTCTTGAGATGACTGAGGAGCACTATGGACTTATTTCAGTGTTTTAGTTTGAATTGGAGGGGTTCCATTGCTCACTTGAGCAAACTTTTAAGATAGATCTTTGATATACTGTGGTAATAATAATAATAATTATATATTTAATTTATAACGCACTTTACATTTGGATCAAATCTCAAAGTGCCAAAATGGTGGTGGTTCCAATAGAGCTAAAGGAGGTTCTACATGTCATTTAAGTTAATGGCTAACCCTCTATGCTCAAACAGCAGATACATTTAGAGCATGTTTGGGGAACATAGTGGAAATTGGTGGAAAGTAGAGATGGTGGTGGAAACCGAACTCGAGAAGGAGAAATCTTGCCTTCAACGTAGAGTTTAGCTGAGGTGATGGCAGAGCCTGCCATGAAGGTGTACTCGGCACTGTCTCCAAAGTGAACATTTCTGACGCTCAGAGTGTGAGTGAGCTGTTTGCAGCGGGCCTGGCATCTGTCCGTGGAACGGATCTCCACGCCATTCTTCAGCCATCTGTACGTGATCTCTTCGTAGTTGACGTTCACCTCAAATGTGACGGAGTCTTTCTCCTGAGCGTTTAGGTCCCGGAGCATCGTTGTAATAACCAGAGCTGGAGAGCAACGAAATAAAAGGTTATCTTCATTGGACCATTTAGTTGAAACCCAAATAGCACCAGGATTGACCCAGCAGACTTACGGTTAACAGTTAGCCGTGCAGAGACTCTGTCGTTCCCGCAGACAAAGCTATACTCTGCCGAGTCCTTGGTGCTTGTGTTAATGATTTTCAGCTGGTGGACTTTTCCCTGAACGATGATGCTGAACTTCTCGCTCATCTCGATCTCCACACCGTCTCTCAGCCATGTGGATGGCACGTTGAGGTGGGACACTTCACACTCGAACGTGGCCACCTTGGTCTCGGGGACAGTCACGTCTTTCAAAGGCCGTGTGACACGCAGGGCTGTCGGGAGAAAGTACGTTATCCAAACATGGACG
The DNA here is from genome assembly GCA_037951165.1 of Lophius americanus. NCBI lineage: Eukaryota > Metazoa > Chordata > Actinopteri > Lophiiformes > Lophiidae > Lophius > Lophius americanus. Next base: position 4,970,563 of record JBBDHG010000090.1, on the reverse strand, counting down.
CACAACTTTTCCAGGATGACTTCCTCACAAGCACACAGTGGCATTAAGATCAGTCAGATGAAAGGACGAGTCTCTGTAACAGCTAACGTGTCATTGTCAAAGGCTGCTGTAACACTTACACTGGACGGTGAGGCGAGCGCTGCAATGGAGGTGTCCTACCACTGCAGTGTACTCCCCCTGTTTGCTGTTGTCCACTTCCTGGATGATCAGCTTGTGCGTCTTCTTCTCGGAGACTATTCTGTAGTGCTCGTTGGGCCTCACCTCCACGTTGTTGAAAAGCCATTTAACAGGGATGTTGTCCTCGGAGATGCCAACCTCAAATACTGCTGTAGCGCCCAGCAGAGATGTCACATCCTTTGGCTTCTTGAGGATCTTGAGAGCTGTAGGAAAGCATGTCTTAGAATTATCATCTTTTATTTTTGGGGCTTAAATGTTAAGGGAATAAGTGGATGCTTACATTCAACGTTGAGCCTGGCGTTGGCGGACAGTTTTCCCAGTCTGAAGGAGTAAACACACTCGTCCTGGGTGTTGCAGTTCTTGATCTTCAGGGTGTGGACCCGGCCTTCAATGTTGATCTCGTACTTATCACCAGGCTGGAGCTCAACACCGTTCTTGATCCACTGTGCTCCTCTGACATCTTCATGGGTCAGCTCCAAGCTGAATAAGGCGTCTTGAGTTTGGACCACATTCAGGTTCTTCATGGTCTTCTTGACCTTCACGGCTGTTGAGACAAAAATAGTGGAAAATGAATATGATTACTTCAGGGGTTTTTTTTCCTTTGGTTTGGTCCAAAGAGTTTCTTTTAAGAGACCTGGACCTACCCTCGACTTTTAGGTTGGCTGAGGTCTTGGACGTAGCGACCTGATAGGTGTACTCTCCGATGTCTGTGCATTTGGTGATGGCTATGACAAGGCGTCTCACGGCGCCTTTCACTTCGCTCAGCGTGTTTTCGTTAAAGTCGACGGGCTGGCCGTCTTTAAGCCACTTGCCCTCAGCAGAGGGGTTGGCTACCTCACACTCGAGCACGGCGGTCTGGGAGTCGGCCACCACCAAATCACGCAGGGGCTTCCTAATAGCGCCACCTGAGGACAGAAGAATGCGTTATAAACCATCTCTTCTGTCGCCGCATAATCGCAACACTTTCATAAAATAAACCTAACAAACAAACCCAGACTTACCAGTTACAGTCAGCGAAGCACTGCAGGTCTTCTCGCCGGCGGCAAACATGTACTCGCCCTCTTCGTCCTTCATTGCGTTCATGACAGTAAGGGCGTGGTGCTTGTTCTTAGATTCCATCTTGTGCTTGGCGCCAGCTTTGAGCGGCTGCCTCTTGAATGTCCAGAAAGCGTCAATCCCTGGGTGAGAAACCTCAACCTCGAATTTGACGTTCTCAGACTCGGAGCACTCCTTGTCCTTCATCGCTTTCACTATCTGGACAACTGGAACAAAAGTCATTAATAATTACTTAATGATTTCCTTTCATATTAACGATGATAACAATAGGTCAGCTTGGGACATCTCAGGAGGTCCTGCATGCAAAAAAGCCGAACCTCATTCTCTTTCCTCACTGGACTTACTCTGAACAGAAAGTTTGCAGCTGGTCTCGGCGCGGCCAACCACCAGTTTGTACTGTCCTTCATCAGAAGCGTAGGTCCTGTTAAAGACCAGACGCTGCTTGGACCCCTTTGCCACCAACTGGATTCGGTCACTGGGCGTCATTAGTTTGTTGTTGTGGTACCATTTGACTAAGCTGATGTCCTGAGCGGAGATTTTGGCCTCCAAGACGGCCTTGGTTCCCTCAATAGCATTAGTGTCCTTCAGTGGGTTCAAGACGCTGATGGCTGTAAAACCAGAGGAAAACATTAAAACTTTGGTTGATCTTATTTTGGAAACATTTTAAAAAAATCTACTTGAAAATGAGGCTGCTTACTCTGAACGACCAGCTTTGCAGAAGTTGAGATGCCATGATCAGGAATCACAAAGGAATATGTTCCCAAGTCGTCCTTGATTGTGTCTTCAATGAGAAGTTTGTGAATCTGTCTGTCGACCACAATGTGGACACGGTTTGAGGCCGTGACCGGCTGGCCGTTCTTCATCCATGTTCCCTCAACGTTCTCCTGGGAGAACTTGACCTCCAGCTTAGCGATGTTGCCCTCACAGACGGTCAGGTCGGTGAGAGGCTGCATCAGGGTCACGGGTCGCACTGAAACATCGAGACAAAATGTAAGGTCCCGGATAAAACTGGACTAAAAGCCGCAGAGGCAGAGGTAAAGCCCAAATGATGAAATGAGAAAACATAAGGCTTCAAACGTCAAAGGGTTCCTCCTCTGAAGAGCAGCAATGTTTCAGCACACTGTAACTTTTAGATGCGCCAGGGGATTTTACACATTCAGGCAAGTTAGTGTCTATTGTTGCACCTATTTTCTTTATTGTCGTTGTTATTTTTTTCTTTTGTGCTCGACTATCTATCTCGAAAGGCGCTGTCTAACTAACGAGTTATTATTATTATTGAGGTAAAAAACCCTGTTTGGAGTCAAACTCTTGGGATCCTGAACAACATGTAAAAAAACTTTACCACAAAACTATAAAACTTGTAGTCCATAACTCACATTTCATCTTCAGTGAGGCGCTTGTCTTCAACTCGGCCACTTTGAAGGTGTATTTCCCCTGATCCTCCTTCTTGACTTCTTTGACGGAAAGGCAGTGTCTTCCACGACGGGAGGACATGACATATTTGCTGCTGGGAGAGAGAGGCTTCTCTCCGAAGAACCAAGAACCTTCGGAGTCCTCACGAGACACAACGCACTCAAACTCCCCAGAGTAAGTCTCTGGAACCTCGGTGCTTTCCAGCTGTTTGGTGATCTCCAGCGGAGCTCCTGGTTATTCAACAAAACAAATGTGACGTCATTGACAACACATATAAAACAGTCGCACAAAACTTAAGTGAATAAAATGTCTATTTTTTATGAAGTAAATTCATGTTAAGGAGATAAACCTGATTACATCACGTAGGAATTGCATGAAATTCAAAAACTGACTTTACTTTTAAGACTTTGTTGAGTTGACTTGAACTGATATTATTTTGTTTGTTTGTTTTTCCCGTTTTCTTTCCCCATTTGATGTTGAGTGAAAACTTTCAATTGGGTTTGAATGCTGGACGCATTCACAATTTATAGACTGAGAATTAGACTGAGCTGATTAAATAAAGTTGGACCTACTCCAATTATTTAATTAAGTTTGAGTATCAAAGATGAATTAAATTTAAACTAATCTAAGTAAATCAGTTGAATCAACCCAAATAAATTAAGCTAAAACGAATCCCATCAACTTAATTGAAACAAATCCAATAAATAAAATTGGACCAAATCCATGTTAACAAGTTAAATCAACCCCAATAAATGAAGTTGGACTCAATCATAATTACTCTTTCGAATCAACCCCGCTAATGTCCGGTACACCTGCGTTACTGCTAATGTAAATTGCTGTAATCTAACAGAGTGGTAAAAGACCAGTTCAAGCTGAGAACGAGGGTTTTGGCCATGTGGTCCTACTTGTCCATCATCTCTGGAGATAAGCGTTAGACTTTGTCCTCAACCCACCTTCAACATGGAGCTTGGCGGTCGTGATGACATCATCGTCCACAACCATGCAGGAAAATTCGGCCTCGTCCTTCATGCTGATCATAAGCACAGACAGGAAGTGGACCTTTCTGTCAGAGTGCATCCTGTATTTGTCACCAGAGAAGACCTCCATGTTGTTCCTCAGCCATTTCACCTTAACGAAAGGCTCATTGGTTTCACACTCAAAAGTAGCCATGGTGTCCTTCTCCTTGGCATTGATGTCCTCCAGTTTCTGCGTGAAGGTGATGACTTGCTTTGCTGCAAAGATTTAAAGAAAGGATTCATCAAAAACAACACAAATATAGAAATAGGTATCAATTGCAGAAAGTGTGAGGTTTGCTACCTTGCACCAGCAGGAAAGCGTGGCTAGAAGTCTCTCCAGCAGTGTTTGAAGCTTTCACCATGATACTAGCAGAATCCTCTGCTGTTACATTTCTGATCACCAGCTCACAAATGTGATCCTCTGGCCAGAACCAGTAAATACGGTCAGACTTCTCCAGCTGAACGCCGTTCTTGAACCACTGGCACACGGGATCTGGTCTGCCGACGACTCGGACTCTGAACTTGACCTCGTTGCCCTGTGCAACGGTCTGGCTCGTAATACGCTCCAGGATCTTTGGCGCTTCCATGCTGGCCGAGAGTTTGACCCTCTCTGGTTTTAGAGGTTTGGCTGTAAGCTTGCGACGCTCCTCCTCCTTCTTCTTCTCAGCTTCCTCCTTCTTCTTGGCACGGTGGAGCAGATCTTCCTTTGTTTTCTTCAGCAGGTCCTCGTAGGACTCGTCCCTCTTGCGTGACTTCAGTTCTACAGCAGTGATGGACTCGTAGTAGCCTTCTTCTGTCCTGCGCTTGAACTTGCCCCTCAGTTCGTCTGACTCCTCGGTGGCTTTCTCGTGGACAATTCTCTGGGCCTTCTTCAGCTTGACCACCTCTTTTAACTGAGAGTCCTCGGCAGCTTTCTCCTCCTTGACTACCTCAAACGAAACTTTTCCAGTTTCAGGTGTGGGTTCGCCTGCCTTTGCTTCTGGAGCGCGGCGCAGGTGGGTTCTGAAGTCCTCTTTCTGCTGAACCTCAAGCTTTACAGTGTGCTCAGCTGAGCCCAGGTTGTTGTCAGCCACCACTTTGACCTCCCCCAAATCATATGATTTGATTTCAGTGATTTCCAGATAGTAAATACCATCGTACCGAAGTCTATACCTCTTGCTCTTGCGGATAAGTTGTCCATTGAGGTACCAGTTAACCTTTGGCGAAGGATAACCAGTCACTCTACAGCGGAATCGTGCCGTTTCACCTTCCAGAACTCTGGCTGGTTCAGGAAGAAGAACAATGTCAGGCTTGGTTTTCTCTGTTTCATCATCAGCGGTGACTCCGTAGGGTCCTCCCTCGTGGGCCATTCGTTCAATGTCATCAATTCGGTATGCGCCCTTTCTGCCTTCAGGAAGCTGCGATTCCTCAACAAGGCCCTTCTCATCCTTGACGACAAGGGTAGCCGAGGTCTGGTCGACACCGTACTTGTTGGTCGATCTACAGGTGATGACACCGCTGTCTCTGGCATAAGCAACTTCATAGTCCAGACTGCAGTAGCCAAATTCATTGACCATGCGCAACCTATTAGCAGCCTCCAGGGGTTTCCCATCGTGCAGCCACTCCACCACCATGGTGGGGTCACCTATAGGGGTCAGTCTACACTCAAAATGAGCTGGACCAAAGCGCTTCATGCGAACAGAGGTCAGCTTCTTCTTGAACTGTGGCTTCTGCTGCTTCTCCTTGTCGTAAAGGTCGCCCTCCTCCCACTGGTCTTGACCGTATCGTAGGTGAAGGGGCTCCACCTCTGGTGGGGCGATCTCCTTGGCTTTGTAGGTTCCTTTTGGGATGATGAGCTTCCTCTCTGGTACAGGCTCGGCATAGTCCATCTCAACATTGACCCTGCAGCGTGTCGTGTCTCTGCCAGCCTTGTTGATGGCAGTAGCTGTGTACCAGGCGCTATCTGAGCCGGTTGCTGAGGGGATCTTGAATACTGCCTCTCCTTTTGTACCTTCAACCCTGGAACACAGATTTGAAGATAGCATTAGCAACACTGATTTTATTTCCACTAAATCCATTATTTAAAAGGTAAACATCCAGGATCCTAGATCAGAAGGTTGACATAGAATTAGTTCCTACTATATACTACCTCAAAAATATCAGTGAAAAGATTTAGTTTTTATTCTCAACTAAGGTTTATCTCTACTAACGTTTAACCGTTTGGTCAACAGATGGCATCAACTTATACATTCCCCTTTCACGTTTAAGGGGGAGGTGATTCCAGGAGTCTTTAGTACCAGCCAGCAGTGTACAGGTGGGACAAAAAGACCAATCAGCATCTCCTCAACCACTGTCGCATGTTCGGAGAAACTTCTGACATGTGAGAAATTTCGGTTACCTTTGGACAGTTAATGCAGATCCATAAGTTGATTCCCCAAGGTCAGTGGCGTTTCCTCACTAAACTTGTGAAAAGTGTCAAACAGAGTTTTGGAGTTGCCATGACAATGCGTCATGTTGATAAAAATAATCTTTTCTTCTTTGTCTGTTGGCTGTTCTCTTTCGGGTCGCCACAGCAGATCATCTGTTTTCCTTTATGTCTTTACTTTCACACTTATTATTATTATGTGGGCAGGAGATGCTAAACTACTCCAAGCAGAACTGATGACTGTTCAGTTTCAAAAACCTCATGAGATCAGAGTTTAATCAATTACCATAAAGATTGTTTTCACTTTGTTGATGACGTAGCCTACCCTTAGTTTAACATTGTTATTAACATGACCCAACTGGAAAAGTACCATACAAGGCAATAGCTCCTGGTACCAAAGTCCAGTTACTGGTAACAGCTCCCCAGGTCAGCTATACCCAACTCTATTGTTAGCTCGCTTTGCTAATCTAGAACCTACTTGATATTTGGGTGCTTGTGTGGTGTGACAATGTCGCTGTTCTTCAACCAGACGATATCAGGCAGAGGGTTTCCGATGGCTTTGACGGCCAATTCAACCAAAGTTCCCTGCTTCACACTGAGGTTCTTCAGCTTCTCGCAGAACTGGGGACGCAATAATGTCTCCTTAGCTGAAAAAGAAAGAAATGATCAAGTCGTCATTAAATGTTCATAAGCATCTTCTCCAATGAAGCCGAGGTGAGTTGCAATCTCTTACCATCCACAGTGAGAGTGATGGAGATGGACGACCGTCCGGCCCGGTTCTGAGCAATGACGGTCCACTCTCCTGAGTCCTGTGGCATGGCTGGCGCGATGATCAGGGACTGAGTGCCATCCTCTTTCACCACGATCTTGTGGGTGTGGTCGCTGACAACTTGTTGTCCTGAAGAGGAGACACAGATTTTGGTTAGAGTGAAGTTAAAGAATAACATCTCAAACATCTAAAAGGTAAAGTCTGTAAAATAAATAATGTCATCCAGTATCCTGTCAAGGGATGAGGTTACTTCAGATTTATATTTAGAAAAGCTAGTTTGTTGGTTTTAAAAGGTTCCGGATAAATGTGAAAAGTTATTCTTATTGCCAGTGATCAGTTGATAATTGATAATGTATCATTACAAAATGATAAAAACGTAGTTATGAATATTGTATCCCAAATATTCCAGGAGACATCCCTAAATTTTACAGACTCCACCTTTAAGAAAGCCTTTACTGACCGTTGTGGAACCAGTACGTGTCGGGCATCGGCCTGCCAACGACCTTCAGGTCAAACCTTGCGGTCTGACCCTCTGAGCATTTACAGGACGAAGGCTTCATGACAAACACGGGCTTGTAGAGTCTCTCCAGCTGAGCCTCGTCGGTCTCATCAAGCCGGCGAGCTGGAGAGCATCCGGGGGAACGGCTGGAGGAGCGGGCGGGAGAGCGACTCATAGAGCGAGGAGATGTAGACCTGAGGAAGAGGCGCAATCTCCCATAAGTGGGTTTGTGATCTCAGGGAAGTCTTTTAGTCGCATTGAGAGAGAGCTTACCTGATCCTCTGCATGGTCGGCTGTGGCGCGTATCTCTGGGGCGCTCCGGCTCCTGATGGCTCCACGTAAAGTTTTCCGGAGCAGATGGAATTTCCTATCATGTTGGTGGCGAAGGCGGTGTAGACGCCCTCATCCTCCGGGAGAGCCACGGGCAAACGCAGGCTAGCCCGTCCATCCTGAAGAGCTTCCATCTGGTAACGGTCTCCGGCCCTGATTCGCTGGCCATCTTTGAACCAAGCAATCTGGAGTGGGCCAAAAGATTTTTGTTATTGTTGTAAAGGTTTATCATAAGGATAAACCACTTGAAATGAAACCTTTCAACATAGAATATAAAAAACCCCCATTAAAACATAATAAAAAACAACAACAATTAAGACAGTAAACACACAAGCGTCAGAAAAATGGGTGCAATGATGAACACAACCACTAGATGGCCATAGAGATGCCAGGAATAAACACCCGGCCAGCAAAACTAATATATGGCATGCAACTAAATATACTGTTTTTTATACAGTTTGCAAGAATTGGATAATCTGAAAATTAGTTAATCCTTTTCTTAAAAAGGGAGGAAACATTGTATGTGAACAGGCGATATGATGTCATGGATCTTTTGTCTGCATGTAGGTCCTTCCAGTCCAAAGGAGCCTTAACAATGGAAGATCTTTTTCTGACTGTAGGGATGGAAAATATGAATTTTGAGGAATGCGTTAAGTGATAATCTGATGAATATGGAACCAGAAACTGCTGGAAATGCTGGACGTATGTTGGTGTTGGATATAGTTGAACAGAAGAATTAGAACAGAATGATAGGAGATAGAAAAACAACCCTTTCTAAAGCTTCAACCCGAGTTCTTGAAATTCTCTACCTTAGGCAGCGGCGTTCCAGCCATCTTGCAGTGGAACGTGGCGCCCATTCCTTCCCTGATCCTGTAGTTCTTGACGGGAACGTCAAAGCTGGACTGCACAGCCTCAGCGGGGATGGCGGTCTCCATGGATTCTCCGTCCCCTGTCACAATCTCTTTGTAGGTAATCTTCATGATGCGGAGCTCAAGCTCCTGGATGATCCTCAGCTCAATGGCAAAGAGATGGAATTCCTGCAGATGAAAAGGCAAAGTCAAGCATCTGTGCAAACAGTCAGAAGTGACATCATCCGACTAATGACAGGCTTACCTGTCCGGAGATAACGGTGGTGGTGATGGTGGTCATCCGCTCCATTGTCGCACCAACGACGGGGGGAACATCTGCCACTTTGGGTTCCTGCACAATGGCTGTCATTTCAGTCTTAAAGGTTGCTTCCTGTTTCTTCATGTAGGCTTCGTATTCCTCTGCGAGCAACAGAGGAATACGAGGAAAGGAGGAAGGAATAGGAAGAAACCAGCCAGGTGAGTCCAGGCATTTCAGATCTTTTACAGAACAAGCTACAACATCCGAGATGAATCGGTTTTCATGTACCTTCATCCAGCAGACCGGCGGAGGCTGAGACCTCGCCCAGCTGGTTCTTCACGTAGACGGAGTATTCCCCGGCGTCATCGGCGAAGGTCATGGAGATCTCCAGCTTGCATTCTCCACTGTCCCTCTTGTAGGCAACTTTGTATCTGATGAACGATGGACAGGAGGCAGCATTTTAGATTTAATCCAGCGTAATGTTGGAGCTGCTGTCATTAGTCTATTAACAGTCTTTCTAAAGATCAAATATTTTCTCCTGCTATTTCCTTAAAAGGTGCAGTCTGAAACATTTAAGGACATCTAGTGGTGGAAACCCAGAATGCACCTTCAGCTCACCCCTCCCTATCAAGAATCTCTCTGGGTAACTTCATAAAACTATAATTAAAGCCAATGTGAGCACCGGCCGTTGGGGCAGCGGGTCTCCGGGGATGCAACAAGAACTTGGTCCATGGCCCCTGAGACAACGAGGTCCAGGCAGATTTCTTTTCATCCCCCATATGGCCGGCCAGCGCTACCGAGGATTACATCATTGGGTGTAAGACCCCGCACCTACTGAATCGAATCCCTCGTGCGAACGGTGCCGACCACAACAGTTTACTTCTCAACAGTTTCACGAGTTGGGGTTTCATGTTTCCCTCCTTTGGCGGTTTTCTTCAGCATTGTGTTTCTTCTTTGCTAAATAATAAGAGCGATCCTCCATATTTGGGGAAATTTTGGGGGAAAGAAGACCCCCCCCAAACTCTACCAATCAACCCAGAGGGGCTTGCAGAGCACCAACCAGAGCACTTGCAGCAGTTGCACCTGAATGTGCCCAATATAACCCACCTGTATCCGGTCGTGAGCGGTATGCCATTCTTCTTCCAGATGACGTGAGGTTTAGGGCTTCCTCCAACCTGACAGTCGAACACGACACTTCCTCCTTCCACCAGCATCTGGATGGTGGGCTTCTTGATGAAGAAGGGAGCAATGGTGGCCGTTTCAGACTCCACCATCTGATACACGGCCTCTTCTTGGGCTTCTTCGGTTACACTGGAAATAGAAATAGAATTTTTGATATAACTCTTCTGTGACCACATAGACCTTCAACCAGCAACTTTTAAGATAAACTCACAGTTTCTCGGCAGTTTCTGTCTCTACAGCAATCTCCTCTCTGCACTCGATGTCCTCGGACACTGGAGGGGGAAAAGAGGGTTTATTTAGATCCTGGTCAGCCTGATCCCTAGACCTGATCCCTGACGACAAAGGTCCAGTCCTCTGGTTCTATAGTTCTACTAGACTGCCCTGATAGAGGAGGAGGATGAGGAGGATCCCTAGTATCATCAAGTGAGCAGAAAAAACTCCTTCTATCAGTTACTTTAAGTTAAGCCTAGCGTAACTAGAAACTACATTTGTCAGACAAATGTAGTGGAGTACAAAGTGTAAAGTAGAATAAAATGGTAATAATCAAATACTGATACCTAAAAGTACAGAAAGTACAGAACTTGAATAAATATACGTAGTTACTATCCACCACTGCAGTAGTTGCATATTGAGGAGTATCAGTAATGATGAATATTTAAAGGTTTTTACGGTTAGTTTCTTAACCACACTTATTGAAAAAATTATAATAAAGGGATGTAGACGAAACAGAACAACATAGAACGCTGTAAAAAAAAAAGTACTTGCTAAGAAGTGAAACTTTTCCTTTTTTTTTATCATAACTTTTTGATAGTTTGAGGGATACTTCAGTGTTTACTTTATGGAGTTCCTGCGATATGAGGAAGACTATTTACACTTTTTTTTTTATTTCTATTTGCCACAATTAGTGAAAATGTTTTACGTCATTACAAAAGATATGAAAATGATTTTTTTTGGCAATTCACCCTTGTGTTATGAATATGGACCCGGCCCGTCAGGCAGATCAACAGAATTAACGGGTCCAGGAATCCATTACTAGTGTTGTTGTTTAGGAACATTTATTCTTTAATGTCAAGCCATAGAATGAAAGATCCCACCGCCACAGGAAGAGAACTCTGGTGACGCATCTTTCATTCATTACTTTAAGAACAAGTGACGTTCGGTAGCTCCGCCCCTCATACTGACCCTGGACCAGCAGGTAGCAGGAGGTGCTGACGGTTCCGGCCTCGTTGGTGGCGGTGCAGGTGAAGCGTCCGCTGTCTTCGGCAAACGCCTCGCGGATCACCATCTGCGCCAGTCCGTTTTCGTAGCTGATGTGGAAATCGATGGAACTCTCGATCTTGTAGTCCTCTCTGAACCACATGATGACGGGCGCCGGCTGACCGCTGATCTGGCATTCCAGGGTCACCGACTCGCCCTCGATCACATTTGTGTTCTTCAGACCCTGAGGACAAAAACCCAAAACCTTTTAGAAGGCAAAGTCTCTCACAGAGGCATGAAACCGTGTGGCGGTGGGTTTGAGATCCACTTACAGACAACAGTGTGGGCGGGACCACGGCGACACCTGCAGAAGGTACGGCTGCTGCCTCCAGAACCTGTGGGACCGCCAGAGAGTAGTTAGAACATCAGAGGAAATCCACAACCTGAACTTGGACACACACGGGTCAGGACTCAGAACCTGCTGGTTAGATCTAAGACGAGACCACAGGAAGGTGAAGAAGATGCCGGGTGGTACCAGAGGTGAGAATGAGGTTGTCAGTAGCGGCGACGGACATGTTAAAGTTCGTGTCAGAGAGATGGGAGGAAGTCCTGGATTACAAACCTGGGCTCCCCCGTCCTCATATATTCTGTCCAACCCCGTCTGTAACTCGGCTCCAAAGTGACTCTGATAGGTCTCAGTGAAATCTTTGAACGGCGGAGGGACGGAATCCGGCGTCTCCCTGGTCCCTTTAGCAGTCGGAATGGGAGACTTGACAGGCCTGATGATCTGTCTAGCAGCGGCAGAGGACGCCGACAACTCTTTGTGGAGACTGGCGATAGCCGAGCCGGCGATGGAGACCTGACCCAACAACGCAAACCATCGTTAACATGGGTTTGTATGAAACCACAGCAGAGGGGACACAGGGGTCTACGGTTAGTTCTATTAAAGCCACAACGGGGGTAAAGTTAAAGAACGGCAAGTTGATGCGAGGGGTTTTAAGGAGGTGAGGGAGAAAAACAAAGGTTAAAGGTGGATTTATGTTGTTATTCTGAGATTATTTTGTCACTACGGTTCACAGGTTTGCACCTCAGGTGAGCAGTAATAACCAGATGAGCACTCTCTAGCCCCGCCCCCAAATATTTACCGTCTACTGGGAGACAGAAATGATGGGTTTTTAAAAGTTTGTTCTTTCGGGTCTCTGATGGAAAGGCTAAACTGAACAAGGTTACGGTTTTATGTCAGAGCTGTTGTGTTGCTAACGTCCTCTGACGCCGGGTTTAGACCACGTAATATTTTTTGTCTCCCATGATGGACGATTTTTTATCCGTCAGATATGTCAGTCACAATACCATGAGTTATTCCCGACTAGAACGGTCACGATTATGAAATTTTATCTGAAGATTAAATGTTATATTTATGACCAGATTGTCGGCCGTCGCCACCATATTTGGGCCTGATGCGTGGAATTTGTCAGCAACGACCAGATCCTGTTCAAATAAGGCTTGGATCACGTGTCTGAACCCGGTTTGAAGATACGTTAGCAGCTCTGTTCCAATCCTCAGCAGATAGCTGAACGTGAGCTAGCATCCAGAAACCAGACTCAATTTAATTTTAGCGTCATTAGTTGCTATAATACCAACAATGACACGAAGTACTAATGTTTTAACTGACCCCCGTTAACTTAAGTCAGACTTTCAGTCTATCAGCACCTTAAGGGAATATTTCAGATCCATGTTACAAGATCCAAACTGAAGAATTGATCAAAACTTTTGGAATGTGTTTTTTTAAATTACTTTTCCAACTCGCCTTATTAGCGTTAGCTTAACGGCAAGCTAAGTTTATTTATGGGCCATTTACACATGATGGTCGTTGGCTAAAAGAGAAGCCCGAAGCCACTATCATATTATGTTCTAATATCTGACATTATATGAGAACAAAGATTGACAAGTTAGTAACAGTAACGGAGGGGGCGGAGCTTTACCGCTAGGTTTGTTTTTGTAATTGTTTTCGATATTATTTATGATTAGTACGTGTTTCTTTGTGCGTTTGTTCAGTGTAGTGGCAATCTGGTTACTCTGCTGCTCGCCCGATGCTGCCTCTCTTACCTCAGAGCTAGACTCAAGTTTTGGGACAGAAACTTTAGAAACGGTGAAATGTGGAGCTGCAGACGCGGCGAGACCAACGGACACGTGGGAGGAGCTTTCTGTCACTCTCTGAATCTGGAGTAACCAACACAGGAGGAGCGTCACAACAGGATTCTACACGTATGTACATGATAACACTTTACTTTAACCCTATAAATACTGCTTAGAATCAAGGGTACACCGACCAGCCATAACATTGAGACCTCTGACAGGTAAGGTCAGAACAACTGACTTCCTGTCACTGGGTGGGATTTGAGAGACTTTGACAAGGATGGCGAGAATGCTGGTTCTGATGCCGGTTCTGATGGGAAGATGCCAGAACACAGTGTGCTAACGACACGACCGGTAAGTAACCGTAATTATTGACGGACATGCTGGCGGACGCAGTGTGATGCTTTGGACCGTGTTCTACTGGGAAACCTGGGGGCCTTCCATTCAAGCGGATGTTCCTTTGAGATGTAGCACCTACCTTAACAACGCTGCAGACCAACCCCCCACCCCCATGGAAATGGTATTCCCTAACGGCAGTGGCCTCTTCCAGCACAATGATGCTCCCTGACACACGGTACCAATGGTTCAAGAATGGTCTGCGGAACACAACGACCGGGTCAAGGTGTTGACTTGGCCTCCCGATTCGCCCAATCTTGTCCAATCCTTCATCCATGGGATGTGCTAGACAAATACGTACAATCCCAGGACTCAAACTACCTGGTCCACGCTTAGAGCGGGGGATATCCTCAATATTAGATAGGTGGTTATAATGTTATGGCTGATTGGTGTACCAAGCTGATAGTCAGGTGGTTTTGCTGTGGTGGCCTCTCTAACCTGAGGCGGTGTGGACTCAGATGTAAGCTGCTGAGCAGTGGTGAGCATTATTCCAGCCTGCGTTCTCGTTGTTGTCTGACTGACGGCCATGTCGGCCGCCGCCTGCTGCCTTAACTCTGTCTCTACAGGCTCCGCCTCTTCCTCTTCGGCAGGACCATCCTCGTCATGCACAGGCTGACGGACCCGAGCGAGGCCAAGGGCAGCCACCACCGTGGCCACCGCCTCGGCTCTTTTCCCACCCTCAGCCTGGAGACACAACCAGCGGCACATAGATCTCAGGACGTACACGGTCAGATGGCGTTAAAGAGACAGTGGCGGCGCTAGTTCCCTCCAATTAACACAACTTTCATCCATTGGTTCCCTCATCATATGGTTACGTTTAATTTTAAGGAAGTAGCTCAACCTTTCTTTTTGGGAAAAATATCTGATTTGCCTCATTGTTGCCACGAGCTGGATCTCGTTAGCTCAGCTTCACTATGCTAGCATACGTAGCTATTCAGTGGATAATAAGCTAAAGGCGCGAATAAATTAGGTCCAGGTTTATTACTCTAAAATTAATACAGAATGAAATCACTTGTTTCCTGTCGCAAGTACAGGTTTAAATAAGTAGTTTCAACTTGAAATAAAGAATAATAAATTCAATTTGCCTAAGATAACCTCACTTTGTTAGCATACATAGCTATCAAGTGCTAATTCAAGCGAAAATCCATGACGATGAGTAAATTTAAAGGAGGTAACATTTTCAACCAATGTTGAAAATCGACTTTAAAAGGAAATAATAACATTTTATAGAGCCGTGCTGGCCGTTTCCAGGATTCATGCTAAGCTAAGCTAACCTTATCCTGACCTAAGAATTCCTATGGCACAATTCAAAAGCTATTTAATAGGAGGGTATTTAATTATATATATATCTAGCAGAAAGAATTGGGAAGATTTACATTTTAGAGATTAAATCATTCGTTTGAGGAAGGTTTAATCTCTGAACGCCGTCCTGCCTCTGTAAAAACCAGCATAGAAAACACGCCAAAAATATTCACAAATCCACATCCAGCGAGTATTTGCACACAAACACCAGCATCAGCATCCGCCTTTTAGGGAACCCGGAACCTCTCCCCTTCATTTTGGATCAGATAGGTGAAATGCTAAGCTAACCAGTTGATTTAGATGTGGTTCTTTTCGGGACAGGATATTAGCGTGTGCGCAAATACTCGAGTATATGCTCGAGATCATGTGATGAAGGCGTCACATGATCTGCAGTTTGACATGCAAAACAGTAAATAAGCCGATAAAGAGCAACAGGAAGTGAAGAGAAGTGGCAGCGAAATTCCCAAAAACGGGTGATTGAAATGAAGTGCTCTACAAAAAAGAGGGTTGAGCAGTCGTGATGTTTCCACGCGTGACAGACGAAGAGCTACCTGCTCCCCGATCCCTAACTCCTCGCAATAAAGCCCCTCCTCTGCAGGAAGGTCTTCGTCCTGTGAGACGCCCGAGTCGCGCCAACCGTTGGATTCTTCTTCGTCAGAACCTTCATCGGACACCAGCTCTTCTTCAGCGGAGGACGTCCAGTCTGGGTCGTCCGCAATCTGGCTTGGGTCAACATCATTGTCGTAGGACGCCATTTCATCGTCCCATCCCTCAGCATTCTGGGTAAGACTCTCGTCATCTGGTGTCCCAAATGACTCCGCCTCCATTTGGACTGTTTGAGGCTAACAATTAAACCAGAAGGATTACGTTTGGTTCTCATAGATGTCCTTGGTGAAATCAGGTTTAGGGTGCGTTTTCAATTCTGGTCCAGTTCTCTAAGTCCAGACCACAACAGGAATAAAAGTCTTAAGATAGACAGGATATGGATCATATGGGCCATAAATTCACGCTGTGTCTTGGTGAGAAGGCTGTCGGCACCACGAGTCTGACCCGGACCCCAGATCAAGAAGTTGGAACATTCCTACGTATCTGATAACTGAGGGATTATGGGATGGAGGGAAACACATTTTTGGTAAGTTTTATGTTTTAATAAAAAAACGTCTCATCTTCCAAATGAATGTGGGTCAGGTGATCAAAGGACGGCGAAGCGAGGTTGGGTCCTGGTCGGTCTCATACCACTCTTTAGATGTGACGGAAATGTTGAGCAGCAAAGGATTGTGGGTAGTCATGATCATCATGCTGCCTTTGAATGCTGGCTAAAAGAGTTTAAGGTGAAGCGAGCAGGAGGAGAGCGCCTCAGGGAGGTTAGACGGAAACTTAAGGAAACCGACTAAAATGAGGTCATCGTGTCGATTTCTTCCGATATTTGAAAAGAAGACAGACAAAAGTTCAAAGTTCACAATCATGAGCGACATTTCAGCAAAAGGACGTATTTTCTGGCTTTTTTTTGTCTCTTCTAAAGCGAAAGTCAAAGATAAAATCCAGGTGCATCTTAACCTCCATCCCTCCTCCATGTTTCTTAAATTTGTCTCGTGGACCACCAGGTGGCGGTACCGACCCACCACCCCGAGCGGACAAATCCTCACCTCTTTGACTCCGGTGACCTCCCAGTGCTGCGCCTGACCCATCTGGGAGACGCTGGTCATGCTGGTCATGCTGGTCATGCTGGTGTAACTGGCCTCGGCCATGTAGTCTCCTCGCTTCCAGGGCGGCAGGGCGTCATCGGCGGCCCCCTGCTTTTGTGCGGCGACGGGGGACTTGGATGGTCTGATTGGGGAGAGTAAGAGTCATGATGCGTGAGAAGCACTCCCATTAACAACCTCCCCCTTTTTACAACGATGGAGACTACACCCACCTGGCAGTCATTGCTGTTGGGGCCTTCACGTGTCTGACAGGTGACGGCGACTGCTGGCGTCCTCCGCCAACCTTGGTGACGAGGGAGGACGGGGTCGGGGACTTGGACATGGGTTTGGGAAGGACTCTGGGTGCCGTCTTGTGGGCCAGGTGCATCAGCTCGGCGCCCTCCATCTTCATCTCCACCATGGCGCTGGTGGCCTGGAAGCTGGCGTCCATCCTCTGGGGGGGGGGGCCGCGGGGAGAGAAGAGACAAGCAGGTGAGAAAGAATAGAACCTGAAGTGGATCCAGTAGAAATGATGGTTCTTATGTCTTTGGTACCTTTTCCACTCTGGTCTGGCGGGTTTGTGAAATCTCAGATGATGAAATCACGGTCTTGGTTTTCTTCGCTGGAACGGCTTCTTCTCCTGAAAACAGACATTTGGTTTAGAAGCCGAACCTTTGTGTGGGTCAAAGGTCATTTCCTTCGTCCTGTATCCTGGAAACTAAACTTAGCTAAGCTTAGCTAGCCTAAATAAAGACGTAATTATCTTCCATTGTTGAAAACATTTTTAATGTAGCTCCACTCTTGGAGCTACGCTAGGCTAAATTGGTTGTGGACTTATTTTAGTTAATGTTTTTCTAACTTGTTGGACATTTCCTTGCCACATAAAAAAAAATCAAGATTAAGGGTTAAAAATGTTTCAACACTCAGACAAATATTGTTAGCAAACATAAACTAATGTAGCTGGGTAGCTAATGTCTGTACAACTTTCCTTAAATATTTTTGTGGTCATCATTCAACCGCGTAAGCCTTAAGTTACAGTGGTTCTAGAGTTTTTACTCGTTTTATGAGCTAAGCTAACAGTTGGTACACTCTTTGAGCTTAGCTAGGCTACGAATTTTGTGAACCTGTGCCGAATTAAACTAAAACAGAAGTAAATATTTTAATTATTAGAAGTTATTACTCACTCAGTTTGGTTAGTGAATTACTTTTGTTCGTGAGCTCTCTAGCTAAAACATACTAGCTATTATAACTCATACTAAGCTAATATGTGCTAGCTCAGATAACTTGATGGCTATGTAATTTGTCCTAAAGATCTTTTATAATCAATATTGCTTGTTGTGGAGCTTTTATTTCTATTTCTTGTTTAAGTTAGGCTAACAATTTTCTCTTTTTCTCTTTATGCTAAGCTAAACTAAACATGTGCTGGATCGCTCAGCTGCTGCTAAGAGAAGGTGCCGATTCTAAATTCAGGCTTGAGCTCGGTTCCTCACCCTGAACCAGCAGTTCGGCAGTGGAGGTGGCCCGTCCGCTGCTGTTGGTGGCGCTCACAGAATATGTCCCAGAATCCTCTGGGAAAGCCTCGGCAATCAGCAGACTGTACAGGTCTCCCTCCTGGAGGATCCTGAAGTCCGCCGAGCTCTGGATCTCGGCTCCCTCTCTGTAAAACTTCACCACAGGTGTCGGGATACCTGCGACTCTGACGTCCAGCCTCACCTGGCTGCCCTGCCTCACGGTGGAGCTCTGGAGCCTCTGAGTGAAGCTGGGCGGCACCGTCTCCGCTGGAGGGGGAGGAGTTTATGTTACAGGTGTTAGACGCCATCTTCATCACGTGGTCTAGAGACAGGAACCGGGTCCTGCTCCGTACAAGTGCTTTCAGCTGTAAGCTAAGGTTACAGCTGAAAGCACTGAAAGCTAAAGTTAGCCGCACTGTAAGCTAAGGTTAGCCGCGGCAGAAGTACAGAAACTCCGTACTGAAGAAGAAGTACAGCTACTGTGTAGAAATATTCAACTTCTCTACTCGAGTACAACAGTGTAAAGGTAAAAGAGTATGCAATGAAAAAAGTAGTGATAAGAAAGTAAAAAGTATAAAGATGAAAACGGTAGTATAAAAAAATTTAAGTTTAAAATTAAAAGGAGGTAGTATAAAAGTAGAACATGAAAGGAAAAAACATGAAGGTTAAAAACATGAAAGTAAAATTAAGTAGTTTAAAAAAAAGTAGTTATGAGAAAGTAAATAGTATAAAAGTGAAAACAGTAGAACAAAAGTTATAAGTAAAAGGAGGTAATATAAAAGTAAAACATGAAAGTTAAAAATTTGAAAATTAAAAACATGAAAGTAAAATGTAATAGCATAAAAGTAAAAGAGTATAAAAGTAAAAAAAAAGTTGTATAAAAGTTTAAAGTAAAACAAGGTAGTATAAAAGTAAAACATGAAAGGAAAAAACATGAAGGTTAAAAACATGAAAGTAAAATGAAGTAGTATAAAAAAAAAGTAGTTATGAGAAAGTAAATAGTGAAAACAGTAGAATAAAAGTTATAAGTAAAAGGAGGTAATATAAAAGTAAAACATGAAAGTTAAAAATGTGAAAATTAAAAACGTAAAAAAAAGTATTAAAAAGTAAAATGTAATAGCATAAAATTAAAAGAGTATAAAAGTAAAACCTAAATGCAAAAGGAGGTTGTATAAAACTAAAACAGGAAAGTAAAAAACATAAAAGTAAAACGTAGTTGTATAAAATTAAAAAAGTATAAAAGTAAAACATAAACATAAAATCAAAAAGTCGGTACATGAGAGGAAAAAGAAGAAAAATCAAAAATGTAATAATAAAAAAGTTAAAAGTTGTACTAGAAAAGATGAAAAGTATAAAACATTAAAAGTATAAAATCAAAAAGGGATTATTTTTTAGCAAAAAGGATAAAGTAAAAGTCTGCTTTAGTCGTAAATATGTTCTGGCACATATCCGGTTTCTCACCGGACTTCCGGACGGCTTTACGTTGGACTTCCTGGTCCACCTGTCACTCACCTGTAACGAGGAGTTCAGCGGTGCTCGTGGCTTGTCCGGCACCGTTGGTCGCTCTAACAGAAAACCTTCCGCTGTGCTCGACGGTCACGGCGGCGATACTCAGAACAGCGCGGCCATCGCTGAACGAGATCTGAACGCCGGGTAGAGAAGCGGCGGAAAGAACCTGGCCATCACGGAACCAGCTCACCTCAGGAACTGGAGAACCTGCGGCGGAGGAGAGAAGATCCGGACCAGATCGGTTCAGTTCTGGGAAAGGAAACCGTCTTCAGGCTCTGAGATTTAAATGTGATCTCTTAAAGTCACACCTGAAAAACGTAGGATTTAAATTGTAGCAGCGGAAAGTGTGACGTAGTCGTAAATATTTACGAGAGGGTGAATCTTTTCGCCTTAACTTTTACATCCAGAAGATGAAAATAACAAGAAGTCATTTAATAGCTTTTTTAAAAAAATGAACAAATCTCAGATTTTTAAAAAATAAAATTTAAAAAATTTATGAAAATTTAAATCACTGATTCGGAAAATTCAATATTTAAATCAATATTTAACAAAACTCACGAATCCGAATGAAATTTAAATTTTGAGATAAAACGTGTATTGCACTCAAAAACATAAAGAACTTTAGATTTCAAATTGATAAATTAAAAACGAATTTTCCACCTCATTAATGAAAATATGACCTTAAAATTATACATATGATATTAAAATTATGGCGGGAGAAAGTTTAAAAATTAAAATGAAATCAATATTTCGGTTTGAACAAATTGAAATCTCAGAATAAGATTTAAATCAAGATGAGAAAAAGTGAGATAGTCAACATCTCGGTTTTCTTACTGAAATATTTGTCCAAATGCAAAAATTTCGGATTTTATTTTATTTTTGTTTGATTTGAAATTCAAGAAGATAAAAAAAATTAAAGCTGGTTGAAAAAATAAGAAAAAAATTCAGAAGAAAATTTAGAGGGGAGAAAAGCGGAGGAGCGTGACACTCAAACCTGCTTCGATCAGCCAATACATTGTAACCACTGACAAGTGACGTGGACAGCGTTGTTTACCTGGTAACCATGGTTACATGTGAGTGGGTGGGATCTGTTAGGCAGGAAGTGAACATTTTGTCCTGAAGTCTATGTTGGAAGCAGGATAAATGGACAATTAGGGTCCTGGGCCTGATATGCGTGAGCAGCGACGGTTAGTCGGTGTAGTCCAATCCAACACGACGAGCGTCACAGAGCATGTTGGTCAGGTGGTTTTAATGTTATGGCTGATGGATGTCACACAAGGATTAACACCAAAACGCACTCCTAGCGCTGGACTTCCTCAGGCGAGACCACGATCGCTCTACAAGCGAGATGTAGAACGTGTCACGGTAAAATATTTTTTGTGGCAATTTACGGTAAAATCTTCCACATGGTCAACAGGGAAAATCTCTTTTCTAAAAGAGCTTGAATTGAATTCTATCCACAGTCGAATCCTTATCCCTGATTTACAGGAACCGGTTCTCTTACCGGTTCTCTTACCGGTTCTCTTACCGGTTCTCTTTAGAGCCTCCAGAAATAAAGGTCCAAAAGTATTAGCATTAAAATGTACTTAAAGGACCTAAAGTCAAAGTGTTCCCGACCCGGAATAGTCTCCTCCCACTAGAGCGGTGACTCCCTAAGAATGAGTCTGCGTTTCCGCCTGTACTGCCTCCCATCCGACTCCATCACCCGCCCCTGCTGGTGGCGGGCCCACAAGTCGGTACCCTTATAGAACTTCTTCAGACAAAGGCTGATTCAACCAACAAGCTCCCCTTGCTGGTCCGACTCCACCAGGGTGCCCTGGTCTCCCAGCTCTGGTCGCCATGACTGACTTATTGTCTAGTCATGGGGGTCTTTGAATCAGGAGGGGGAGGAGCTCCGATATCCAGACAAAGCGAGGAGAGGAGGTGTTACTCATTTAATCCGGATGCCGAATCTATTCTGACCTAGGAATGTCCCAGTACCCCGAAGTGATGGTGCTGGGGAGAGGGTCCTTCAGAACCCCCTACTTGGCCTGATACGACCGTGACTCCACTCCAGGAGAACAGATGGATGGAGGATATTGAAGGAGGTCACGAGTTCCACCCAGGCTCGGGAGAATTTATGACGTTCTGGTTTTACATTTTAGTACAAAAACAGAAGAGAAAAGTTTCTTACCACTAATTTGGGCCTCGAACGCGGCGGCACTACCCTCTAGTGCCGCCACGCTCTGCAGCGGTTGTGTGAACGTGGGCGCTTGTGTGGACATGTTGGTCGGCACCCTGGGGAGAAAAAACAGAGACAGAAAACGGGTCACCAAAGCCTTTTCAATCTGGGAGGATTTGACTGAGGTATCGCGGCTCCGGACCAGCCCTTCCTCGCATTCCCACCGGCTCCAGAAATAGACCACCAAGTATGTAGCGGGTCCGGTGACCGGCGCTGATGCCAGAGCTCAACGGTGAGCGGTCTGTTCTTTATTTATCGACCAATGGTTGCTAATAACTCACGAGAATAATAGAGGCTTCCGTCATCAAGGAGTCAAATAGAAGTTCTGAGGGTTTGTACAAAGAACTCCAGCAGAATCTTCCCTGAAACCAGTAAAATATGATTTTCCTCACTGGTTATCCGGGTTAATGCCGATAAATAACCTTTTTAACTCACGGCGGTCGGTTTACGAGGAACCGGTTGGACCCCAACAACACATGACAGAACAAAGAAAGTTTCTAACCAAGAATTTCTTCCTGCTCTTCATGTTTCTCAGACCTAAAAGTAAAAGTTCCAGCCTGAGGCAACGCCAACGTGGAATTTTGGCATGCAGGCACATTTTTTCCCATTATTTCGTTCATTTATTCACCCCCTTAAAACAAGAAGAAGAATCCTGGAGTTTCAAAGTTTTCTTTCAGCGCCGTTCACAAGATTTTCCAACAACAAGTTGTTCCCCTTTATCCAGAACCCCTTGAATGCACCATGAGGTGTTCGTGTTGGTGTTGGCGAGACGATGTTAGAGGCTGGAAAAAGATCCTACAGCAGCGACGAAAGGTCGGCAAAGACCCTCAGGAGGCGTTCACTGGACCAAGGTCCGGTTGATGGACCTCCGTCCTGTAGTCGTCTACGTGAAAAAGTTCTAAAACTCAACCAATGTCTGTTACTTTTACGTTGTTTCTGCGTGTATCACTGACGGTAACCCGCTGTAACTTCCTGTAATTGGTCCTAGACTCTGAACAATTCAAAAAAGTTCTTTCACATTGTCTGAGTTTAAATGGAACCTGAGGCTCAGTCTGATCCAAACTCAGACCGCCTCTTTATGTCAGACTGAAGTTCAACCCCTTTGATCCGGACCTTGGTACCGGGCAGGTTTCACACCAACAGTTATGGTCTGGATCACATCCAAAAACTTGGACGTTCTGAAGAAAAGGTAGGTGTGAAAGCACCCAAAGGTGTCCGCGTCCTAAAAGAACCTTCTTGGGTTTTTAGGGACTAGTTTGAAGGACGGACAGGAAGTAGAGACCAAACTTTGGCCTGTGAGACACAAACTATTTTTGGTCTCACTGTCATATCGTATCGGTGAAATGGCGGATTCAGAAAGTTCCTGTCCAAACGCAAGCTACACAGGAAGTAGAAAAAAAAACCCCAACAGGAAGCAACTTTCCTCGCTGATTCTGCCGGATTTATTCCTCTTCGGGTTTTTTAATCAAGGCACGAATGTAAAAGCAGCCGAGTGGAAAAGTGCTGAGTGTCTCCTGCAGGTTTGAGTTACAGGAACAGGACGGGAGCTATAAATGACCGGGGGGAGGGGCTTGTTGGGGGGCAGAGGACGCTGACGGACGGCGGCAGCTGGGGGCCTGAAGCATTTTGGGCACATCATCATCAGAAGAAGAAGAAGAAGGAGGAGAAGCCCGGAGGTCTGGAGTCCAGAATATATGAGAATGAAACTAAAACACAAACTGGAACAAAAGAAATTTGATAGAAGTTTTTAAAGAAAAACGACCTTCGCCAGCCGTCATGGATCATCAAATATTTGCAACAACAACAAACGATCTTAAAGCAGGGATGGAATTATGAGGAGAATCCAAACGTCACAGCAGGAAGGCAGAAACAGGAAATCCACCGATAGTTGGGTATTAATCATGGATCGATGTGGGCCTGCTGTGACCCCAGTACAAACCTGGACTCAGTTCTTCCTGTGACCCCCCCTCCCCTCCTGTGACCCCCCCCCCCCCCCCCCCCCTCCCCCTCCTCAGGCCGTCAGACCAGGAGCCACATTTAGCCCCAGCTGGTCATCGGCGCCGACAGCTGCTCACAGATCAGAGCGACGTCCCAGAGGTCACCGAGAAAGTTTATCCTTCCAAAGATCACATATATTTATGATCATACATGTTATTATTATTATCATATTATTAGTATTATTATTATTATTATCATTATTATTATTATTAGTATTATTTGTTTTCAATGTCAGGCGTCTATCTTTAAAAAAGGTTATTTTATGGTTTAATATTCATCAAAATCGTGATTATTTTAGCTATAAAATCAAATTTTCCTACAAATTACTCAAAGAAAGAAACATTTGAATTATTCCACTAAAAGTTACTTCTTTTATTAATTTGTAATAATTCGTTTTTAGGTTTTATTATTGTAAACTGTATTCGACTTTGTTTACGATAAATGCCGACAGATTTGTTCAAAAATCGTGATTCTTTTTCAAATTAAGTCAATAATTTAATCAAAGAATAACTTTCCGTTATTTTTCCTATTTTTTCTAAAACTCGCTATTTAGCGTCTACAAGTGTACAATGTGCAACAGAAACAAACAAACAAACAAACAATTGTTATTAATATTGTATTTGATTCTGATTTATTTATTTTTCCCGAAATGTCGCGACTCTTAAATCACCGAAATTAATGAATATTTAGCCAAAAAGTTTTTTCCCTTTTTTCAAAAAAGTAAAAATCTAAAGTTGTTGTTTGTTGCACTTTTATTTTCTTTTACTGTAGAATGAAACTTAGAAACTGATGGCTGCCTTGATTGTTATTTATATATATATAAAAAAAAATAGATTACTATAGATTCCCAAGCTTTAAATAATTGTTGGCAGAAAAGTAACTTTTTTATTGTTTAAGTTCTCAGTAAAAGCTGAATATGAAAGTTTCCACTTTAAAAAACCTGATATTATTTTATAAATATAACAACAAAGGGAAAAATCCTTTAAACCTGTTTTTGCCTCGTGAAGTAAAGTTTATTAAATATTTGTCCTTTTTTTTAAAGTTTTGTTCCCGACATGCTTCAATTATTTCTAACAACACAAAAACAAAAACGTAAAAACAAAGAGAGTTTTTAAGTATTTCTCACATGTTTTTTTTTTTCAGTCTGTGGAATCTATGCTGAGTGACCCTGGAGGAGGGGGGGCCGGGTGGGGGGGGGGGGGGGAATTCTGAAGTTCTGAACTTCAGAATTTTCCTGAGCTGCTGCAGAAACAGGAAGTCCCGTCGCTGTTATTTTACAACTTTAAAACAATCATTGTTTCACATAAATATTATAAAAGATCTATTCTACAGTTCCAGGAGAAAGATCTTATTGGATTAGACCCTCATCATCCTCCTCCTCCTCCTTATCATCATCATCATCATCATCATCATCATCATCAGAGAAACTGATCCTGAATCGGAGACGTCAGCTTAAAATGAAAAATTAACAATTATTATAATTAATAATATGAATATAATCTTTTTGGCTTTAGTGGGAAATTATTTCATTTTCATGAAGAGTTTGAATATTTGGATCGATTGATGTCGGCAAAAATATGAACAAAATATTTACAAGAGCTTATGTTTAAGAATATTAGTGTTTTTTTTTACGTTTAACTTAAAAATATGGAACCAAATCCAGTGTTTTTTTTTTTTGAAGAGTTGTAACATGGACTTCTGGTATTTACGGTAAATGAGTGAGAATATTGAAGAAAATATTCAAAATAAAGGAAAAACAAATAAAAACAAGTTTAAAAACAATAAAATAAATTAAGTTTAATGATGTTTTCTCCTTCTTTAAAAGAAAAAGGATGTTTTTAAATACATATTTATATCTATATAACCCTTAGAAATATTCGAGAACAGAGATAAAGTCGGGCCGCTGTGAAAAGTTCCGAATAATATCGTCTGGATTTTTTCTATTATTAAATATTTCTCATATAGAGGAAGAAAAGAGAATCGGTTAAATTAAGTTTTTAACTGAAAAAAAACATTCTAGCATGGAAACATCCGCTATATTTACTTATTTATTTACTGATTTGACTTTATTTGAATGAAATATTTCATATTCCGAGCCTCTAAAGTCAGAATCTCAAAAGAATAAATCTATTATTGAGATTTAAAATATTATTTTTGAAATGTACAATAAAAGAAAACAGTAAGTTTGCGATTCTAGTCATGAATTAAAGAGGAACAAACTGCATTTTTAATTTAAAGAATTTATTTTACTATAATTTTGATAGTTTGATGTTATGATAAAGACATTTTTGATCGTAGATAATTGGTAGGTTTACAATAAAAAACTCAGAAGTAACACATTCGGAGATCATCCAGCCTAAATTTAATATTTTACCCGTTTCTTCTTTTGAATTCCTGAAGAATATGATTAATAAAATATAGTATTTTTAATTAAAAGGATATAAAATACTGAATAACGTGGGAATGAAATGCAATTAATCCAGATTTACATTTGAAATATTTTCATTATAAGTAATTTTTGCAATATCAGCAATAAAATATAAACCGAGGCTTTGTCCTTATTGTTGTTATTATTATTTTTTGAATTTGTGTAGCAGTTTATCACATTTCATCACGAATGATCCTTTTATTATGTTTACATTCATGACCAAATATTGAAGAATGAATTATACGACCAGCTTCTATAACCGCCGGAAATTATCTTCTACATCCTCAAATCTTTTAAAATACGAGAAAAGTCAAGAACACAATAAAGAAAAAGTTACTTTAAATGTGATTTAACTGGAAAAAAAACTTTGTTTTCATATAAGTCTTTGTTAAAAAAAATAAATGAGGTCAAACTCTTATAAATAACACGAAGCTACATTTTATAATCACACGATTACGCATAAACTGAAATCGATTATCAAGATCCTGATTCTTGTTTTCCTCAAAGTAACAAAATAAAACCAGCCTGGTTACCAGTAAGAGCGACTGGGATCTCTGATTTGTTCTACCGTTCCTGAATGACTCATCATTGCTGACTGGAAAGTTAAAGGAAATAACTTCATTTTCATGACAGAAAGTACAAATATTTGTTCAACCGAGGTCAAAATCAACATAAACCGTATTTTATAATCACCCAACTCATTTATGCCTAAATTCAAATTGATTATTAAAGATTCCCCAAATAACTGCATCTATAAATAAACCTGGAAACCATTAAGAACAACTGGAATTACAGCTTTATTCGAGAGTTCCTGAACGCCTCGTCAGCGCTGCTTTGGTAAGAGAAGTTCCTAAGGGGGAACTTTTTCCGGCGAGACCCATCAGCAACCGATCGATTACCAATAACCAGCTTCACCCTCGCGCCGGTCCGAACTCTGCTGATATTTACAGATCAGAATCTGAGCGACAGATAAGGCAGTGGCCAAAAATAACCCGCCCCCCCCCTCATGACCCCATGAAGTTTGATTGACAGCCACCATGTGGCACATAGCTGGAGGTGCAAGTGATAGCTCTGCTGCCGATTCCCTTAAAAAGCCATCAGCCGCCCGGCTCACGGTCCGCTCTCATGCAATCAGCGGCTATTCTTGGCCTTGGGTCGGGTCTCTGCAGAATCCTGCAGCACGCGGCCCAGACAGAGTCCACCAAAAACCTGCACTGTCCCCACAAAAAACCACCACACAGGTCCCCCCAAAGGCAGGCACACAATCAGACATCAAACACTACTCACTTGTTTCCACAAGAGTGCCTCAGACTGATGGGACGGAGCCCGGGGGACTTCAACCGGCCCTCCTTATCCACAAGAGTTTGTTTTTTTTTCCAGACAAAAATCCAAGACGAGAACGGGCGAGCCTCGAAATATTCCCCCCCCTCAACTAAAACAAAACTACACAGAGAGAGGCCGTGTAGTTTTGCTTTCCCTCCGCCTGACAATCCCTCCACCTGAGGCAAGGCTGGGAATACTCCAACTGCTCAGGAGGGCCCAGACGGTGCATCAGGTTTTTATACCAGGGGGGACAACCTCATCATCACCACAGCCACGCTCCCCATTGGCCGCCGGGAGCCTCAGAGGGGGTATGACGGGACATGGCAGCCATTTATGCAACTCTGTCAACTCTGTGATCCAGGTTTTGATTCGGGATTGATCGGGGGGGTTTTGTGACGGCGGCGCCTTGTGAACCGCCGACTCGTGACTTTGAGGAGATTCAGGAAAAATACATTTCAGAGATTTAAAGTGACAAAAAAGTCGCTGAGTCATTAAATAGCTGCTGACCAAAAGGAGACTGAGGCTGTCCCTGTCAGTCAAACCCAACCCCGCCCCCACCTCCTCCCCCCCCCACCCTGCAGTTACAACACACCAACCGACTGTTTACACTCTTCCTCTACTTCATTTATTGAATAAACCCGATTCTTCATCATCAATCTGCTCATTCGGTTCATCGACTGTTTGATCTTCTGACATCACAGCGGGGAGAAGCGGCGGTGGCGGCGGTTACGTCACAGTTTGGTAACAAGGTTCGGTAACCATCACTCAGGTGTCATCCATCCATCATCCATCCCTCCAGCAGGAAGGAAGGAAGGAATGTTTCTGCTCAATGGGAACAAGAAAGAGAAGAAGAAGAAGAAAAAACGAGGAGGATATATATATATATATATATATATATATATATATATATACATATATATATAACTGACCTCTGACCTCTCTAGCTGTATCCCACGGAGAGTCTTTTGCCACTCGTATCATCATCGTAACAGTGCGTGGGGTCAGTTTACAGACATGGCCTCTTCCAGGCAGATTTTTGAAATCTCCAGTCCCTGGAGATGTTTGCAGATTTTCTTGTATCGATACCAGATTTGTGAAGAATGTTAAAAGGAAAATTAGGCCGGTGTCACCTCATATTTATTCCCCAGTAAAACAGGAAGTCATTGTTCACCACTTCAGAGGTTCTTCTTAAACAGGTGAACCTGAAAACATAGAATATGAGGGGAAATATGCTTCAGGTACCTTTTGATTGCAGGATTTCTTAGCGGTGCCAAAAATTGTTGCAAACATGTTTTAGAGAAAAAGACTATTTTTAAGATTAATGTTTTTTAAACTACGCTAATTGAGTTAAAGGTTTTGTGAATTAAAGATCATGTGTTTAACACTTCACATCTCATTTTTTGTTCTGTAGGACATTATATTATTACTTTACCTCCTTTGGGATTAATAAAGTCTTATTCTATCGAATCTTATTTTATTCCACACTGGGTTGAAATAACTTTTATTTTTACTGAATGAAATAACTAGCCTGGTTGTGAGATGGGTAAGTTAGCGAATGAGCTAATTGGCTAACAAAATGTCAACACGTAAGAATAATGATGCTAGCAGACAATTGCTAGCTCGCTAGGTTTAGCTTCAACGGTCATAAATAAGCAGCTAGCCTGTTCTGTCGTCATGTGCCACAGCACACGGATAATACACGATAGCTATCTTTACCCAACATGAGCTAGCTAAATGTTAGCTTGCATTTGTGAACGGAGGTTATTATTATTATTATTACAGTCAGGTAAAATTATTTTTGAGTTCACTTTATCCGTACAAATTGTTTACCTTGACATTTTAAGATAACAGTTTTAAGGTCTCACAGTCTCCTAACCTGCTGGAGCAAAGGTTAAAGGTCAGGTGAAGGTGAAGACTTTTATATTAAGTATTCATTCACTCATTCATCCTTCTGTAATCGCCTTCAATTCCCCAAAATCTAGCCGGGGCAAAACAATATATTTTACTGTTTAAGAAGTAAATACTTAAAACACAAAATAACCCCCTCAAATTGAAAAGAAGAAATTTTAAGCTCTTAAACGGTTTATAACCATCCAGTGAGTTGATAGAACGGCGATAAAAAACATCGGTTTTCTACGATGATGTTGAAACTATGAATCACTTTTTCTTCAAATGTGTGTATTCTGATACTTTATAGCTGGACATTCCTGATTGGCAACAACAACATTAACAACAACAACATCACAATTTAATGTCATCAATCGATTGAGCCTGCTTTGAGTGACAGCTGATGGTGTTAGTTACATTTACTCATTTTTAGTAATGAATGAGGCTAGTGCTAGCTGTTAGCATACCTGGCTGTAGAGCAGTCTGATACTTTAAACACAGAAACCATTCAGGGTGGAGTCAGAACAGGAAGTGACCTCCTTTACCTGGACATGGTTTTCACTCTAGAGGTCTGTGATTGGTGGAATAAATATCGCTTCATTAAATTGTCTAACAATTCTACCAATGGCCTTTTAAAGAAGGGGACATTTATGTCCACAAAGAGGATGTGAGAAATCCCACCGCTGGACGGTCAACCTTTGTTAACCAGACAATCTATGTTATTCACTGTCAACCTTGTGACGCCACTTCCTGTTTACAGATATGACTTCTCCCGTGAAGAAGAGCAGTAGTGAGATTACTGGACTCCTCCAGTTGTTCCTAAAAGTCTGCATGATCTAAGTGAATCTCCAGTGAGACCTGAAGGAGGACCGGACATCGATCTGAGATCCTGTGTTAGCAAAACACGCTTGCTCTGCTGTGAATGTGGCCGCTGTCCCTCCGTCTGTCCACCCGCCGGTTATTTCTGGAGGAAGGGGGAGGAAGAGGTATGAGGGAAGGAAATAAGAGAGGGTGAGGTTATGTGACCAGAGCAGCAGAGATGATTCAATAGACAAATGTTGGACTGTTTCACTGTGTGAACCTGGACTGTTTCACTGTTTAAACCTGGACTTTTTCACTGTATGAACCTGGACTATTTCACTGTATGAACCTGGAATATTTCACTGCATGAACCTGGACTGTTTCACTATTTAAACCTGGACTGTTTCACTGTATGAACCTGGAATATTTCACTGTATGAACCTGGAATGTTTCACTGTTTAAACCTGGACGTTTTCACTATTTAAACCTGGACTATTTCACTGTTTAAACCTGGAATATTTCACTGTATGAACCTGGAATGTTTCACTGTTTAAACCTGGATGTTTTCACTATTTAAACCTGGACTATTTCACTGTTTAAACCTGGAATATTTCACTGTATGAACCTGGAATGTTTCACTGTTTAAACCTGGATGTTTTCACTATTTAAACCAGGACTGTTTCACTATTTAAATCTGGACTTTTTCACTGTATGAACCTGGACTGTTTCACTATATAAACCAGGACTGTTTCGGCCACGTTGAGCTTTTTTCTATTTTTTATAGAGAGTTTTGCTGAAAAAGTAAATGGTGTCAACTTGCGGGAATAAACATTGAAATAAAAGAATAAGAAAGGAGTAGAAGAGGAAAAGTTCAAAAACGGATAGTTTTGTGGGTAAATTAGTTTTTGTTTGTATCCCACAAACTTGCCAAATAACAGATAAAATTAAAATAAAAATTTGGCAAAATGAAATTATTATATCAATTATCAAAATGAGAAAAAAAACAATCGATTCAGGATTGACTTTATTCTTATATTCTGCAGTGAATCTAATTTTGACAGTTGTTCTTTTTTTTCTTTCAATTTCAAGTTAACTTTAACGTTTTCCAATATTTTTATATTTGTCTGTTGTTTAATGAATATTGGTACAAATCAGCTCATGTGTGTATTTGCCATGAACACACAGTGAGTGAGGAGTGAAATTGTGAGGTTGGTCCATTTATGTCTTTCTATCTCGGGGGTTTTGCAACAGTCTCTGCTGGGGGGTTCAGGTGTCAAAAGAGAGAACAGCTGCCGGTCACTAAATCCTGCTGAGAGTCCATGTGGACCCTTAACCAGAGAAGGACTGCCCGTCATACAGGAGGGACTTCTGCAAAGACCAGTCGCTCCCCCTATCACAGGAAAGGGGTACTGCAAGACAAGGTAGAAAAATGAACCCAAGCTCTCCTGTTCATTACCTCTAGGAAAGGGAGGAATTTATCTTTTCAATCCTGTTATTTTGTCTCTAACGGATGTGATTTTTCACATGTAAATCTTATGCAATCAGAGAAAGCAAGGCGCCCTCGCTTAGTTGGTCAAAGTGTCTGTTTAGGCAGGAAATACAGTGTTCAAAATCCAGGGGTGCATGTCTTTCAAATTTGTCATCAGCTGATTTATTTTGTTTGGGTTGCGGTAAGACCTGTATATCATGTAGGGGTTATCTATCAAAGCTAGGCAAGAAAGCTATCGTAGGTCAATAAGGCAGTACTAAGGCTTTTCTCTTTGTTACCATTAATGAGCCCCTTTGGCAATCAACTTAGGAAGCAGTTCTCCGTGTCTCTGTGGCGCAAAAGGTCAGCACCATGCTCGACTGTTAACAGAGTGGTTGGTGCTTCAAGCCCACCCAGAGAAAATGGTCTGTACCAACAATTGGGTGAAATGCAAACATAGGTTGATGAGGGTGAACTACTTTTACATGAGCAGAAAGATAAATGTCAATAAATTGTTTTGTTCACTAAGGAGATCATCTAGTAAAATTGTCGGACCCTTCAGAGGCAAATGGTTGCATTAAGACTTGTATATCATGTGGGGGAAATCAATAAATCTGTCTGTCTGTCTGTCTGTCTGTCTGTCTGTCTGTCTGTCTATCTATCTATCATACACCTAAGGTCAAGGTGTAAGCTTATACCATGGCTTTTCTTTTGGGAACCATTGATGGGCCTCTGGGGCAGTCAACCGAGAAACCAATCGTCTGTGTCTCTGTGGAGCAATAGGTCAGCGCGCTCGGCTGTTAACCGAGAGGTTGGTGGTTCAAGCCCACCCAGGGACGATGGTCTGTCCCAACACATGGGTGAAATACTCACATAGGTTGAGGATGGTGAACTACTTTTACATGAGCAGAAACAGATTTGTCAATAAGTTGTTTTGTTAATTTAGAAGATCATCTATTAATATTGTCACACCCATCAGAAGCTAAAGGCGCTGTAGCTTAGTTAGCTAAAGCACCTGTCTCGTAAACAGGAGATCCTGGGTTCAAATCCCAGCAGTGCCTTATATTCAACTCCATCACTAGCTGATGCTGTATGTACATTATTTTTTTATGATAGTCTGAAGATTGTCAAGTTATTGTGTTTGGGTTACTGTAAGACTTGAAATTCATGCAGGGATTATCTGTCTATCAATCGATTTAGCAATCGTAGACCTGATGTCAATAAGGCTGTACGAGGGACTTTCTCTTGGGAACCATTGATGGGCCTCTGGGGCAGTCAACCGAGAGACCAATCATCTGTGTCTCTGTGGCGCAATAGGTCAGCGCGCTCGGCTGTTAACCGAGAGGTTGGTGGTTCAAGCCCACCCAGGGACGATGGCCTGTACCAACAATTGGGTGAATTCCAAAAAAAGTGGGATGGGGGTCTGCTAGTTTTAAACGAACAGAAAGACATCTGTCTATAAGTTTCATTGTCCTTTCTGGAAATCATCTTTTAAATTGGTTAGAGACAGCAAATGACAGTGGGGGGGATGTTTAGTTGGTCAAAGCACCTGTCTTGTAAACAGGAGATCCTTGTTTCATATACCAACGGTGCCTGCTTTGAATGAAGTTTTAATGGCCCCCATGACAATAATATGGCAATTGTCGAATTTTCACATCACAATGTTTGGAAACACATCTTAACATGGCGCTGTGGCTTAGTGGTCAAAGTGCCTGTCTAGTAAACAGGAGATCCTGGGTTCAAATCCCAGCAGTGCCTTACATTCAACTTCATCACTAACTGATTCTGTATGTACATTATTTTTTTATGATAGTCTGAAGATTGTGAAGTTATTGTGTTTGGGTTACTGTATTACTTGTAATTCATGCAGGGATTATCTGTCTATCAATCGATTAAACAATCGTAGACCTGATGTCAATAAGGCTGTTCAAGGGATTTCATCTTGGGAACCATTGATGGGCCTCTGGGGCAGTCAACCAAGAAGCCAATCATCTGTGTCTCTGTGGCGCAATAGGTCAGCGTGCTCGGCTGTTATCCAAGAGGTTGGTGGTTCAAGCCCACCCAGGGACGATGGCCTGTACCAACAAATTTGTGAATTCCAAATAAAGGGTGATGTGGGTCTGCTAGTTTTACATGAGCAGAAAGACATCTGTCTATAAGTTTCATTGTCCTTTCTGGAAATTATCTTTTAAAATGGTTAGAGACAGCAAATGCCAGTGGGGGAGATGTTTAGTTGGTCAAAGCACCTGTCTTGTAAACAGGAGACCCTTTTTTCATATACCAACGGTGCCTGCTTTGCATGAAATTTGAATGGCCCCCATAACAATAATATGCCAATTGTCGAATTTTCACATCACAATGTTTGGAAAGACATCTTAACATGGCGCTGTGGCTTAGTTGGTCAAAGTGCCTTACTTGTAAACAGGAGATCCTGGGTTCAAATCCCAGCGGTGCCTGACATTGAACTTCATCTCTAGCTGATACTGTTTTTATATATCCTGAAGATTGTCAACTTATTTTGTTTGGTTTACTTTAAGACTTGTATATCATGAAGGGGAAATCTATCCATCTACCTATCTATCTAGCTATCTATCTTAGACCTGAGGTCAATAAAGGCTGTATCAAAGCTTTTCTGTTTGGAACCATTTATGTGCCCGTGGGGCAGTCAACCAAGACATCAGTCGTCTGTGTCTCTGTGGCGCAATAGGTCAGCGCGCTCGGCTGTTACCTGGGAGGTTGGTGGTTCAAGCCCACCCAGGGACGATGGTCTGTCCCAACACATGGGTGAAATACTCACATAGGTTGAGGATGGTGAACTACTTTTACATGAGCAGAAACAGATTTGTCAATAAGTTGTTTTGTTAATTTAGAAGATCATCTATTAATATTGTCACACCCATCAAAAGCTAAAGGCGCTGTAGCTTAGTTGGCTAAAGCACCTGTCTTGTAAACAGGAGATCCTGGGTTCAAATCCCAGCAGTGCCTGACAATCAACTTCATCACTAACTCATGCTGTCTGTACATTATTTTTTTTATGATAGTCTGAAGATTGTCAAGTTATTGTGTTTGGGTTACTATAAGACTTAAAATTCATGCAGGGTTTATCTATCTGTCTATCAATCGATTTAAATATCGTAGACCTGATGTCAATAAGGCTGTTCAAGGGATTTCATCTTGGGAACCATTGATGGGCCTCTGGGGCAGTCAACCAAGAAACCAATGGTCTGTGTCTCTGTGGCGCAATAGGTCAGCGCGCTCGGCTGTTAACCGAGAGGTTGGTGGTTCAAGCCCACCCAGGGACGATGGCCTGTACCAACAATTGGGTGAATTCCAAATACAGTGTAATGCAGGTCTGCTAGTTTTACATCAGCAGAAAGACATCTGTCTATAAGTTTCATTGTCCTTTCTGGAAATCATCTTTTAAAATGGTTAGAGACAGCAAATGCCAGTGGGGGAGATGTTTAGTCGGTCAAAGCACCTGTCTTGTAA
Organism: Lophius americanus; assembly: GCA_037951165.1. Classification (NCBI taxonomy): domain Eukaryota; kingdom Metazoa; phylum Chordata; class Actinopteri; order Lophiiformes; family Lophiidae; genus Lophius; species Lophius americanus. The sequence goes on along the minus strand of JBBDHG010000090.1, from coordinate 4,935,262 downwards.
ATAGGGGACCCTTGTCTTCATGCCTGCTTTGCATGAAGTTTTAATGGCCCCCATAACAATAATATGCCAATTGTCGAATTTTCACATCACAATGTTTGGAAACACATCACAACATGGCGCTGTGGCTTAGTTGGTCAAAGTGCCTGTCTAGTAAACAGGAGATCCTGGGTTCAAATCCCGGCAGTGCCTTACATTCAATTTATCACTAACTGATGCTGTATGTATGCTATTTTTTTATGATAGTCTGAAGATTGTCAAGTTATTGTGTTTGGGTTACTGTAAAACTTGTAATTCATGCAGGGATTTTCTACCTATCAATCGATTTAGCAATCGTAGACCTGAGGTCAATAAGGCTGTTCAAGGGATTTCATCTTGGGAACCATTGATGGGCCTCTGGGGCAGTCAACCAAGAAACCAATCGTCTGTGTCTCTGTGGCGCAATAGGTCAGCGTGCTCGGCTGTTAACCGAGAGGTTGGTGGTTCAAGCCCACCCAGGGACGATGGCCTGTACTAACAATTGGGTGAATTCCAAATACAGTGTGATGCAGGTCTGCTAGTTTTACATGAGCAGAAAGATATCTGTCTATAAGTTTCATTGTCCTTTCTGGAAATCATCTTTTAAATTGGTTAGAGACAGCAAATGCCAGTGGGGGAGATGTTTAGTTGGTCAAAGCACCTGTCTTGTAAACAGGAGACCCTTGTTTCATATACCAACGGTGCCTGCTTTGCATGAAATGTTAATGGCCCACATAATAATAATATGGCAATTGTTGGATTTTCACATCACAATGTTTGGAAAGACATCTTAACGTGGCGCTGTGGCTTAGTGGTCAAAGTGCCTGTCTCGTAAACAGGAGATCCTGGGTTCAAATCCCAGCAGTGCCTGACATTGATCTTCATCTCTAACTGATACTGTTTTTATATATCCTGAAGATTGTCAACTTATTTTGTTTGGTTTACTTTAAGACTTGTATATCATGTAGGGGAAATCTATCCATCTACCTATCTATCTAGCTATCTATCTTAGACCTGAGGTCAATAAAGGCTGTATCAAGGCTTTTCTGTTTGGAACCATTTATGTGCCCGTGGGGCAGTCAACCAAGACATCAGTCGTCTGTGTCTCTGTGGCGCAATAGGTCAGCGCGCTCGGCTGTTAACCGAGAGGTTGGTGGTTCAAGCCCACCCAGGGATGATGGTCTGTCCCAACACATGGGTGAAATACTCACATAGGTTGAGGATGGTGAACTACTTTTACATGAGCAGAAACAGATTTGTCAATAAGTTGTTTTGTTCATTTAGAAGATCATCTATTAATATTGTCACACCAATCAAAAGCTAAAGGCGCTGTTGCTTAGTTGGCTAAAGCACCTGTCTTGTAAACAGGAGATCCTGGGTTAAAATCCCAGCAGTGCCTGACATTCAACTCCATCATTAACTGATGCTGTCTGTATATTATTTTTTTATGATAGTCTGAAGATTGTCAAGTTATTGTGTTTGGGTTACTGTAAGACTTAAAATTCATGCAGGGATTATCTGTCTATCAATCGATTAAACAATCGTAGACTTGATGTCAATAAGGCTGTACGAGGGACTTTCTCTTGGGAACCATTGATGGGCCCCTGGGGCAGTCAACCGAAAGACCAATCATCTTTGTCTCTGTGGCGCAATAGGTCAGCGCGCTCGGCTGTTAACCGAGAGGTTGGTGGTTCAAGCCCACCCAGGGACGATGGCCTGTACCACCAATTGGGTGAATTCAAAATAAAGGGTTATGCGGCTCTGCAGTTTTACACGAACAGAAAGACATTTGTCTATAAGTTTTATTGTCCTTTCTGGAAATCATCTTTTAAAATGGTTAGAGAAAGCAAATGCCAGTGGGGGAGATGTTTAGTTTGTCAAAGCACCTGACTTGTAAACAGGAGACCCTTGTTTCATATACCAACTGTGCCTGCTTTGCATGAAATTTTAATGGCCCCCATAACAATAATATGGCAATTGCTGGATTTTCACATCACAATGATTGGAAACACATCACAACATGGCGCTGTGGCTTAGTTGGTCAAAGTGCCTGTCTCGTAAACAGGAGATCCTGGGTTCAAATCCCAGCAGTGCCTGACATTGAACTTCATCTCTAGCTGATACTGTTTTTATATATCCTGAAGATTGTCAACTTATTTTGTTTGGTTTACTTTAAGACTTGTATATCATGTAGGGGAAATCTATCCATCTATCTATCTATCTAGCTATCTATCTTAGACCTGAGGTCAATAAGGCTGTATCAAGGATTTTCTGTTTGGAACCATTTATGTGCCCCTGGGGCAGTCAACCAATACATCAGTCGTCTGTGTCTCTGTGGCGCAATAGGTCAGTGCGCTCGGCTGTTAACTGGGAGGTTGGTGGTTCAAGCCCACCCAGGGACGATGGTCTGTCCCAACACATGGGTGAAATACTCACATAGGTTGAGGATGGTGAACTACTTTTACATGAGCAGAAACAGATTTGTCAATAAGTTGTTTTGTTCATTTAGAAGATCATCTATTAATATTGTCACACCCATCAAAAGCTAAAGGCGCTGTGGCTTAGTTGGCTAAAGCACCTGTCTTGTAAACAGGAGATCCTGGGTTCAAATCCCAGCAGTGCCTGCTTTGCATGAAATTATAATGGCGCTGTGTCTTAGTTGGTCAAAGTGCCTGTCTAGTAAACAGGAGATCCTGGGTTCAAATCCCACCAGTGCCTTAAATTAAACTTCATCACTAACTGATGCCGTATGTACTTTTTTTTTTTTATTATAGTCTGAAGATTGTGAAGTTATTGTGTTTGGGTTACTGTATTACTTGTAATTCATGCAGGGATTATCTGTCTATCAATCGATTTAGCAATCGTAGACCTGATGTCAATAAGGCTGTACGAGGGACTTTCTCTTGGGAACCATTGATGGGCCTCTGGGGCAGTCAACCGAGAAACCAATCATCTGTGTCTCTGTGCAAAATAGGTCAGCGCGCTCGGCTGTTAACTGAGAGGTTGGTGGTTCAAGCCCACCCAGAGACGATGGCCTGTACTAACAATTGGGTGAATTCCAAATACAGTGTGATGCAGGTCTGCTAGTTTTACATCAGCAGAAAGACATCTGTCTATAAGTTTCATTGTCCTTTCTGGAAATTATCTTTTAAAATGGTTAGAGACAGCAAATGCCAGTGGGGGAGATGTTTAGTTGGTCAAAGCACCTGTCTTGTAAACAGGAGACCCTTGTTTCATATACCAACGGTGCCTGCTTTGCATGAAATTTTAATGGCCCCCATAACAATAATATGGCAATTGTTGGATTTTCACATCACAATGTTTGGAAACACATCTTAACGTGGCGCTGTGGCTTAGTGGTCAAAGTGCCTGTCTCGTAAACAGGAGATCCTGGGTTCAAATCCCAGCAATGCCTTACATTGAACTTCATCACTAACTGATGCTGTATGTACGTTAATTTTTTTATGATAGTCTGAAGATTGTCGAGTTATTGTCTTTGGGTTACTGTAAGACTTGTAATTCATGCAGGGATTATCTGTCTATCAATCGATTTAGCAATCGTAGACCTGATGTCAATAAGGCTGTACGAGGGATTTCATCTTGGGAACCATTGATGGGCCTCTGGGGCAGTCAACCAAGAAACCAATCGTCTGTGTCTCTGTGGCGCAATAGGTCAGCGCGCTCGGCTGTTAACCGAGAGGTTGGTGGTTCAAGCCCACCCAGGGACGATGGGCTGTACCAATGAATTTGTGAATTCCAAACAAAGTGTGATGCGGGTCTGCTAGTTTTACATGAGCAGAAAGACATCTGTCTATAAGTTTCATTGTCCTTTCTGGAAATCATCTTTTAAATTGGTTAGAGACAGCAAATGCCAGTGGGGGAGATGTTTAGTTGGTCAAAGCACCTGTCTCGTAAACAGGAGATCCTGGGTTCAAATCCCAGCAGTGCCTGACATTGAACTTCATCTCTAACTGATACTGTTTTTATATATCCTGAAGATTGTCAACTTATTTTGTTTGGTTTACTTTAAGACTTGTATATCATGAAGGGGAAATCTATCCATCTACCTATCTATCTAGCTATCTATCTTAGACCTGAGGTCAATAAAGGCTGTATCAAAGCTTTTCTGTTTGGAACCATTTATGTGCCCGTGGGGCAGTCAACCAAGACATCAGTCGTCTGTGTCTCTGTGGCGCAATAGGTCAGCGCGCTCGGCTGTTAACCGAGAGGTTGGTGGTTCAAGCCCACCCAGGGATGATGCTCTGTCCCAACACATGGGTGAAATACTCACATAGGTTGAGGATGGTGAACTACTTTTACATGAGCAGAAATAGATTTGTCAATAAGTTGTTTTGTTAATTTAGAAGATCATCTATTAATATTGTCACACCCATCAGAACCTAAAGGCGCTGTAGCTTAGTTGGCTAAAGCACCTGTCTAGTAAACAGGAGATCCTGGGTTCAAATCCCAGCAGTGCCTGACATTCAACTTCCTTACTAGCTGTATGTACATAATTTTTTTAAGATTGTCAAGTTATTGTGTTTGGGTTACTGTAAGACTTAAAATTCATGCAGGGATTATCTGTCTATCAATCGATTAAACAATCGTAGACTTGATGTCAATAAGGCTGTACGAGGGACTTTCTCTTGGGAACCATTGATGGGCCTCTGGGGCAGTCAACCGAGAGACCAATCATCTTTGTCTCTGTGGCGCAATAGGTCAGCGCGCTCGGCTGTTAACCGAGAGGTTGGTGGTTCAAGCCCACCCAGGGACGATGGTCTGTACCAACGAATTTGTGAATTCCAAATAAAGGGTGATGCGGGTCGGCTAGTTTTACACGAACAGAAGACATTTGTCTATAAGTTTCATTGTCCTTTCTGGAAATTATCTTTTAAAATGGTTAGAGACAGCAAATGCCAGTTGGGGAGATGTTTAGTTGGTCAAAGCATCTGTCTTGTAAACAGGAGACCCTTGTCTCATATGCCAACGGTGCCTGCTTTGCATGAAGTTTTAATGGCCCCCATAACAATAATATGGCAATTGTTGGATTTTCACATCACAATGTTTGGAAAGACATCTTAACGTGGCGCTGTGGCTTAGTTGGTCAAAGTGCCTGTCTCGTAAACAGGAGATCCTGGGTTCAAATCCCAGCAGTGCCTTACACTCAACTTCATCACTAGCTTATGCTGTATGTACATTATTTATTTATGATATTCTGAAGATTGTCAAGTTATTGTGTTTGGGTTACTGTAAAACTTGTAATTCATGCAGGGATTATCTGTCTATCAATCGATTAAACAATCGTAGACCTGATGTCAATAAGGCTGTACAAGGGACTTTCTCTTGGGAACCATTGATGGGCCTCTGGGGCAGTCAACCAAGAAGCCAATCGTCTGTGTCTCTGTGGCGCAATAGGTCAGCGCGCTCGGCTGTTAACCGAGAGGTTGGTGGTTCAAGCCCACCCAGGGATGATGGCTTGTACCAACAATTGGGTGAATTCCAAAAAACGGGTGATGCAGGTCGGCTAGTTTTACACGAACAGAAAGACATCTGTCTATAAATGTCATTGTCCTTTCTGGAAATTATCTTTTAAAATGGTTAGAGACAGCAAATGCCAGTGGGGGAGATGTTTAGTTGGTCAAAGCACCTGTCTTGTAAATAGGGGACCCTTGTCTTCATGCCTGCTTTGCATGAAGTTTTAATGGCCCCCATAACAATAATATACCAATTGTCGAATTTTCACATCACAATGTTTGGAAACACATCTTAACATGGTGCTGTGGCTTAGTTGGTCAAAGTGCCTGTCTAGTAAACAGGAGATCCTGGGTTCAAATCCCAGCAGTGCCTGGCATTCAACTTCATCACTAACTGATGCTGTATGTACATTATTTTTTTTGTGATAGTCTGAAGATTGTGAAGTTATTGTGTTTGGTTTACTGTATTACTTGTAATTCATGCAGGGATTATCTGTCTATCAATCGATTTAGCAATCGTAGACCTGAGGTCAATAAGGCTGTTCAAGGGATTTCATCTTGGGAACCATTGATGGGCCTCTGGGGCAGTCAACCAAGAAACCAATGGTCTGTGTCTCTGTGGCGCAATAGGTCAGCGCGCTCGGCTGTTAACCGAGAGGTTGGTGGTTCAAGCCCACCCAGGGACGATGGCCTGTACTAACAATTGGGTGAATTCCCAATAAAATGTGATGAGGGTCTGCTTGTTTTACATCAGCAGAAAGACATCTGTCTATAAATTTCATTGTCCTTTCTGGAAATCATCTTTTAAATTGGTTAGAGAAAGGAAATGCCAGTGGGGGTGATGATTAGTTGGTCAAAGCACCTTTCTTGTAAACAGGAGATCCTTGTTTCATATACCAACGGTGCCTGCTTTGCATGAAGTTTTAATGGCCCCCATGACAATAATATGCCAATTGTTGGATTTTCACGTCACAATGTTTGGAAAGACATCTTAACGTGGCGCTGTGGCTTAGTTGGTCAAAGTGCCTGTCTAGTAAACAGGAGATCCTGGGTTCAAATCCCAGCAGTGCCTGACATTGAACTTCCTCTCTAACTGATACTGTTTTTATGATAGTCTGAAGATTGTCAAGTTATTGTGTTTGGGTTACTGTAAGACTTGTAATTCATGCAGGGTTTATCTATCTGTCTATCAATCGATTTAGCAATCGTAGAACTGATGTCAATAAGGCTGTTCAAGGGATTTCATCTTGGGAACCATTGATGGGCCTCTGGGGCAGTCAGCCAAGAAGCCAATCGTCTGTGTCTCTGTGGCGCAATAGGTCAGCGCGCTCGGCTGTTAACCGAGAGGTTGGTGGTTCAAGCCCACCCAGGGACGGTGGCCTGTACCAACATTTGGGTGAATTCCAAATAAAGTGGGATGCGGGTCTGCTCGTTTTACATGAGCAGAAAGACTTCTGTCTATTAGTTTCATTGTCCTTTCTGGAAATCATCTTTTAAATTGGTTAGAGACAGCAAATGCCAGTGGGGGAGATGTTTAGTTGGTCAAAGCACCTGTCTTGTAAACAGGAGACCTTTGTTTCATATACCAACGGTGCCTGCTTTGCATGAAATTTGAATGGCCCCCATAATAATAATATGGCAATTGTTGGATTTTCACATCCAAATGTTTGGAAACACATCACAACATGCCGCTGTGGCTTAGTTGGTCAAAGTGCCTGTCTAGTAAACAGGAGATCCTGGGTTCAAATCCCAGCAGTGCCTGACATTGAACTTCATCTCTAACTGATACTGTTTTTATATATCCTGAAGATTGTCAACTTATTGTGTTTGGTTTACTTTAAGACTTGTATATCATGAAGGGGAAATCTATCCATCTACCTATCTATCTAGCTATCTATCTTAGACCTGAGGTCAATAAAGGCTGTATCAAAGCTTTTCTGTTTGGAACCATTTATGTGCCCCTGGGGCAGTCAACCAACACATCAGTCGTCTGTGTTTCTGTGGCGCAATAGGTCATTCCAAATAAAGTGAGATGAGGGTCTGCTTGTTTTACATCAGCAGAAAGACATCTGTCTATAAGTTTCATTGTCCTTTCTGGAAATTATCTTTTAAAATGGTTAGAGAAAGCAAATGCCAGTGGGGGAGATGTTTAGTTGGTCAAAGCACCTGTCTTGTAAACAGGAGACCCTTGTTTCATATACCAACGGTTCCTGCTTTGCATGAAGTTTTAATGGCCCCCATGACAATATTATGCCAATTGTTGGATTTTCACATCACAATGTTTGGAAACAAATCTTAACATGGTGCTGGGGCTTAGTTGGTCAAAGTGCCTGTCTAGTAAACAGGAGATCCTGGGTTCAAATCCCAGCAGTTCCTGACATTGAACTTCATCTCTAACTGATACTGTTTTTATATATCCTGAAGATTGTCAACTTATTTTGTTTGGTTTACTTTAAGACTTGTATATCATGAAGGGGAAATCTATCCATCTACCTATCTATCTAGCTATCTATCTTAGACCTGAGGTCAATAAAGGCTGTATCAAAGCTTTTCTGTTTGGAACCATTTATGTGCCCCTGGGGCAGTCAACCAAGAAGTCAGTCGTCTGTGTCTCTGTGGCGCAATAGGTCAGCGCGCTCGGCTGTTACCTGGGAGGTTGGTGTTTCAAGCCCACCCAGGGATGATGCTCTGTCCCAACACATGGGTGAAATACTCACATAGGTTGAGGATGGTGAACTACTTTTACATGAGCAGAAATAGATTTGTCAATAAGTTGTTTTGTTCATTTAGAAGATCATCTATTAATATTGTCACACCCATCAGAAGCTAAAGGCGCTGTAGCTTAGTTGGCTAAAGCACCTGTCTAGTAAACAGGAGATCCTGGGTTCAAATCCCAGCAGTGCCTGACAATCAACTTCATTACTAACTAATGCTGTATGTACATTATTTTTTTATGATAGTCTGAAGATGGTCAAGTTATTGTGTTTTGGTTACTGTAAGACTTGAAATTCATGCAGGGATTATCTGTCTATCAATCGATTAAACAATCGTAGACCTGATGTCAATAAGGCTGTACAAGGTATTTGATCTTGGGAACCATTGATGGGCCTCTGGGGCAGTCAACCGAGACATCGGTTGTCCGTGTCTCTGTGGTGCAATAGGTCAGCGCGCTCGGCTGTTAACCGAGAGGTTGGTGGTTCAAGCCCACCCAGAGACGATGGCCTGTACAAACAATTGGGTGAATTCCAAATACAGTGTGATGCAGGTCTGCTAGTTTTACATCAGCAGAAAGACATCTGTCTATAAGTTTCATTGTCCTTTCTGGAAATTATCTTTTAAAATGGTTAGAGACAGCAAATACCAGTGGGGGAGATGTTTAGTTGGTCAAAGCAGCTGTCTTGTAAACAGGAGACCCTTGTTTCATATACCAACAGTGCCTGCTTTGCATGAAATTTTGATGGCCCCCATAACAATAATATGCCAATTGTTGGATTTTAACATCACAATGTTTGGACACACATCACAACATGGCGCTGTGGCTTAGTGGTCAAAGTGCCTGTCTAGTAAACAGGAGATCCTGGGTTCAAATCCCAGCAGTGCCTTACATTCAACTTCATTACTAACTGATGCTGTATGTACATTATTTTTTTATGATAGTCTGAAGATTGTCGAGTTATTGTGTTTGGGTTACTGTAAAACTTGTAATTCATGCAGGGATTATCTACCTATCAATCGATTTAGCAATCGTAGACCTGATGTCAATAAGGCTGTTCAAGGGATTTCATCTTGGGAACCATTGATGGGCCTCTGGGGCAGTCAACCGAGACACCAATCATCTGTGTCTCTGTGGCGCAATAGGTCAGCGTGCTCGGCTGTTAACCGAGAGGTTGGTGGTTCAAGCCCACCCAGGGACGATGGTCTGTACCAACGAATTTGTGAATTCCAAATAAAGGGTGATGCGGGTCGGATAGTTTTACATCAGCAGAAAGACATTTGTCTATAAGTTTCATTGTCCTTTCTGGAAATCATCTTTTAAAATGGTTATAGACAGCAAATGCCAGTGAGGGAGATGTTTAGTTGGTCAATGCACCTGTCTTATAAATAGGGGACCCTTGTCTTCATGCCTGCTTTGCATGAAGTTTTAATGGCCCCCATAACAATAATATGCCAATTGTCGAATTTTCACATCACAATGTTTGAAAACGCATCACAACATGGCGCTGTGGCTTAGCTGGTCAAAGTGCCTTACTTGTAAACAGGAGATCCTGGGTTCAAATCCTAGCAGTGCTTGACATTCAACTTCATCACTAACTGATGCTGTTTGTCTATATTTTAGTCATGATATTTAGAAAATTGTCAAGTTATTGGGTTTTGGTTACTGTAAAACTTGTAATTCATGCAGGGATTATCTGTCTATCAATCGATTTAGCAATCGTAGACCTGATGTCAATAAGGCTGTTCAAGGGATTTCATCTTGGGAACCATTGATGGGCCTCTGGGGCAGTCAACCAAAAAACCGATCGTCTGTGTCTCTGTGGCGCAATAGGTCAGCGCGCTCGGCTGTTAACCGAGAGGTTGGTGGTTCAAACCCACCCAGGGACGATGGCCTGTACTAACAATTGGGTGAATTCCAAATAAAGTGTGATGCAGATCTGCTAGTTTTACATCAGCAGAAAGACTTCTGTCTATTAGTTTCATTGTCCTTTCGGGAAATCATCTTTTAAATTGGTTAGAGACAGCAAATGCCAGTGGGGGAGATGTTTAGTTGGTCAAAGCACCTGTCTTGTAAACAGGAGACCCTTGTTTCATATACCAATGGTGCCTGCTTTGCATGAAGTTTTAATGGCTCCCATAACAATAATATGCCAATTGTGGAATTTTCACATCACAATGTTTGGAAACACATCTTAACGTGGCGCTGTGGCTTAGTTGGTCAAAGTGCCTGTCTAGTAAACAGGAGATCCTGGGTTCAAATCCCAGCAGTGCCTGACATTCAACTTCATCACTAAGTGATGCTGTTTGCATATATTTTATTCATGATTGCCTGAAGATTGTCAACTTATTAAGTTTGCTTTATTTTAAGACTTGTTAATCATGTAGGGGTAATCTATCCATCTATCTATCTATCTTAGACCTGAGGTCAATAAGGCTGTAGCAAGGGATTTCATCTTGGGAACCATTTATGTGCCTCTGGGGCAGTCAACCGAGACATCAGTTACTCAAAGTCCCTTAGAGAGACTCGGCCCCTGTTCTACCTTTAACATCATCAAAACCAGTCCTGGAAATTCTAAGCAGCTCTTTTCCACTATCAATCATCTTCTTAAACCACAAACAGAAATTACAGAAGAGCACTGTAATAATTTCATGGCCCTCTTCAAATCAAAAATTTACTCAATCCGTTCTGTCCTTTCTGGTTCCTCCTCTCTACCTATCCATTCTGCTTACTCGCAGTTTGAGATCTCCCAGCCTCTAAAGTGCTTCCCAGAAGTCTCACAGCAGGAGGTTGAGGTTATCATCAGGACGATGACGCCCTCCACCTGTGCCCTCCACCCCTTTCCTACAGCCCTAGTGAAAACAAACATCTCTTCCATCAGTCCCCTGATCACTGCTGTAATAAATCAATCCCTCCAGACCGGCTTTGTTCCATCTGCCCTAAAAGCCGCCATAATCAGATCACTCCTCAAAAAACCTACTCTCGATCCAGAACTTTTTAGTAATTACAGACCCATTTCCAAAGTTCCATTCCTCTCCAAAGTACTGGAAAAAGTAGTTGCTGCCCACCTCCAGGACCACCTCAAATACAACAACCTCTTTGAAACCTTTCAGTCTGGTTTCCGCTCCGCCCACAGCACAGAAACAGCTCTGCTTAGAGTCACTAATGACCTCCGGATGGCAGCAGATGCTGGTTCACCTTCCCTCCTGATTCTCCTAGATTTGTCTGCTGCCTTTGACACAGTTGACCATGGAATACTCCTACACCGCCTAAATCACACCACCGGACTCACTGCCACCGCCCTAAATTGGTTTCAATCCTACCTCACTGACAGAACAGAATACGTTTCCCTTGGAAGTTCAAAGTCCCGGACACACACCGTCACCTGTGGGTTCCCCCAGGGATCAGTCCTTTGCCCCATTCTCTTCATACTGTACATGCTCCCCCTTGGCCGTGTCATCAGTCGATATGGATTATCATTCCATTGTTACCCTGATGACACGCAAATCTACATAAAAACTGACACATGTTCCTCCGCAGCCTCTCCATCCTCATCGTCATCATCATCTCCCCTGTCAACTCTCCGCGCTTGTCTGGAGGAGATAAAGGTGTGGATGAAAAACAACTTTCTCCAGTTGAACAGCTCCAAAACCGAAGCTATTTTAATTTGGACCCCCACATCAGACCCAGTCTTCCTCCATAACCAGTATTACCTTCTCTGGTCACGACATTCCGATCTCTTCATCAGTCACCAACCTCGGTGTAAGATTTCACCCACAACTCACTTTTGAATCCCACATCAAACACATCTGTAAGATCTCCTTTCACCATCTCAGAAATATTTCCAAACTACGTTCTTCACTCACCTTGAGTGATGCTGAAAAGCTGGTCCAAGCGTTTTTTCTCCTCCAGACTGGATTACTGTAACGCACTTCTCACCGCGATCCCTGATTAAAGTCTTCAAAGACTTCAGTATGTTCAAAACAGTGCTGCAAGGATCCTGATGAGAGTTTGTAAACACGAACACATCACCCCCGGTCTCCATTCCCTTCATTGGCTTCCCATCTCCACCAGGATTGATGATAAAATCTCTCTCCTCACTCACCAGTGCATCCATGGTAACGCACCCCCCTACCTAAAAGAACTACTCACCCCACTGACCTCAACACGATCCCTGCGTTCTACCCAGTCATACCGCCTCCTCCTTCCCCGGACTAAGCTCAGCACCATGGATGATCCGGCCTTTTGTTCTGCTGCCCCTTTCTGTGGAATGCCCTCGCTGACAATCTCAGGGCTCCACAGACGATTGACACATTTAAAAAGGACTTAAAACTTTCCTTTTTAGCAGAACCTATAACTTTAAATAACATTGCTGCTTATTGATGCTTATATCTGCTTTTACTTAGTAGTACTCTGAAATTTGATCCAAATGTAAAGTGCATTATAAATTAAATGTATTATTAATATTATTATGTAGGGGAAATCTATCCATCTATCTATCTATCCGTCTATCTTAGGCCTAAAGGTCGACAAGGCTGTAGCAAGGCTATTCTCTTTGGAACCATTTATGTGCCCCTGGTGCAGTCAACCGAGACGTCAGTTGTCTGTGTCTCTGTCGCGCAACAGGTCAGCGCGCTCGGCTGTTAACCGAGAGGTTGGTGGTTCAAGTCCACCCAGGGACGATGGCCTGTACCAACAATTGGGTCAATTCCAAATAAAGTGTGATGCGGGTCTGCTTGTTTTACATCAGCAGAAAGACATCTGTCTATAAGTTTCATTATCCTTTCTGGAAATCATCTTTTAAATTGGTTAGAGACAGCAAATGCCAGTGGGGGAGATGTTTAGTTGGTCAAAGCACCTGTCTTGTAAACAGGAGACCCTTGTTTCATATACCAACGGTGCCTGCTTTGCATGAAATTTTAATGGCCCCCATGACAATAATATGGCAATTGTTGGATTTTAAAATCACAATGTTTGGAAACACATCTTAGCCTGGCGCTGTGGCTTAGTTGGTCAAAGTGCCTGTCTCGTAAACAGGAGATCCTGGGTTCAAATCCCAGCAGTGCCTGACATTGAACTTCATCACTAACTGATACTGTTTTTATATATCCTGAAGATTGTCAACTTATTTTGTTTGGTTTACTTTAAGACTTGTATATCATGAAGGGGAAATCTATCCATCTACCTATCTATCTAGCTATCTATCTTAGACCTGAGGTCAATAAGGCTGTATCAAGGCTTTTCTGTTTGGAACCATTTATGTGCCCGTGGGGCAGTCAACCAAGACATCAGTCATCTGTGTCTCTGTGGAGCAATAGGTCAGCGCGCTCGGCTGTTAACCGAGAGGTTGGTGGTCCAAGCCCACCCAGGGACAATGGCCTGTACCAACAATTGGGTGGATTCCAAATCGGGTGTGATGTGGGTCTGCTAACTTAACATGAGCAGAAAGACATTTGTCTGTAAGTTTCATTGTCCTTTCTGGAAATCATCTTTTAAATTGGTTAGAGAAGGCAAATGCCAGTGGGGGTGATGATTAGTTGGTCAAAGCACCTGTCTTGTAAACAGGAGACCCTTGTCTTCATGCCTGCTCTGCATGAAGTTTTAATTGCCCCCATAACAACAATATGCCAATTGTCGAATTTTCACATCACAATGTTTGGAAACACATCACAACATGGCGCTGTGGCTTAGTTGGTCAAAGTGCCTGTCTAGTAAACAGGACATCCTGGGTTCAAATCCCAGCAGTGCCTGACATTCAACTTCATCACTAACTGATGCTGTTTGTATGTATTTTAGTCATGATATCTTGAAAATTGTCAAGTTATTGTGTTTGGGTTACTGTAAAACTTGTAATTCATGCAGGGATTATCTGTCTATCAATCGATTTAGCAATCGTAAACCTGATGTCAATAAGGCTGTACAAGGGATTTCATCTTTGGAACCATTGTTGGGCCTCTGGGGCAGTCAACCGAGAAGCCAATCGTCTGTGTCTCTGTGGCGCAATAGGTCAGCGCGCTCGGCTGTTAACCGAGAGGTTGGTGGTTCAAGCTCACCCAGGGACGATGGCCTGTACTAACAATCTGGTGAATTCCAAATACAGTGTGATGCAGGTCTGCTAGTTTTACATCAGCAGAAAGACATCTGTCTATAAGTTTCATTGTCCTTTCTGGAAATGATCTTTTAAAATGGTTAGAGAAAGCAAATGCCAGTGGGGGAGATGTTTAGTTGGTCAAAGCACCTGTCTTGTAAACAGGAGACCCTTGTTTCATATACCAACGGTGCCTGCTTTGCATGAAATTTTAATGGCCCCCATGACAATAATATGCCAATTGTTGGATTTTCACATCACAATGTTTGGAAACACATCTTAACGTGGCGCTGTGGCTTAGTGGTCAAAGTGCCTGTCTAGTAAACAGGAGATTCTGGGTTCAAATCCCAGCAGTGCCTGCCATTCAACTTCATCACTAACTGATGCTGTGTGTACATTATTTTTTTTATGATAGTCTGAAGATTGTCGAGTTATTGTCTTTGGGTTACTGTAAAACTTGTAATTCATGCAGGGATTATCTACCTATCAATCGATTTAGCAATCGTAGACCTGATGTCAATAAGGCTGTACGAGGGACTTTCTCTTGGGAACCATTGATGGGCCTCTGGGGCAGTCAACCGAGAGACCAATCATCTGTGTCTCTGTGGCGCAATAGGTCAGCGCGCTCGGCTGTTAACCGAGAGGTTGGTGGTTCAAGCCCACCCAGGGACGATGGTCTGTACCAACGAATTTGTGAATTCCAAATAAAGGGTGATGCGGGTCAGCTAGTTTTACACGAACAGAAAGACATCTGTCTATCAGTTTCATTGTCCTTTCTGGAAATCATCTTTTAAAATGGTTAGAGACAGCAAATGCCAGTGGGGGAGATGTTTAGTTGGTCAAAGCACCTGTCTTGTAAACAGGAGACCCTTGTTTCATATGCCAACGGTGCCTGCTTTGCATGAAATTTTAATGGCCCCCATAACAATAATATGCCAATTGTCAAATTTTCACATCACAATGTTTGGAAACACATCTTAACATGGCGCTGTGGCTTAGTTGGTCAAAGTGCCTGTCTAGTAAACAGGAGATCCTGGGTTCAAATCCCAGCAGTGCCTTACATTCAACTTCATCACTAACTGATGCTGTATGTACATTATTTTTTTATGATAGTCTGAAGATTGTGAAGTTATTGTGTTTGGGTTACTGTATTACTTGTAATTCATGCAGGGATTATCTGTCTATCAATCGATTAAACAATCGTAGAACTGATGTCAATAAGGCTGTTCAAGGAATTTCATCTTAGGAACCATTGATGGGCCTCTGGGGCAGTCAACCAAGAAACCAATCGTCTGTGTCTCTGTGGCGCAATAGGTCAGCGCGCTCGGCTGTTAACCGAGAGGTTGGTGGTTCAAGCCCACCCAGGGACGATGGCCTGTACCAACATTTGGGTGAATTCCAATTAAAGTGGGATGCGGGTCTGCTCGTTTTACATGAGCAGAAAGACTTCTGTCTATTAGTTGCATTGTCCTTTCTGGAAATCATCTTTTAAATTGGTTAGAGACAGCAAATGCCAGTGGGGGAGATGTTTAGTTGGTCAAAGCACCTGTCTTGTAAACAGGAGATCCTTGTTTCATATACCAACGGTGCCTGCTTTGCATGAAATTTGAATGGCCCCCATAATAATAATATGGCAATTGTTGGATTTTCACATCACAATGTTTGGAAACACATCACAACATGGCGCTGTGGCTTAGTTGGTCAAACTGCCTGTCTAGTAAACAGGAGATCCTGGGTTCAAATCCCAGCAGTGCCTGACATTGAACTTCATCTCTAGCTGATACTGTTTTTATATACCCTGAAGATTGTCAACTTATCTTGTTTGGTTTACTTTAAGACTTGTATATCATGTAGGGGAAATCTATCCATCTACCTATCTATCTAACTATCTATCTTAGACCTGAGGTCAATAAAGGCTGTATCAAAGCTTTTCTGTTTGGAACCATTTATGTGCCCATGAGGCAGTCAACCAAGACATCAGTCGTCTGTGTCTCTGTGGCGCAATAGGTCAGCGTGCTCGGCTGTTACCTGGGAGGTTGGTTATTCAAGCCCACCCAGGGACGATGGTCTGTCCCAACACATGGGTGAAATACTCACATAGGTTGAGGATGGTGAACTACTTTTACATGAGCAGAAACAGATTTGTCAATAAGTTGTTTTGTTAATTTAGAAGATCATCTATTAATATTGTCACACCCATCAAAAGCTAAAGGCGCTGTGGCTTAGTTGGCTAAAGCACCTGTCTTGTAAACAGGAGATCCTGGGTTCAAATCCCAGCAGTGCCTTACAATCAACTTCATAACTAACTCATGCTGTCTGTACATTATTTTTTTTATGATAGTCTGAAGATTGTCAAGTTATTGTTTTTGGGTTACTGTAAGACTTGAAATTCATGCAGGGATTATCTGTCTATCAATCGATTTAAATATCGTAGACCTGATGTCAATAAGGCTGTTCAAGGAATGTCATCTTGGGAACCATTGATGGGCCTCTGGGGCAGTCAACCAAGAAACCAATGGTCTGTGTCTCTGTGGCGCAATAGGTCAGCGCGCTCGGCTGTTAACCGAGAGGTTGGTGGTTCAAGCCCACCCAGGGACGATGGCCTGTACCAACAATTGGGTGAATTCCAAATACAGTGTAATGCAGGTCTGCTAGTTTTACATCAGCAGAAAGACATCTGTCTATAAGTTTCATTGTCCTTTCTGGAAATCATCTTTTAAAATGGTTAGAGACAGCAAATGCCAGTGGGGGAGATGTTTAGTCGGTCAAAGCACCTGTCTTGTAAATAGGGGACCCTTGTCTTCATGCCTGCTTTGCATGAAGTTTTAATGGCCCCCATAACAATAATATGCCAATTGTCGAATTTTCACATCACAATGTTTGGAAACACATCACAACATGGCGCTGTGGCTTAGTTGGTCAAAGTGCCTGTCTAGTAAACAGGAGATCCTGGGTTCAAATCCCAGCAGTGCCTTACATTCAATTTATCACTAACTGATGCTGTATGTATGCTATTTTTTTATGATAGTCTGAAGATTGTCAAGTTATTGTGTTTGGGTTACTGTAAAACTTGTAATTCATGCAGGGATTTTCTACCTATCAATCGATTTAGCAATCGTAGACCTGAGGTCAATAAGGCTGTTCAAGGGATTTCATCTTGGGAACCATTGATGGGCCTCTGGGGCAGTCAACCAAGAAACCAATCGTCTGTGTCTCTGTGGCGCAATAGGTCAGCGTGCTCGGCTGTTAACCGAGAGGTTGGTGGTTCAAGCCCACCCAGGGACGATGGCCTGTACTAACAATTGGGTGAATTCCAAATACAGTGTGATGCAGGTCTGCTAGTTTTACATGAGCAGAAAGATATCTGTCTATAAGTTTCATTGTCCTTTCTGGAAATCATCTTTTAAATTGGTTAGAGACAGCAAATGCCAGTGGGGGAGATGTTTAGTTGGTCAAAGCACCTGTCTTGTAAACAGGAGACCCTTGTTTCATATACCAACGGTGCCTGCTTTGCATGAAATTTTAATGGCCCACATAATAATAATATGGCAATTGTTGGATTTTCACATCACAATGTTTGGAAAGACATCTTAACGTGGCGCTGTGGCTTAGTGGTCAAAGTGCCTGTCTCGTAAACAGGAGATCCTGGGTTCAAATCCCAGCAGTGCCTGACATTGAACTTCATCTCTAACTGATACTGTTTTTATATATCCTGAAGATTGTCAACTTATTTTGTTTGGTTTACTTTAAGACTTGTATATCATGTAGGGGAAATCTATCCATCTACCTATCTATCTAGCTATCTATCTTAGACCTGAGGTCAATAAAGGCTGTATCAAGGCTTTTCTGTTTGGAACCATTTATGTGCCCGTGGGGCAGTCAACCAAGACATCAGTCGTCTGTGTCTCTGTGGCGCAATAGGTCAGCGCGCTCGGCTGTTAACCGAGAGGTTGGTGGTTCAAGCCCACCCAGGGACGATGGTCTGTCCCAACACATGGGTGAAATACTCACATAGGTTGAGGATGGTGAACTACTTTTACATGAGCAGAAATAGATTTGTCAATAAGTTGTTTTGTTAATTTAGAAGATCATCTATTAATATTGTCACACCCATCAGAACCTAAAGGCGCTGTAGCTTAGTTGGCTAAAGCACCTGTCTAGTAAACAGGAGATCCTGGGTTCAAATCCCAGCAGTGCCTGACATTCAACTTCCTTACTAGCTGTATGTACATAATTTTTTTAAGATTGTCTGAAGATTGTCAAGTTATTGTGTTTGGGTTACTGTAAGACTTAAAATTCATGCAGGGATTATCTGTCTATCAATCGATTAAACAATCGTAGACTTGATGTCAATAAGGCTGTACGAGGGACTTTCTCTTGGGAACCATTGATGGGCCCCTGGGGCAGTCAACCGAAAGACCAATCATCTTTGTCTCTGTGGCGCAATAGGTCAGCGCGCTCGGCTGTTAACCGAGAGGTTGGTGGTTCAAGCCCACCCAGGGACGATGGCCTGTACCACCAATTGGGTGAATTCAAAATAAAGGGTTATGCGGCTCTGCAGTTTTACACGAACAGAAAGACATTTGTCTATAAGTTTTATTGTCCTTTCTGGAAATCATCTTTTAAAATGGTTAGAGAAAGCAAATGCCAGTGGGGGAGATGTTTAGTTTGTCAAAGCACCTGACTTGTAAACAGGAGACCCTTGTTTCATATACCAACTGTGCCTGCTTTGCATGAAATTTTAATGGCCCCCATAACAATAATATGGCAATTGCTGGATTTTCACATCACAATGATTGGAAACACATCACAACATGGCGCTGTGGCTTAGTTGGTCAAAGTGCCTGTCTCGTAAACAGGAGATTCTGGGTTCAAATCCCAGCAGTGCCTGACATTGAACTTCATCTCTAACTGATACTGTTTTTATATACCCTGAAGATTGTCAACTTATCTTGTTTGGTTTACTTTAAGACTTGTATATCATGTAGGGGAAATCTATCCATCTATCTATCTATCTAGCTATCTATCTTAGACCTGAGGTCAATAAGGCTGTATCAAGGATTTTCTGTTTGGAACCATTTATGTGCCCGTGGGGCAGTCAACCAATACATCAGTCGTCTGTGTCTCTGTGGCGCAATAGGTCAGTGCGCTCGGCTGTTAACTGGGAGGTTGGTGGTTCAAGCCCACCCAGGGACGATGGTCTGTCCCAACACATGGGTGAAATACTCACATAGGTTGAGGATGGTGAACTACTTTTACATGAGCAGAAACAGATTTGTCAATAAGTTGTTTTGTTCATTTAGAAGATCATCTATTAATATTGTCACACCCATCAAAAGCTAAAGGCGCTGTGGCTTAGTTGGCTAAAGCACCTGTCTTGTAAACAGGAGATCCTGGGTTCAAATCCCAGCAGTGCCTGCTTTGCATGAAATTATAATGGCGCTGTGGCTTAGTTGGTCAAAGTGCCTGTCTAGTAAACAGGAGATCCTGGGTTCAAATCCCACCAGTGCCTTAAATTAAACTTCATCACTAACTGATGCCGTATGTACTTTTTTTTTTTTATTATAGTCTGAAGATTGTGAAGTTATTGTGTTTGGGTTACTGTATTACTTGTAATTCATGCAGGGATTATCTGTCTATCAATCGATTTAGCAATCGTAGACCTGATGTCAATAAGGCTGTACGAGGGACTTTCTCTTGGGAACCATTGATGGGCCTCTGGGGCAGTCAACCGAGAAACCAATCATCTGTGTCTCTGTGGCGCAATAGGTCAGCGCGCTCGGCTGTTAACCGAGAGGTTGGTGGTTCAAGCCCACCCAGAGACGATGGCCTGTACTAACAATTGGGTGAATTCCAAATACAGTGTGATGCAGGTCTGCTAGTTTTACATCAGCAGAAAGACATCTGTCTATAAGTTTCATTGTCCTTTCTGGAAATTATCTTTTAAAATGGTTAGAGACAGCAAATGCCAGTGGGGGAGATGTTTAGTTGGTCAAAGCACCTGTCTTGTAAACAGGAGACCCTTGTTTCATATACCAACGGTGCCTGCTTTGCATGAAATTTTAATGGCCCCCATAACAATAATATGGCAATTGTTGGATTTACACATCACAATGTTTGGAAACACATCTTAACGTGGCGCTGTGGCTTAGTGGTCAAAGTGCCTGTCTCGTAAACAGGAGATCCTGGGTTCAAATCCCAGCAATGCCTTACATTGAACTTCATCACTAACTGATGCTGTATGTACGTTAATTTTTTTATGATAGTCTGAAGATTGTCGAGTTATTGTCTTTGGGTTACTGTAAGACTTGTAATTCATGCAGGGATTATCTGTCTATCAATCGATTTAGCAATCGTAGACCTGATGTCAATAAGGCTGTACGAGGGATTTCATCTTGGGAACCATTGATGGGCCTCTGGGGCAGTCAACCAAGAAACCAATCGTCTGTGTCTCTGTGGCGCAATAGGTCAGCGCGCTCGGCTGTTAACCGAGAGGTTGGTGGTTCAAGCCCACCCAGGGACGATGGTCTGTACCAACGAATTTGTGAATTCCAAACAAAGTGTGATGCGGGTCTGCTAGTTTTACATGAGCAGAAAGACATCTGTCTATAAGTTTCATTGTCCTTTCTGGAAATCATCTTTTAAATTGGTTAGAGACAGCAAATGCCAGTGGGGGAGATATTTAGTTGGTCAAAGCACCTGTCTTGTAAACAGGAGACCCTTGTTTCATATACCAACGGTGCCTGCTTTGCATGAAATTTTAATGGCCCCCATAATAATAATATGGCAATTGTTGGATTTTCACATCACAATATTTGGAAAGACATCTTAACGTGGCGCTGTGGCTTAGTTGGTCAAAGTGCCTGTCTCGTAAACAGGAGATCCTGGGTTCAAATCCCAGCAGTGCCTGACATTGAACTTCATCTCTAACTGATACTGTTTTTATATAGCCTGAAGATTGTCAACTTATTTTGTTTGGTTTACTTTAAGACTTGTATATCATGAAGGGGAAATCTATCCATCTACCTATCTATCTAGCTATCTATCTTAGACCTGAGGTCAATAAAGGCTGTATCAAAGCTTTTCTGTTTGGAACCATTTATGTGCCCGTGGGGCAGTCAACCAAGACATCAGTCGTCTGTGTCTCTGTGGCGCAATAGGTCAGCGCGCTCGGCTGTTAACCGAGAGGTTGGTGGTTCAAGCCCACCCAGGGATGATGCTCTGTCCCAACACATGGGTGAAATACTCACATAGGTTGAGGATGGTGAACTACTTTTACATGAGCAGAAATAGATTTGTCAATAAGTTGTTTTGTTAATTTAGAAGATCATCTATTAATATTGTCACACCCATCAGAACCTAAAGGCGCTGTAGCTTAGTTGGCTAAAGCACCTGTCTAGTAAACAGGAGATCCTGGGTTCAAATCCCAGCAGTGCCTGACATTCAACTTCCTTACTAGCTGTATGTACATAATTTTTTTAAGATTGTCTGAAGATTGTCAAGTTATTGTGTTTGGGTTACTGTAAGACTTAAAATTCATGCAGGGATTATCTGTCTATCAATCGATTAAACAATCGTAGACTTGATGTCAATAAGGCTGTACGAGGGACTTTCTCTTGGGAACCATTGATGGGCCTCTGGGGCAGTCAACCGAGAGACCAATCATCTTTGTCTCTGTGGCGCAATAGGTCAGCGCGCTCGGCTGTTAACCGAGAGGTTGGTGGTTCAAGCCCACCCAGGGACGATGGTCTGTACCAACGAATTTGTGAATTCCAAATAAAGGGTGATGCGGGTCGGCTAGTTTTACACGAACAGAAGACATTTGTCTATAAGTTTCATTGTCCTTTCTGGAAATTATCTTTTAAAATGGTTAGAGACAGCAAATGCCAGTTGGGGAGATGTTTAGTTGGTCAAAGCATCTGTCTTGTAAACAGGAGACCCTTGTCTCATATGCCAACGGTGCCTGCTTTGCATGAAGTTTTAATGGCCCCCATAACAATAATATGGCAATTGTTGGATTTTCACATCACAATGTTTGGAAAGACATCTTAACGTGGCGCTGTGGCTTAGTTGGTCAAAGTGCCTGTCTCGTAAACAGGAGATCCTGGGTTCAAATCCCAGCAGTGCCTTACACTCAACTTCATCACTAGCTTATGCTGTATGTACATTATTTATTTATGATATTCTGAAGATTGTCAAGTTATTGTGTTTGGGTTACTGTAAAACTTGTAATTCATGCAGGGATTATCTGTCTATCAATCGATTAAACAATCGTAGACCTGATGTCAATAAGGCTGTACAAGGGACTTTCTCTTGGGAACCATTGATGGGCCTCTGGGGCAGTCAACCAAGAAGCCAATCGTCTGTGTCTCTGTGGCGCAATAGGTCAGCGCGCTCGGCTGTTAACCGAGAGGTTGGTGGTTCAAGCCCACCCAGGGATGATGGCTTGTACCAACAATTGGGTGAATTCCAAAAAACGGGTGATGCAGGTCGGCTAGTTTTACACGAACAGAAAGACATCTGTCTATAAATGTCATTGTCCTTTCTGGAAATTATCTTTTAAAATGGTTAGAGACAGCAAATGCCAGTGGGGGAGATGTTTAGTTGGTCAAAGCACCTGTCTTGTAAATAGGGGACCCTTGTCTTCATGCCTGCTTTGCATGAAGTTTTAATGGCCCCCATAACAATAATATACCAATTGTCGAATTTTCACATCACAATGTTTGGAAACACATCTTAACATGGTGCTGTGGCTTAGTTGGTCAAAGTGCCTGTCTAGTAAACAGGAGATCCTGGGTTCAAATCCCAGCAGTGCCTGGCATTCAACTTCATCACTAACTGATGCTGTATGTACATTATTTTTTTTGTGATAGTCTGAAGATTGTGAAGTTATTGTGTTTGGGTTACTGTATTACTTGTAATTCATGCAGGGATTATCTGTCTATCAATCGATTTAGCAATCGTAGACCTGAGGTCAATAAGGCTGTTCAAGGGATTTCATCTTGGGAACCATTGATGGGCCTCTGGGGCAGTCAACCAAGAAACCAATGGTCTGTGTCTCTGTGGCGCAATAGGTCAGCGTGCTCGGCTGTTAACCGAGAGGTTGGTGGTTCAAGCCCACCCAGGGACGATGGCCTGTACTAACAATTGGGTGAATTCCCAATAAAGTGTGATGAGGGTCTGCTTGTTTTACATCAGCAGAAAGACATCTGTCTATAAATTTCATTGTCCTTTCTGGAAATCATCTTTTAAATTGGTTAGAGAAAGGAAATGCCAGTGGGGGTCATGATTAGTTGGTCAAAGCACCTTTCTTGTAAACAGGAGATCCTTGTTTCATATACCAACGGTGCCTGCTTTGCATGAAGTTTTAATGGCCCCCATGACAATAATATGCCAATTGTTGGATTTTCACGTCACAATATTTGGAAACACATCTTAACATGGTGCTGTGGCTTAGTGGTCAAAGTGCCTGTCTAGTAAACAGGAGATCCTGGGTTCAAATCCCAGCAGTGCCTGGCATTCAACTTCATCACTAACTGATGCTGTATGTACATTATTTTTTTTATGATAGTCTGAAGATTGTCGAGTTATTGTCTTTGGGTTACTGTAAGACTTGTAATTCATGCAGGGATTATCTGTCTATCAATCGATTTAGCAATCGTAAACCTGATGTCAATAAGGCTGTACAAGGGATTTGATCTTGGGAACCATTGATGGGCCTCTGGGGCAGTCAACCGAGAAACAAAGCACCTGTGTCTCTGTGGCGCAATAGGTCAGCGCGCTCGGCTGTTAACCGAGAGGTTGGTGGTTCAAGTCCACCCAGGGACGATGGTCTGTACCAACAATTGGGTGAATTCCAAATACAGTGTGATGCAGGTCTGCTAGTTTTACATCAGCAGAAAGACTTCTGCCTATAAATTTCATTGTCCTTTCTGGAAATTATCTTTTAAAATGGTTAGAGACAGCAAATGCCAGTGGGGGAGATGTTTAGTTGGTCAAAGCACCTGTCTTCTAAACAGGAGACCCTTGTTTCATATACCAACGGTGCCTGCTTTGCATGAAATTTTAATGGCCCCCATAACAATAATATGGCAATTGTTGGATTTTCACATCACAATGTTTGGAAAGACATCTTAACGTGGCGCTGTGGCTTAGTTGGTCAAAGTGCCTGTCTAGTAAACAGGAGATCCTGGGTTCAAATCCCAGCAGTGCCTGACATTGAACTTCCTCTCTAACTGATACTGTTTTTATGATAGTCTGAAGATTGTCAAGTTATTGTGTTTGGGTTACTGTAAGACTTGTAATTCATGCAGGGTTTATCTATCTGTCTATCAATCGATTTAGCAATCGTAGAACTGATGTCAATAAGGCTGTTCAAGGGATTTCATCTTGGGAACCATTGATGGGCCTCTGGGGCAGTCAGCCAAGAAGCCAATCGTCTGTGTCTCTGTGGCGCAATAGGTCAGCGCGCTCGGCTGTTAACCGAGAGGTTGGTGGTTCAAGCCCACCCAGGGACGGTGGCCTGTACCAACATTTGGGTGAATTCCAAATAAAGTGGGATGCGGGTCTGCTCGTTTTACATGAGCAGAAAGACTTCTGTCTATTAGTTTCATTGTCCTTTCTGGAAATCATCTTTTAAATTGGTTAGAGACAGCAAATGCCAGTGGGGGAGATGTTTAGTTGGTCAAAGCACCTGTCTTGTAAACAGGAGACCTTTGTTTCATATACCAACGGTGCCTGCTTTGCATGAAATTTGAATGGCCCCCATAATAATAATATGGCAATTGTTGGATTTTCACATCACAATGTTTGGAAACACATCACAACATGGCGCTGTGGCTTAGTTGGTCAAAGTGCCTGTCTAGTAAACAGGAGATCCTGGGTTCAAATCCCAGCAGTGCCTGACATTGAACTTCATCTCTAACTGATACTGTTTTTATATATCCTGAAGATTGTCAACTTATTGTGTTTGGTTTACTTTAAGACTTGTATATCATGAAGGGGAAATCTATCCATCTACCTATCTATCTAGCTATCTATCTTAGACCTGAGGTCAATAAAGGCTGTATCAAAGCTTTTCTGTTTGGAACCATTTATGTGCCCCTGGGGCAGTCAACCAAGAAGTCAGTCGTCTGTGTTTCTGTGGCGCAATAGGTCAGCGCGCTCGGCTGTTACCTGGGAGGTTGGTGTTTCAAGCCCACCCAGGGATGATGGTCGGTCCCAACACATGGGTGAAATACTCACATAGGTTGAGGATGGTGAACTACTTTTACATGAGCAGAAATAGATTTGTCAATAAGTTGTTTTGTTCATTTAGAAGATCATCTATTAATATTGTCACACCCATCAGAAGCTAAAGGCGCTGTATATTAGTTGGCTAAAGCACCTGTCTTGTAAACAGAAGATCCTGGGTTCAAATCCCAGCAGTGCCTGACAATCAACTTCATTACTAACTAATGCTGTATGTACATTATTTTTTTATGATAGTCTGAAGATGGTCAAGTTATTGTGTTTTGGTTACTGTAAGACTTGAAATTCATGCAGGGATTATCTGTCTATCAATCGATTAAACAATCGTAGACCTGATGTCAATAAGGCTGTACAAGGTATTTGATCTTGGGAACCATTGATGGGCCTCTGGGGCAGTCAACCGAGACATCAGTTGTCCGTGTCTCTGTGGTGCAATAGGTCAGCGCGCTCGGCTGTTAACCGAGAGGTTGGTGGTTCAAGCCCACCCAGAGACGATGGCCTGTACAAACAATTGGGTGAATTCCAAATACAGTGTGATGCAGGTCTGCTAGTTTTACATCAGCAGAAAGACATCTGTCTATAAGTTTCATTGTCCTTTCTGGAAATTATCTTTTAAAATGGTTAGAGACAGCAAATACCAGTGGGGGAGATGTTTAGTTGGTCAAAGCAGCTGTCTTGTAAACAGGAGACCCTTGTTTCATATACCAACAGTGCCTGCTTTGCATGAAATTTTGATGGCCCCCATAACAATAATATGCCAATTGTCGAAATTTTCACATCACAATGTTTGGAAACACATCACAACATGGCGCTGTGGCTTAGTGGTCAAAGTGCCTGTCTAGTAAACAGGAGATCCTGGGTTCAAATCCCAGCAGTGCCTTACATTCAACTTCATTACTAACTGATGCTGTATGTACATTATTTTTTTATGATAGTCTGAAGATTGTCAAGTTATTGTGTTTGGGTTACTGTAAGACTTGAAATTCATGCAGGGATTATCTAACTGTCTATCAATCGATTAAACAATCGTAGACCTGATGTCAATAAGGCTGTATGAGGGACTTTCTTTTGGGAACCATTGATGGGCCTCTGGGGCAGTCAACCAAGAAGCCAATCGTCTCTGTCTCTGTGGCGCAATAGGTCAGCGCGCTCGGCTGTTAACCGAGAGGTTGGTGGTTCAAGCCCACCCAGGGACGATGGTCTGTACCAACGAATTTGTGAATTCCAAATAAAGGGTGATGCGGGTCGGATAGTTTTACATCAGCAGAAAGACATTTGTCTATAAGTTTCATTGTCCTTTCTGGAAATCATCTTTTAAAATGGTTAGAGACAGCAAATGCCAGTGGGGGAGATGTTTAATTGGTCAAAGCACCTGTCTTGTAAACAGAAGACCCTTGTTTCATATACCAACGGTGCCTGCTTTGCATGAAGTTTTAATGGCCCATAACAATAATATGCCAATTGTTGGATTTTAACATCACAATGTTTGGACACACATCACAACATGGCGCTGTGGCTTAGTTGGTCAAAGTGCCTGTCTAGTAAACAGGAGATCCTGGGTTCAACTCCCAGCAGTGCCTGGCATTCAACTTCATCACTAACTGATGCTATATGTACATTAATTTTTTTATGATAGTCTGAAGATTGTCGAGTTATTGTGTTTGGGTTACTGTAAAACTTGTAATTCATGCAGGGATTATCTGTCTATCAATCGATTTAGCAATCGTAAACCTGATGTCAATAAGGCTGTACAAGGGATTTGATCTTGGGAACCATTGATGGGCCTCTGGGGCAGTCAACCGAGAGACCAATCATCTGTGTCTCTGTGGCGCAATAGGTCAGCGTGCTCGGCTGTTATCCGAGAGGTTGGTGGTTCAAGCCCACCCAGGGACGATGGTCTGTACCAACGAATTTGTGAATTCCAAATAAAGGGTGATGCGGGTCGGCTAGTTTTACACGAACAGAAAGACATCTGTCTATAAGTTTCATTGTCCTTTCTGGAAATCATCTTTTAAAATGGTTATAGACAGCAAATGCCAGTGAGGGAGATGTTTAGTTGGTCAATGCACCTGTCTTATAAATAGGGGACCCTTGTCTTCATGCCTGCTTTGCATGAAGTTTTAATGGCCCCCATAACAATAATATGCCAATTGTCGAATTTTCACATCACAATGTTTGAAAACGCATCACAACATGGCGCTGTGGCTTAGCTGGTCAAAGTGCCTTACTTGTAAACAGGAGATCCTGGGTTCAAATCCTAGCAGTGCTTGACATTCAACTTCATCACTAACTGATGCTGTTTGTCTATATTTTAGTCATGATATTTAGAAAATTGTCAAGTTATTGGGTTTTGGTTACTGTAAAACTTGTAATTCATGCAGGGATTATCTGTCTATCAATCGATTTAGCAATCGTAGACCTGATGTCAATAAGGCTGTTCAAGGGATTTCATCTTGGGAACCATTGATGGGCCTCTGGGGCAGTCAACCGAGACATCAGTTGTCCGTGTCTCTGTGGTGCAATAGGTCAGCGCGCTCGGCTGTTAACCGAGAGGTTGGTGGTTCAAGCCCACCCAGAGACGATGGCCTGTACAAACAATTGGGTGAATTCCAAATACAGTGTGATGCAGGTCTGCTAGTTTTACATCAGCAGAAAGACATCTGTCTATAAGTTTCATTGTCCTTTCTGGAAATTATCTTTTAAAATGGTTAGAGACAGCAAATACCAGTGGGGGAGATGTTTAGTTGGTCAAAGCAGCTGTCTTGTAAACAGGAGACCCTTGTTTCATATACCAACAGTGCCTGCTTTGCATGAAATTTTGATGGCCCCCATAACAATAATATGCCAATTGTCGAAATTTTCACATCACAATGTTTGGAAACACATCACAACATGGCGCTGTGGCTTAGTGGTCAAAGTGCCTGTCTAGTAAACAGGAGATCCTGGGTTCAAATCCCAGCAGTGCCTTACATTCAACTTCATTACTAACTGATGCTGTATGTACATTATTTTTTTATGATAGTCTGAAGATTGTCAAGTTATTGTGTTTGGGTTACTGTAAGACTTGAAATTCATGCAGGGATTATCTAACTGTCTATCAATCGATTAAACAATCGTAGACCTGATGTCAATAAGGCTGTATGAGGGACTTTCTTTTGGGAACCATTGATGGGCCTCTGGGGCAGTCAACCAAGAAGCCAATCGTCTCTGTCTCTGTGGCGCAATAGGTCAGCGCGCTCGGCTGTTAACCGAGAGGTTGGTGGTTCAAGCCCACCCAGGGACGATGGTCTGTACCAACGAATTTGTGAATTCCAAATAAAGGGTGATGCGGGTCGGATAGTTTTACATCAGCAGAAAGACATTTGTCTATAAGTTTCATTGTCCTTTCTGGAAATCATCTTTTAAAATGGTTAGAGACAGCAAATGCCAGTGGGGGAGATGTTTAGTTGGTCAAAGCACCTGTCTTGTAAACAGAAGACCCTTGTTTCATATACCAATGGTGCCTGCTTTGCATGAAGTTTTAATGGCCCATAACAATAATATGCCAATTGTTGGATTTTAACATCACAATGTTTGGACACACATCACAACATGGCGCTGTGGCTTAGTTGGTCAAAGTGCCTGTCTAGTAAACAGGAGATCCTGGGTTCAACTCCCAGCAGTGCCTGGCATTCAACTTCATCACTAACTGATGCTATATGTACATTAATTTTTTTATGATAGTCTGAAGATTGTCGAGTTATTGTGTTTGGGTTACTGTAAAACTTGTAATTCATGCAGGGATTATCTGTCTATCAATCGATTTAGCAATCGTAAACCTGATGTCAATAAGGCTGTACAAGGGATTTGATCTTGGGAACCATTGATGGGCCTCTGGGGCAGTCAACCGAGAGACCAATCATCTGTGTCTCTGTGGCGCAATAGGTCAGCGTGCTCGGCTGTTATCCGAGAGGTTGGTGGTTCAAGCCCACCCAGGGACGATGGTCTGTACCAACGAATTTGTGAATTCCAAATAAAGGGTGATGCGGGTCGGCTAGTTTTACACGAACAGAAAGACATCTGTCTATAAGTTTCATTGTCCTTTCTGGAAATCATCTTTTAAAATGGTTATAGACAGCAAATGCCAGTGAGGGAGATGTTTAGTTGGTCAATGCACCTGTCTTATAAATAGGGGACCCTTGTCTTCATGCCTGCTTTGCATGAAGTTTTAATGGCCCCCATAACAATAATATGCCAATTGTCGAATTTTCACATCACAATGTTTGAAAACGCATCACAACATGGCGCTGTGGCTTAGCTGGTCAAAGTGCCTTACTTGTAAACAGGAGATCCTGGGTTCAAATCCTAGCAGTGCTTGACATTCAACTTCATCACTAACTGATGCTGTTTGTCTATATTTTAGTCATGATATTTAGAAAATTGTCAAGTTATTGGGTTTTGGTTACTGTAAAACTTGTAATTCATGCAGGGATTATCTGTCTATCAATCGATTTAGCAATCGTAGACCTGATGTCAATAAGGCTGTTCAAGGGATTTCATCTTGGGAACCATTGATGGGCCTCTGGGGCAGTCAACCAAAAAACCGATCGTCTGTGTCTCTGTGGCGCAATAGGTCAGCGCGCTCGGCTGTTAACCGAGAGGTTGGTGGTTCAAACCCACCCAGGGACGATGGCCTGTACTAACAATTGGGTGAATTCCAAATAAAGTGTGATGCAGATCTGCTAGTTTTACATCAGCAGAAAGACTTCTGTCTATTAGTTTCATTGTCCTTTCGGGAAATCATCTTTTAAATTGGTTAGAGACAGCAAATGCCAGTGGGGGAGATGTTTAGTTGGTCAAAGCACCTGTCTTGTAAACAGGAGACCCTTGTTTCATATACCAACGGTGCCTGCTTTGCATGAAGTTTTAATGGCTCCCATAACAATAATATGCCAATTGTGGAATTTTCACATCACAATGTTTGGAAACACATCTTAACGTGGCGCTGTGGCTTAGTTGGTCAAAGTGCCTGTCTAGTAAACAGGAGATCCTGGGTTCAAATCCCAGCAGTGCCTGACATTCAACTTCATCACTAAGTGATGCTGTTTGCATATATTTTATTCATGATTGCCTGAAGATTGTCAACTTATTAAGTTTGCTTTATTTTAAGACTTGTTAATCATGTAGGGGTAATCTATCCATCTATCTATCTATCTTAGACCTGAGGTCAATAAGGCTGTAGCAAGGGATTTCATCTTGGGAACCATTTATGTGCCTCTGGGGCAGTCAACCGAGACATCAGTTACTCAAAGTCCCTTAGAGAGACTCGGCCCCTGTTCTACCTTTAACATCATCAAAACCAGTCCTGGAAATTCTAAGCAGCTCTTTTCCACTATCAATCATCTTCTTAAACCACAAACTCCCCCACTTACAGAAATTACAGAAGAGCACTGTAATAATTTCATGGCCCTCTTCAAATCAAAAATTTACTCAATCCGTTCTGTCCTTTCTGGTTCCTCCTCTCTACCTATCCATTCTGCTTACTCGCAGTTTGAGATCTCCCAGCCTCTAAAGTGCTTCCCAGAAGTCTCACAGCAGGAGGTTGAGGTTATCATCAGGACGATGACGCCCTCCACCTGTGCCCTCCACCCCTTTCCTACAGCCCTAGTGAAAACAAACATCTCTTCCATCAGTCCCCTGATCACTGCTGTAATAAATCAATCCCTCCAGACCGGCTTTGTTCCATCTGCCCTAAAAGCCGCCATAATCAGATCACTCCTCAAAAAACCTACTCTCGATCCAGAACTTTTTAGTAATTACAGACCCATTTCCAAAGTTCCATTCCTCTCCAAAGTACTGGAAAAAGTAGTTGCTGCCCACCTCCAGGACCACCTCAAATACAACAACCTCTTTGAAACCTTTCAGTCTGGTTTCCGCTCCGCCCACAGCACAGAAACAGCTCTGCTTAGAGTCACTAATGACCTCCGGATGGCAGCAGATGCTGGTTCACCTTCCCTCCTGATTCTCCTAGATTTGTCTGCTGCCTTTGACACAGTTGACCATGGAATACTCCTACACCGCCTAAATCACACCACCGGACTCACTGCCACCGCCCTAAATTGGTTTCAATCCTACCTCACTGACAGAACAGAATACGTTTCCCTTGGAAGTTCAAAGTCCCGGACACACACCGTCACCTGTGGGTTCCCCCAGGGATCAGTCCTTTGCCCCATTCTCTTCATACTGTACATGCTCCCCCTTGGCCGTGTCATCAGTCGATATGGATTATCATTCCATTGTTACCCTGATGACACGCAAATCTACATAAAAACTGACACATGTTCCTCCGCAGCCTCTCCATCCTCATCGTCATCATCATCTCCCCTGTCAACTCTCCGCGCTTGTCTGGAGGAGATAAAGGTGTGGATGAAAAACAACTTTCTCCAGTTGAACAGCTCCAAAACCGAAGCTATTTTAATTTGGACCCCCACATCAGACCCAGTCTTCCTCCATAACCAGTATTACCTTCTCTGGTCACGACATTCCGATCTCTTCATCAGTCACCAACCTCGGTGTAAGATTTCACCCACAACTCACTTTTGAATCCCACATCAAACACATCTGTAAGATCTCCTTTCACCATCTCAGAAATATTTCCAAACTACGTTCTTCACTCACCTTGAGTGATGCTGAAAAGCTGGTCCAAGCGTTTTTTCTCCTCCAGACTGGATTACTGTAACGCACTTCTCACCGCGATCCCTGATTAAAGTCTTCAAAGACTTCAGTATGTTCAAAACAGTGCTGCAAGGATCCTGATGAGAGTTTGTAAACACGAACACATCACCCCCGGTCTCCATTCCCTTCATTGGCTTCCCATCTCCACCAGGATTGATGATAAAATCTCTCTCCTCACTCACCAGTGCATCCATGGTAACGCACCCCCCTACCTAAAAGAACTACTCACCCCACTGACCTCAACACGATCCCTGCGTTCTACCCAGTCATACCGCCTCCTCCTTCCCCGGACTAAGCTCAGCACCATGGATGATCCGGCCTTTTGTTCTGCTGCCCCTTTCTGTGGAATGCCCTCGCTGACAATCTCAGGGCTCCACAGACGATTGACACATTTAAAAAGGACTTAAAACTTTCCTTTTTAGCAGAACCTATAACTTTAAATAACATTGCTGCTTATTGATGCTTATATCTGCTTTTACTTAGTAGTACTCTGAAATTTGATCCAAATGTAAAGTGCATTATAAATTAAATGTATTATTAATATTATTATGTAGGGGAAATCTATCCATCTATCTATCTATCCGTCTATCTTAGGCCTAAAGGTCGACAAGGCTGTAGCAAGGCTATTCTCTTTGGAACCATTTATGTGCCCCTGGTGCAGTCAACCGAGACGTCAGTTGTCTGTGTCTCTGTCGCGCAACAGGTCAGCGCGCTCGGCTGTTAACCGAGAGGTTGGTGGTTCAAGTCCACCCAGGGACGATGGCCTGTACCAACAATTGGGTCAATTCCAAATAAAGTGTGATGCGGGTCTGCTTGTTTTACATCAGCAGAAAGACATCTGTCTATAAGTTTCATTATCCTTTCTGGAAATCATCTTTTAAATTGGTTAGAGACAGCAAATGCCAGTGGGGGAGATGTTTAGTTGGTCAAAGCACCTGTCTTGTAAACAGGAGACCCTTGTTTCATATACCAACGGTGCCTGCTTTGCATGAAATTTTAATGGCCCCCATGACAATAATATGGCAATTGTTGGATTTTAAAATCACAATGTTTGGAAACACATCTTAGCCTGGCGCTGTGGCTTAGTTGGTCAAAGTGCCTGTCTCGTAAACAGGAGATCCTGGGTTCAAATCCCAGCAGTGCCTGACATTGAACTTCATCACTAACTGATACTGTTTTTATATATCCTGAAGATTGTCAACTTATTTTGTTTGGTTTACTTTAAGACTTGTATATCATGAAGGGGAAATCTATCCATCTACCTATCTATCTAGCTATCTATCTTAGACCTGAGGTCAATAAGGCTGTATCAAGGCTTTTCTGTTTGGAACCATTTATGTGCCCGTGGGGCAGTCAACCAAGACATCAGTCGTCTGTGTCTCTGTGGAGCAATAGGTCAGCGCGCTCGGCTGTTAACCGAGAGGTTGGTGGTCCAAGCCCACCCAGGGACAATGGCCTGTACCAACAATTGGGTGGATTCCAAATCGGGTGTGATGTGGGTCTGCTAACTTAACATGAGCAGAAAGACATTTGTCTGTAAGTTTCATTGTCCTTTCTGGAAATCATCTTTTAAATTGGTTAGAGAAGGCAAATGCCAGTGGGGGTGATGATTAGTTGGTCAAAGCACCTGTCTTGTAAACAGGAGACCCTTGTCTTCATGCCTGCTCTGCATGAAGTTTTAATTGCCCCCATAACAACAATATGCCAATTGTCGAATTTTCACATCACAATGTTTGGAAACACATCACAACATGGCGCTGTGGCTTAGTTGGTCAAAGTGCCTGTCTAGTAAACAGGACATCCTGGGTTCAAATCCCAGCAGTGCCTGACATTCAACTTCATCACTAACTGATGCTGTTTGTATGTATTTTAGTCATGATATCTTGAAAATTGTCAAGTTATTGTGTTTGGGTTACTGTAAAACTTGTAATTCATGCAGGGATTATCTGTCTATCAATCGATTTAGCAATCGTAAACCTGATGTCAATAAGGCTGTACAAGGGATTTCATCTTGGGAACCATTGTTGGGCCTCTGGGGCAGTCAACCGAGAAGCCAATCGTCTGTGTCTCTGTGGCGCAATAGGTCAGCGCGCTCGGCTGTTAACCGAGAGGTTGGTGGTTCAAGCTCACCCAGGGACGATGGCCTGTACTAACAATCTGGTGAATTCCAAATACAGTGTGATGCAGGTCTGCTAGTTTTACATCAGCAGAAAGACATCTGTCTATAAGTTTCATTGTCCTTTCTGGAAATGATCTTTTAAAATGGTTAGAGAAAGCAAATGCCAGTGGGGGAGATGTTTAGTTGGTCAAAGCACCTGTCTTGTAAACAGGAGACCCTTGTTTCATATACCAACGGTGCCTGCTTTGCATGAAATTTTAATGGCCCCCATGACAATAATATGCCAATTGTTGGATTTTCACATCACAATGTTTGGAAACACATCTTAACGTGGCGCTGTGGCTTAGTGGTCAAAGTGCCTGTCTAGTAAACAGGAGATTCTGGGTTCAAATCCCAGCAGTGCCTGCCATTCAACTTCATCACTAACTGATGCTGTGTGTACATTATTTTTTTTATGATAGTCTGAAGATTGTCGAGTTATTGTCTTTGGGTTACTGTAAAACTTGTAATTCATGCAGGGATTATCTACCTATCAATCGATTTAGCAATCGTAGACCTGATGTCAATAAGGCTGTACGAGGGACTTTCTCTTGGGAACCATTGATGGGCCTCTGGGGCAGTCAACCGAGAGACCAATCATCTGTGTCTCTGTGGCGCAATAGGTCAGCGCGCTCGGCTGTTAACCGAGAGGTTGGTGGTTCAAGCCCACCCAGGGACGATGGTCTGTACCAACGAATTTGTGAATTCCAAATAAAGGGTGATGCGGGTCAGCTAGTTTTACACGAACAGAAAGACATCTGTCTATCAGTTTCATTGTCCTTTCTGGAAATCATCTTTTAAAATGGTTAGAGACAGCAAATGCCAGTGGGGGAGATGTTTAGTTGGTCAAAGCACCTGTCTTGTAAACAGGAGACCCTTGTTTCATATGCCAACGGTGCCTGCTTTGCATGAAATTTTAATGGCCCCCATAACAATAATATGCCAATTGTCAAATTTTCACATCACAATGTTTGGAAACACATCTTAACATGGCGCTGTGGCTTAGTTGGTCAAAGTGCCTGTCTAGTAAACAGGAGATCCTGGGTTCAAATCCCAGCAGTGCCTTACATTCAACTTCATCACTAACTGATGCTGTATGTACATTATTTTTTTATGATAGTCTGAAGATTGTGAAGTTATTGTGTTTGGGTTACTGTATTACTTGTAATTCATGCAGGGATTATCTGTCTATCAATCGATTAAACAATCGTAGAACTGATGTCAATAAGGCTGTTCAAGGAATTTCATCTTAGGAACCATTGATGGGCCTCTGGGGCAGTCAACCAAGAAACCAATCGTCTGTGTCTCTGTGGCGCAATAGGTCAGCGCGCTCGGCTGTTAACCGAGAGGTTGGTGGTTCAAGCCCACCCAGGGACGATGGCCTGTACCAACATTTGGGTGAATTCCAATTAAAGTGGGATGCGGGTCTGCTCGTTTTACATGAGCAGAAAGACTTCTGTCTATTAGTTGCATTGTCCTTTCTGGAAATCATCTTTTAAATTGGTTAGAGACAGCAAATGCCAGTGGGGGAGATGTTTAGTTGGTCAAAGCACCTGTCTTGTAAACAGGAGATCCTTGTTTCATATACCAACGGTGCCTGCTTTGCATGAAATTTGAATGGCCCCCATAATAATAATATGGCAATTGTTGGATTTTCACATCACAATGTTTGGAAACACATCACAACATGGCGCTGTGGCTTAGTTGGTCAAACTGCCTGTCTAGTAAACAGGAGATCCTGGGTTCAAATCCCAGCAGTGCCTGACATTGAACTTCATCTCTAACTGATACTGTTTTTATATATCCTGAAGATTGTCAACTTATTGTGTTTGGTTTACTTTAAGACTTGTATATCATGAAGGGGAAATCTATCCATCTACCTATCTATCTAGCTATCTATCTTAGACCTGAGGTCAATAAAGGCTGTATCAAAGCTTTTCTGTTTGGAACCATTTATGTGCCCCTGGGGCAGTCAACCAAGACATCAGTCGTCTGTGTTTCTGTGGCGCAATAGGTCATTCCAAATAAAGTGAGATGAGGGTCTGCTTGTTTTACATCAGCAGAAAGACATCTGTCTATAAGTTTCATTGTCCTTTCTGGAAATTATCTTTTAAAATGGTTAGAGAAAGCAAATGCCAGTGGGGGAGATGTTTAGTTGGTCAAAGCACCTGTCTTGTAAACAGGAGACCCTTGTTTCATATACCAACGGTGCCTGCTTTGCATGAAGTTTTAATGGCCCCCATGACAATAATATGCCAATTGTTGGATTTTCACATCACAATGTTTGGAAACAAATCTTAACATGGCGCTGTGGCTTAGTGGTCAAAGTGCCTGTCTCGTAA
Organism: Lophius americanus; assembly: GCA_037951165.1. NCBI lineage: Eukaryota > Metazoa > Chordata > Actinopteri > Lophiiformes > Lophiidae > Lophius > Lophius americanus. The sequence continues at coordinate 4,898,508 of JBBDHG010000090.1, read as the reverse complement.
ACAGGAGATCCTGGGTTCAAATCCCAGCAGTGCCTGGCATTCAACTTCATCACTAACTGATGCTGTATGTACATTATTTTTTTTATGATAGTCTGAAGATTGTCGAGTTATTGTCTTTGGGTTACTGTAAAACTTGTAATTCATGCAGGGATTATCTACCTATCAATCAATTTAGCAATCGTAGACCTGATGTCAATAAGGCTGTACGAGGGACTTTCTCTTGGGAACCATTGATGGGCCTCTGGGGCAGTCAACCGAGAAACCAATGGTCTGCGTCTCTGTGGCGCAATAGGTCAGCGCGCTCGGCTGTTAACCGAGAGGTTGGTGGTTCAAGCCCACCCAGGGACGATGGTCTGTACCAATGAATTTGTGAATTCCAAATAAAGGGTGATGTGGGTTCGGCTAGTTTTACGCGAACAGAAAGACATCTGTCTATCAGTTTCATTGTCCTTTCTGGAAATCATCTTTTAAAATGGTTAGAGAAAGCAAATGCCAGTGGGGGAGATGTTTAGTTGGTCAAAGCACCTGTCTTGTAAACAGGAGACCCTTGTTTCATATACCAACGGTGCCTGCTCTGCATGAAGTTTTAATGGCCCCCATAACAATAATATGCCAATTGTTGGATTTTAACATCACAATGTTTGGAAACACATCTTAACATGGCGCTGTGGCTTAGTTGGTCAAAGTGCCTGTCTTGTAAACAGGAGATCCTGGGTTCAAATCCCAGCAGTGCCTGACATTCAACTTCATCACTAACTGATGCTGTATGTACATTATTTTTTTTATGATAGTCTGAAGATTGTCAAGTTATTGTGTTTAGGTTACTGTAAAACTTGTAATTCATGCAGGGATTATCTGTCTATCAATCGATTTAGCAATCGTAGACCTGATGTCATTAAGGCTGTACAAGGGATTTGATCTTGGGAACCATTGATGGGCCTCTGGGGCAGTGAACCGAGACACCAATCATCTGTGTCTCTATGGCGCAATAGGTCAGCGTGCTTGGCTGTTATCCGAGAGGTTGGTGGTTCAAGCCCACCCAGGGATGATGGCCTGTACCAACAATTGGGTTAATTCCAAATAAAGGTTGATGCGGGTCTGCTAGTTTTACATGAACAGAAAGACTTCTGTCTATAAGTTTCATTGTCCTTTCTGGAAATCATCTTTTAAAATGGTTAGATACATCAAATGCCAGTGTTGGAGATGTTTAGTTGGTCAAAGCACCTGTCTTATAAACAGGAGACCCTTGTTTCATATACCAACGGTGCCCGGTTACTGTTACCTCCAGAAAGTCTGCAGCACTGGTCGTCGTGGTGGTCTGTCTGTCATCTACCGCAGTGATTTGGACTTGTCTCCACTGCCGTTGCCAGAGATCTCTTCTTTTGAATGCCTGGCATTTAATTGTAAACCCCCTTTCTCCATGACCATACTTCTAATCTATCGACCACCCAAACCAAACCCAGCCTTAATCTCTGAGATGTACAACCTTTTGTTTACATTTTGCACAACCTCTATCAATATTTTAGTACTTGGAGATATGAACATTCATGTCAACTCCCCTGCATGTCGTTTTGCTTCCGAATTTTTCAAACTACTGGATTGTTTTAATCTCAGGCAACTTGTCAATGTCCCCACCCACACCATGGGACACACTCTGGATCTTGTCATCACTGACTCTGCTCCTCTCAGCAATCTTCTTGTGTACGATCTGGGTGTGTCCGACCACAAGGCCGTCTCCATGGAATTGTCGCTTGTGTCCCTTCCTCACTAAGCCCAAACGTCAAATCTACTTCAGGAATTTGAAAAACGTCAACCCAGAAACCATGAGAGTCGACCTCCAGCATCTTCTTTCTGCCAACTTTGTATCAGCCAATGACTCAGTAGATTTCTACAATAAATCCCTGAGTAGCATCCTGGATCGTCACGCCCCTGTAAAAACTAGAACAGTCACCTTCTCCCGCTCAGCCCGCTGGTTAACCAGCGAGCTACGGGAAATGAAGGCAGCTGGGCGTGTCCTTGAGCGGCGTTACAAGGCTACAGGTCTCAATGTCCACAAGCTAGCCTTTCGGGAACACCAAAAGGCCTACTCAAAGTCGCTTAGAAAGGCTCGGTCACTGTTCTACTCCAACATCATCAAACTAGTCCTGGAAATTCTAAGCAGCTCTTTTCCACTATCAATCATCTCCTTAAACCACAAACTCCCCCACTTACAGAAATTACAGAAAAGCACTGTGATAATTTCATGGCTTTCTTGGGCTTTCTTGGGCTTTCTTGGGCGGCTTTGGCTCAGTGGGTAGAGCGGCCGTCTCCCAATCAGAAGATCGGAAGGTAGCCGGTTCGAATCCCACCAGGGTCTACTTGTCGTAGGGTCCTTGAGCAAGACCCTGAATCCTTAGCTCCCCGGGCGCTCCACGAGGGGCTGCCCACTGCTCCCTCAGGGATGGGTCAAATGCAGAGAACTAATTTCACTATGTTGTACTGTATGACTGTGTGACTAATAAAGGATTATTAATTATTAAAAATCAAAAATTGACTCAATCCGTTCTGTCCTTTCTGGTTCCTCCTCTCTACCTATCTAGTCTGATTACTCACTGTTTGAGATCTCCCAGCCTCTAAAGTGTTTCCCAGAAATCTCACAGCAGGAGGTTGAGGTTATAATCAGGACGATGAAGCCCTCTACCTGTGCCCTCGACCCCTTTCCTACAGCCCTAGTGAAAACCAACATCTCTTCCATCAGTCCCCTGATCACCGCTGTAATAAATCAATCCCTCCAGGCCGGCTTTGTTCCATCTGCCCTAAAAGCTGCCATAATCAGACCACTCCTCAAAAAACCTACTCTCGATCCAGAACTTTTTGCTAATTACAGCCCCATTTCCAAACTCCCATTCCTCTCCAAAGCTCTGGAAAAAGTAGTTGCTGCCCACCTCCAGCACCACCTCAAATACAACAACCTCTTTGAAACCTTTCAGACTGGTTTCCGCTCCGCCCACAGCACAGAAACAGCTCATCTTAGAGTCACATATGACCCACATATAACCTACAGATGCTGGTTTGCCTTCCCTCCTGATTCTCCTTGATTTGTCTGCTGCCTTCGACATAGTTGACCATGGAAGACTCCTACAGCGCCCACATCACATCATCTGTTTGTATATATTTTATTCATTTATTCAAGATTGTCAAATTATTTTGTTTAGTTTACTTTAAGACTTGTATATCATGTAGGGGAAATCTATCCATCTACCTATCTATCTTAGACCTGAGGTCAATAAGGCTGTAGCATGGCTTTTCTGTTTGGAACCATTTATGTGCCCCTGGGGCAGTCAACCGAGATGTCAGTTGTCTGTGTCTCTGTGGCGCAATAGGTCAGCGCGCTCGGCTGTTAACCGAGAGGTTGGTGGTTCAAGCCCACCCAGGGACGATGGTCTGTACTAACAATTGGGTGGATTCCAAATCAAGTGTGATGTGGGTCTGCAAATTTTACATGAGCAGAAAGACATTTTACAGTATAAGATTCATTGTTCTTTCAGGAAATCATCTTTTAAAATGGTTAGAGACAGCAAATGCCAGTGGGAGAGATGTTTAGTTGGTCAAAGCACCTGTCTTATAAATAGGGGACCCTTGTCTTCATGCCTGCTTTGCGTGGAAACACATCTTAACATGGCGCTGTGGCTTAGTTGGTCAAAGTGCCTGTCTAGTAAACAGGAGATCCTGGGTTCAAATCCCAGCAGTGCCTGACATTGAACTTCATCTCTAACTGCTACTGTTTTTATATATCCTAAAGATTGTCAACTTATTTTGTTAGGTTTACTTTAAGACTTGTATATCATGTAGGGGAAATCTATCCATCTACCTATCTATCTAACTATCTATATTAGACCTGAGGTCAATAAGGCTGTATCAAAGCTTTTCTGTTTGGAACCATTTATGTGCCCGTGGGGCAGTCAACATAGACATCAGTCGTCTGTGTCTCTGTGGCGCAATAGGTCAGCGCGCTCGGCTGTTAACTGGGAGGTTGGTGGTTCAAGCCCACCCAGGGACGATGGTCTGTCCCAACACATGGGTGAAATACTCACATAGGTTGAGGATGGTGAACTACTTTTACATGAGCAGAAATAGATTTGTCAATAAGTTGTTTTGTTAATTTAGAAGATCATCTATTAATATTGTCACACCCATCAGAAGCTAAAGGCGCTGTAGCTTAGTTGGCTAAAGCCCCTGTCTTGTAAACAGGAGATCCTGGGTTCAAATCCCAGCAGTGCCTGACATTCAACTTCATTACTAACTGATGCTGTATGTACATTATTTTTTTATGATAGTCTGAAGATTGTCGAGTTATTGTGTTTGGGTTACTGTAAGACTTGAAATTCATGCAGGGTTTATCTGTCTATCAATCGATTAAACAATCGTAGACCTGATGTCAATAAGGCTGTACGAGGGACTTTCTCTTGGGAACCATTGATGGGCCCATGGGGCAGTCAACCGAGAGACCAATCATCTGTGTCTCTGTGGCGCAATAGGTCAGCGCGCTCGGCTGTTAACCGAGAGGTTGGTGGTTCAAGCCCACCCAGAGACGATGGCCTGTACAAACAATTGGGTGAATTCCAAATACAGTGTGATGCAGGTCTGCTAGTTTTACATCAGCAGAAAGACATCTGTCTATAAGTTTCATTGTCCTTTCTGGAAATTATCTTTTAAAATGGTTAGAGACAGCAAATACCAGTGGGGGAGATTTTTAGTTGGTCAAAGCAGCTGTCTTGTAAACAGGAGACCCTTGTTTCATATACCAACAGTGCCTGCTTTGCATGAAATTTTGATGGCCCCCATAACAATAATATGCCAATTGTCGAAATTTTCACATCACAATGTTTGGAAACACATCTTAACATGGTGCTGTGGCTTAGTTGGTCAAAGTGCCTGTCTAGTAAACAGGAGATCCTGGGTTCAAATCCCAGCAGTGCCTTACATTCAACTTCATTACTAGCTGTATGTACATTATTTTTTTATGATAGTCTGAAGATTGTCAAGTTATTGTGTTTGGGTTACTGTAAGACTTGAAATTCATGCAGGGTTTATCTGTCTATCAATCGATTTAAATATCGTAGACCTGATGTCAATAAGGCTGTTCAAGGGATTTCATCTTGGGAACCATTGATGGGCCTCTGGGGCAGTCAACCGAAAAACCGATCGTCTGTGTCTCTGTGGCGCAATAAGTCAGCGCGCTCGGCTGTTAACGGAGAGGTTGGTGGTTCAAGCCCACCCTGGGACGATAGCTTGTACAAACAATTGGGTGGATTCAAAATAAAGTGAGATGAGGGTCTGCTTGTTTTACATCAGCAGAAAGACATCTGTCTATAAGTTTCATTGTCCTTTCTGGAAATGATCTTTTAAAATGGTTAGAGACAGCATATGCCAGTGGGGGAGATGTTTAGTTGGTCAAAGCACCTGTTTTGTAAGCACAAGACCCTTGTTTCATATACCAACGGTGCCTGCTTTGCATGAAGTTTTAATGGCCCCCATGACAATAATATGCCAATTGTTGAATTTTCACATCACAATATTTGGAAACACATCTTAACGTGGCGCTGTGGCTTAGTGGTCAAAGTGCCTGTCTCGTAAACAGGAGATCCTGGGTTCAAATCCCAGCAGTGCCTGGCATTCAACTTCATCACTAACTGATGCGGTATGTACATTATTTTTTTATGATAGTCTGAAGATTGTCGAGTTATTGTGTTTGGGTTACTGTAAGACTTGTAATTCATGCAGGGATTATCTGTCTATCAATCGATTAAACAATCGTAGACCTGATGTCAATAAGGCTGTATGAGGGACTTTCTCTTGGGAACCATTGATGGGCCTCTGGGGCAGTCAACCGAGAAACCACAAATCTTTGTCTCTGTGGCGCAATAGGTCAGCGCGCTCGGCTGTTAACCGAGAGGTTGGTGGTTCAAGCCCACCAAGGGACGATGGCCTGTACCAACAATTGGGTGAATTCCAAATAAAGTGGTATTCGGGTCTGCTCGTTTTACATGAACAGAAAGACATCTGTCTATTAGTTTCATTGTCCTTTCTGTAAATCATCTTTTAAATTGGTTAGAGACAGCAAATGCCAGTGGGGGAGATGTTTAGTTGGTCAAAGCACCTGTCTTGTAAACAGGAGACCCTGGGTTCAAATCCCAGCAGTGCCTGACATTGAACTTCATCTCTAACTGATACTGTTTTTATATATCCTGAAGATTGTCAATTTATTTTGTTTGGTTTACTTTAAGACTTGTATATCATGAAGGGGAAATCTATCATCTACCTATCTATCTAGCTATCTATCTCAGACCTGAGGTCAATAAAGGCTGTATCAAAGCTTTTCAGTTTGGAACCATTTATGTGCCCATGGGGCAGTCAACCAAGACATCAGTGGTCTGTGTCTCTGTGGCGCAATAGGTCAGCGCGCTCGGCTGTTACCTGGGAGGTTGGTGGTTCAAGCCCACCCGGGGATGATGGTCTGTCCCAACACATGGGTGAAATACTCACATAGGTTGAGGATGGTGAACTACTTTTACATGAGCAGAAACAGATTTGTCAATAAGTTGTTTTGTTAATTTAGAAGATCATCTATTAATATTGTCACACCCATCAGAATCTAAAGGCGCTGTAGCTTAGTTGGCTAAAGCACCTGTCTCGTAAACAGGAGATCCTGGGTTCAAATCCCAGCAGTGCCTGACATTCAACTTCCTTACTAGCTGTATGTACATTATTTTTTTAAGATTGTCTGAAGATTGTCAAGTTATTGTGTTTGGGTTACTGTAAGACTTGAAATTCATGCAGGGATTATCTGTCTATCAATCGATTAAACAATCGTAGACCTGATGTCAATAAGGCTGTACGAGGGACTTTCTTTTGGGAACCATTGATGGGCCTCTGGGGCAGTCAACCGAGAAGCCAATCGTCTGTGTCTCTGTGACGCAATAGGTCAGCGCGCTCGGCTGTTAACCGAGAGGTTGGTGGTTCAAGCCCACCCAGGGACGATGGCCTGTACTAACAATTGGGTGAATTCCAAATACAGTGTGATGCAGGTCTGCTAGTTTTACATCAGCAGAAAGATATCTGTCTATAAGTTTCATTGTCCTTTCTGGAAATTATCTTTTAAAATGGTTAGAGACAGCAAATGCCAGCGGGGGAGATGTTTAGTTGGTCAAAGCACCTGTCTTATAAATAGGGGACCCTTGTCTTCATGCCTGCTTTGCATGAAGTTTTAATGGCCCCCATAACAATAATATGCCAATTGTCGAATTTTCACATCACAATGTTTGGAAACACATCACAACATGGCGCTGTGGCTTAGTTGGTCAAAGTGCCTGTCTAGTAAACAGGAGATCCTGGGTTCAAATCCCAGCAGTGCCTTACATTCAACTTCATCACTAACTGATGCTGTATGTACATTTTTTTTTATGATAGTCTGAAGATTGTGAAGTTATTGTGTTTGGGTTACTGTATTACTTGTAATTCATGCAGGGATTATCTGTCTATCAATCGATTTAGCAATCGTAGACCTGATGTCAATAAGGCTGTTCAAGGGATTTCATCTTGGGAACCATTGATGGGCCTCTGGGGCAGTCAACCAAGAAACCAATGGTCTGTGTCTCTGTGGCGCAATAGGTCAGCGCGCTCGGCTGTTAACCGAGAGGTTGGTGGTTCAAGCCCACCCAGGGACGATGGCCTGTACTAACAATTAGGTGAATTCCCAATAAAGTGTGATGAGGGTCTGCTTGTTTTACATCAGCAGAAAGACATCTGTCTATAAATTTCATTGTCCTTTCTGGAAATCATCTTTTAAATTGGTTAGAGAAGGCAAATGCCAGTGGGGATGATGATTAGTTGGTCAAAGCACCTGTCTTGTAAACAGGAGACCCTTGTCTTCATGCCTGCTCTGCATGAAGTTTTAATTGCCCCCATAACAACAATATGCCAATTGTCGAATTTTCACATCACAATGTTTGGAAACACATCACAACATAGCGCTGTGGCTTAGTGGTCAAAGTGCCTGTCTAGTAAACAGGACATCCTGGGTTCAAATCCCAGCAGTGCCTGGCATTCAACTTCATCACTAACTGATGCTGTATGTACATTATTTTTTTATGATAGTCTGAAGATTGTCGAGTTATTGTGTTTGGGTTACTGTAAGACTTGTAATTCATGCAGGGATTATCTGTCTATCAATCGATTAAACAATCGTAGACCTGATGTCAATAAGGCTGTATGAGGGACTTTCTCTTGGGAACCATTGATGGGCCTCTGGGGCAGTCAACCGAGAAACCACAAATCTTTGTCTCTGTGGCGCAATAGGTCAGCGCGCTCGGCTGTTAACCGAGAGGTTGGTGGTTCAAGCCCACCAAGGGACGATGGCCTGTACCAACAATTGGGTGAATTCCAAATAAAGTGGTATTCGGGTCTGCTCGTTTTACATGAACAGAAAGACATCTGTCTATTAGTTTCATTGTCCTTTCTGTAAATCATCTTTTAAATTGGTTAGAGACAGCAAATGCCAGTGGGGGAGATGTTTAGTTGGTCAAAGCACCTGTCTTGTAAACAGGAGACCCTGGGTTCAAATCCCAGCAGTGCCTGACATTGAACTTCATCTCTAACTGATACTGTTTTTATATATCCTGAAGATTGTCAATTTATTTTGTTTGGTTTACTTTAAGACTTGTATATCATGAAGGGGAAATCTATCATCTACCTATCTATCTAGCTATCTATCTCAGACCTGAGGTCAATAAAGGCTGTATCAAAGCTTTTCAGTTTGGAACCATTTATGTGCCCATGGGGCAGTCAACCAAGACATCAGTGGTCTGTGTCTCTGTGGCGCAATAGGTCAGCGCGCTCGGCTGTTACCTGGGAGGTTGGTGGTTCAAGCCCACCCGGGGATGATGGTCTGTCCCAACACATGGGTGAAATACTCACATAGGTTGAGGATGGTGAACTACTTTTACATGAGCAGAAACAGATTTGTCAATAAGTTGTTTTGTTAATTTAGAAGATCATCTATTAATATTGTCACACCCATCAGAATCTAAAGGCGCTGTAGCTTAGTTGGCTAAAGCACCTGTCTCGTAAACAGGAGATCCTGGGTTCAAATCCCAGCAGTGCCTGACATTCAACTTCCTTACTAGCTGTATGTACATTATTTTTTTAAGATTGTCTGAAGATTGTCAAGTTATTGTGTTTGGGTTACTGTAAGACTTGAAATTCATGCAGGGATTATCTGTCTATCAATCGATTAAACAATCGTAGACCTGATGTCAATAAGGCTGTACGAGGGACTTTCTTTTGGGAACCATTGATGGGCCTCTGGGGCAGTCAACCGAGAAGCCAATCGTCTGTGTCTCTGTGACGCAATAGGTCAGCGCGCTCGGCTGTTAACCGAGAGGTTGGTGGTTCAAGCCCACCCAGGGACGATGGCCTGTACTAACAATTGGGTGAATTCCAAATACAGTGTGATGCGGGTCTGCTAGTTTTACATCAGCAGAAAGATATCTGTCTATAAGTTTCATTGTCCTTTCTGGAAATTATCTTTTAAAATGGTTAGAGACAGCAAATGCCAGCGGGGGAGATGTTTAGTTGGTCAAAGCACCTGTCTTATAAATAGGGGACCCTTGTCTTCATGCCTGCTTTGCATGAAGTTTTAATGGCCCCCATAACAATAATATGCCAATTGTCGAATTTTCACATCACAATGTTTGGAAACACATCACAACATGGTGCTGTGGCTTAGTGGTCAAAGTGCCTGTCTAGTAAACAGGAGATCCTGGGTTCAAATCCCAGCAGTGCCTTACATTCAACTTCATCACTAACTGATGCTGTATGTACATTTTTTTTTATGATAGTCTGAAGATTGTGAAGTTATTGTGTTTGGGTTACTGTAAAACTTGTAATTCATGCAGGGATTATCTGTCTATCAATCGATTTAGCAATCGTAGACCTGATGTCAATAAGGCTGTTCAAGGGATTTCATCTTGGGAACCATTGATGGGCCTCTGGGGCAGTCAACCAAGAAACCAATGGTCTGTGTCTCTGTGGCGCAATAGGTCAGCGCGCTCGGCTGTTAACCGAGAGGTTGGTGGTTCAAGCCCACCCAGGGACGATGGCCTGTACTAACAATTAGGTGAATTCCCAATAAAGTGTGATGAGGGTCTGCTTGTTTTACATCAGCAGAAAGACATCTGTCTATAAATTTCATTGTCCTTTCTGGAAATCATCTTTTAAATTGGTTAGAGAAGGCAAATGCCAGTGGGGGTGATGATTAGTTGGTCAAAGCACCTGTCTTGTAAACAGGAGACCCTTGTCTTCATGCCTGCTCTGCATGAAGTTTTAATTGCCCCCATAACAACAATATGCCAATTGTCGAATTTTCACATCACAATGTTTGGAAACACATCACAACATAGCGCTGTGGCTTAGTGGTCAAAGTGCCTGTCTAGTAAACAGGACATCCTGGGTTCAAATCCCAGCAGTGCCTGGCATTCAACTTCATCACTAACTGATGCTGTATGTACATTATTTTTTTATGATAGTCTGAAGATTGTCGAGTTATTGTGTTTGGGTTACTGTAAGACTTGTAATTCATGCAGGGATTATCTGTCTATCAATCGATTAAACAATCGTAGACCTGATGTCAATAAGGCTGTATGAGGGACTTTCTCTTGGGAACCATTGATGGGCCTCTGGGGCAGTCAACCGAGAAACCACAAATCTTTGTCTCTGTGGCGCAATAGGTCAGCGCGCTCGGCTGTTAACCGAGAGGTTGGTGGTTCAAGCCCACCAAGGGACGATGGCCTGTACCAACAATTGGGTGAATTCCAAATAAAGTGGTATTCGGGTCTGCTCGTTTTACATGAACAGAAAGACATCTGTCTATTAGTTTCATTGTCCTTTCTGTAAATCATCTTTTAAATTGGTTAGAGACAGCAAATGCCAGTGGGGGAGATGTTTAGTTGGTCAAAGCACCTGTCTTGTAAACAGGAGACCCTGGGTTCAAATCCCAGCAGTGCCTGACATTGAACTTCATCTCTAACTGATACTGTTTTTATATATCCTGAAGATTGTCAATTTATTTTGTTTGGTTTACTTTAAGACTTGTATATCATGAAGGGGAAATCTATCATCTACCTATCTATCTAGCTATCTATCTCAGACCTGAGGTCAATAAAGGCTGTATCAAAGCTTTTCAGTTTGGAACCATTTATGTGCCCATGGGGCAGTCAACCAAGAGATCAGTCGTCTGTGTCTCTGTGGCGCAATAGGTCAGCGCGCTCGGCTGTTACCTGGGAGGTTGGTGGTTCAAGCCCACCCGGGGATGATGGTCTGTCCCAACACATGGGTGAAATACTCACATAGGTTGAGGATGGTGAACTACTTTTACATGAGCAGAAACAGATTTGTCAATAAGTTGTTTTGTTAATTTAGAAGATCATCTATTAATATTGTCACACCCATCAGAATCTAAAGGCGCTGTAGCTTAGTTGGCTAAAGCACCTGTCTCGTAAACAGGAGATCCTGGGTTCAAATCCCAGCAGTGCCTGACATTCAACTTCCTTACTAGCTGTATGTACATTATTTTTTTAAGATTGTCTGAAGATTGTCAAGTTATTGTGTTTGGGTTACTGTAAGACTTGAAATTCATGCAGGGATTATCTGTCTATCAATCGATTAAACAATCGTAGACCTGATGTCAATAAGGCTGTACGAGGGACTTTCTTTTGGGAACCATTGATGGGCCTCTGGGGCAGTCAACCGAGAAGCCAATCGTCTGTGTCTCTGTGACGCAATAGGTCAGCGCGCTCGGCTGTTAACCGAGAGGTTGGTGGTTCAAGCCCACCCAGGGACGATGGCCTGTACTAACAATTGGGTGAATTCCAAATACAGTGTGATGCGGGTCTGCTAGTTTTACATCAGCAGAAAGATATCTGTCTATAAGTTTCATTGTCCTTTCTGGAAATTATCTTTTAAAATGGTTAGAGACAGCAAATGCCAGCGGGGGAGATGTTTAGTTGGTCAAAGCACCTGTCTTATAAATAGGGGACCCTTGTCTTCATGCCTGCTTTGCATGAAGTTTTAATGGCCCCCATAACAATAATATGCCAATTGTCGAATTTTCACATCACAATGTTTGGAAACACATCACAACATGGCGCTGTGGCTTAGTGGTCAAAGTGCCTGTCTAGTAAACAGGAGATCCTGGGTTCAAATCCCAGCAGTGCCTTACATTCAACTTCATCACTAACTGATGCTGTATGTACATTTTTTTTTATGATAGTCTGAAGATTGTGAAGTTATTGTGTTTGGGTTACTGTATTACTTGTAATTCATGCAGGGATTATCTGTCTATCAATCGATTTAGCAATCGTAGACCTGATGTCAATAAGGCTGTTCAAGGGATTTCATCTTGGGAACCATTGATGGGCCTCTGGGGCAGTCAACCAAGAAACCAATGGTCTGTGTCTCTGTGGCGCAATAGGTCAGCGCGCTCGGCTGTTAACCGAGAGGTTGGTGGTTCAAGCCCACCCAGGGACGATGGCCTGTACTAACAATTAGGTGAATTCCCAATAAAGTGTGATGAGGGTCTGCTTGTTTTACATCAGCAGAAAGACATCTGTCTATAAATTTCATTGTCCTTTCTGGAAATCATCTTTTAAATTGGTTAGAGAAGGCAAATGCCAGTGGGGGTGATGATTAGTTGGTCAAAGCACCTGTCTTGTAAACAGGAGACCCTTGTCTTCATGCCTGCTCTGCATGAAGTTTTAATTGCCCCCATAACAACAATATGCCAATTGTCGAATTTTCACATCACAATGTTTGGAAACACATCACAACATAGCGCTGTGGCTTAGTGGTCAAAGTGCCTGTCTAGTAAACAGGACATCCTGGGTTCAAATCCCAGCAGTGCCTGACATTCAACTTCATCACTAACTGATGCTGTTTGTATGTATTTTAGTCATGATATCTTGAAAATTGTCAAGTTATTGTGTTTGGGTTACTGTAAAACTTGTAATTCATGCAGGGATTATCTATTTATCAATCGATTTAGCAATCGTAGACCTGATGTCAATAAGGCTGTACAAGGGATTTCATCTTGGGAACCATTGTTGGGCCTCTGGGGCAGTCAACCAAGAAACCAATGGTCTGTGTCTCTGTGGCGCAATAGGTCAGCGCGCTCGGCTGTTAACCGAGAGGTTGGTGGTTCAAGCCCACCCAGGGACGATGGCCTGTACTAACAATTGGGTGAATTCCAAATACAGTGTGATGCGGGTCTGCTAGTTTTACATCAGCAGAAAGACATCTGTCTATAAATGTCATTGTCCTTTCTGGAAATTATCTTTTAAAATGGTTATAGACAGCAAATGCCAGTGGGGGAGATGTTTAGTTGGTCAAAGCACCTGTCTTGTAAACAGGAGACCCTTGTTTCATATACCAACGGTGCCTGCTCTGCATGAAGTTTTAATGGCCCCCATAACAATAATATGCCAATTGTTGGATTTTAACATCACAATGTTTGGAAACACATCTTAACATGGCGCTGTGGCTTAGTTGGTCAAAGTGCCTGTCTTGTAAACAGGAGATCCTGGGTTCAAATCCCAGCAGTGCCTGACATTCAACTTCATCACTAACTGATGCTGTATGTACATTATTTTTTTTATGATAGTCTGAAGATTGTCAAGTTATTGTGTTTGGGTTACTGTAAAACTTGTAATTCATGCAGGGATTATCTGTCTATCAATCGATTTAGCAATCGTAGACCTGATGTCATTAAGGCTGTACAAGGGATTTGATCTTGGGAACCATTGATGGGCCTCTGGGGCAGTGAACCGAGACACCAATCATCTGTGTCTCTATGGCACAATAGGTCAGCGTGCTTGGCTGTTATCCGAGAGGTTGGTGGTTCAAGCCCACCCAGGGATGATGGCCTGTACCAACAATTGGGTTAATTCCAAATAAAGGTTGATGCGGGTCTGCTAGTTTTACATGAACAGAAAGACTTCTGTCTATAAGTTTCATTGTCCTTTCTGGAAATCATCTTTTAAAATGGTTAGATACATCAAATGCCAGTGTTGGAGATGTTTAGTTGGTCAAAGCACCTGTCTTATAAACAGGAGACCCTTGTTTCATATACCAACGGTGCCCGGTTACTGTTACCTCCAGAAAGTCTGCAGCACTGGTCGTCGTGGTGGTCTGTCTGTCATCTACCGCAGTGATTTGGACTTGTCTCCACTGCCGTTGCCAGAGATCTCTTCTTTTGAATGCCTGGCATTTAATTGTAAACCCCCTTTCTCCATGACCATACTTCTAATCTATCGACCACCCAAACCAAACCCAGCCTTAATCTCTGAGATGTACAACCTTTTGTTTACATTTTGCACAACCTCTATCAATATTTTAGTACTTGGAGATATGAACATTCATGTCAACTCCCCTGCATGTCGTTTTGCTTCCGAATTTTTCAAACTACTGGATTGTTTTAATCTCAGGCAACTTGTCAATGTCCCCACCCACACCATGGGACACACTCTGGATCTTGTCATCACTGACTCTGCTCCTCTCAGCAATCTTCTTGTGTACGATCTGGGTGTGTCCGACCACAAGGCCGTCTCCATGGAATTGTCGCTTGTGTCCCTTCCTCACTAAGCCCAAACGTCAAATCTACTTCAGGAATTTGAAAAACGTCAACCCAGAAACCATGAGAGTCGACCTCCAGCATCTTCTTTCTGCCAACTTTGTATCAGCCAATGACTCAGTAGATTTCTACAATAAATCCCTGAGTAGCATCCTGGATCGTCACGCCCCTGTAAAAACTAGAACAGTCACCTTCTCCCGCTCAGCCCGCTGGTTAACCAGCGAGCTACGGGAAATGAAGGCAGCTGGGCGTGTCCTTGAGCGGCGTTACAAGGCTACAGGTCTCAATGTCCACAAGCTAGCCTTTCGGGAACACCAAAAGGCCTACTCAAAGTCGCTTAGAAAGGCTCGGTCACTGTTCTACTCCAACATCATCAAAACTAGTCCTGGAAATTCTAAGCAGCTCTTTTCCACTATCAATCATCTCCTTAAACCACAAACTCCCCCACTTACAGAAATTACAGAAAAGCACTGTGATAATTTCATGGCTTTCTTGGGCTTTCTTGGGCTTTCTTGGGCGGCTTTGGCTCAGTGGGTAGAGCGGCCGTCTCCCAATCAGAAGATCGGAAGGTAGCCGGTTCGAATCCCACCAGGGTCTACTTGTCGTAGGGTCCTTGAGCAAGACCCTGAATCCTTAGCTCCCCGGGCGCTCCACGAGGGGCTGCCCACTGCTCCCTCAGGGATGGGTCAAATGCAGAGAACTAATTTCACTATGTTGTACTGTATGACTGTGTGACTAATAAAGGATTATTAATTATTAAAAATCAAAAATTGACTCAATCCGTTCTGTCCTTTCTGGTTCCTCCTCTCTACCTATCTAGTCTGATTACTCACTGTTTGAGATCTCCCAGCCTCTAAAGTGTTTCCCAGAAATCTCACAGCAGGAGGTTGAGGTTATAATCAGGACGATGAAGCCCTCTACCTGTGCCCTCGACCCCTTTCCTACAGCCCTAGTGAAAACCAACATCTCTTCCATCAGTCCCCTGATCACCGCTGTAATAAATCAATCCCTCCAGGCCGGCTTTGTTCCATCTGCCCTAAAAGCTGCCATAATCAGACCACTCCTCAAAAAACCTACTCTCGATCCAGAACTTTTTGCTAATTACAGCCCCATTTCCAAACTCCCATTCCTCTCCAAAGCTCTGGAAAAAGTAGTTGCTGCCCACCTCCAGCACCACCTCAAATACAACAACCTCTTTGAAACCTTTCAGACTGGTTTCCGCTCCGCCCACAGCACAGAAACAGCTCATCTTAGAGTCACATATGACCCACATATAACCTACAGATGCTGGTTCGCCTTCCCTCCTGATTCTCCTTGATTTGTCTGCTGCCTTCGACATAGTTGACCATGGAAGACTCCTACAGCGCCCACATCACATCATCTGTTTGTATATATTTTATTCATTTATTCAAGATTGTCAAATTATTTTGTTTAGTTTACTTTAAGACTTGTATATCATGTAGGGGAAATCTATCCATCTACCTATCTATCTTAGACCTGAGGTCAATAAGGCTGTAGCATGGCTTTTCTGTTTGGAACCATTTATGTGCCCCTGGGGCAGTCAACCGAGATGTCAGTTGTCTGTGTCTCTGTGGCGCAATAGGTCAGCGCGCTCGGCTGTTAACCGAGAGGTTGGTGGTTCAAGCCCACCCAGGGACGATGGTCTGTACTAACAATTGGGTGGATTCCAAATCAAGTGTGATGTGGGTCTGCAAATTTTACATGAGCAGAAAGACATTTTACAGTATAAGATTCATTGTTCTTTCAGGAAATCATCTTTTAAAATGGTTAGAGACAGCAAATGCCAGTGGGGGAGATGTTTAGTTGGTCAAAGCACCTTTCTTATAAATAGCGGACCCTTGTCTTCATGCCTGCTTTGCGTGGAAACACATCTTAACATGGCGCTGTGGCTTAGTTGGTCAAAGTGCCTGTCTAGTAAACAGGAGATCCTGGGTTCAAATCCCAGCAGTGCCTGACATTGAACTTCATCTCTAACTGCTACTGTTTTTATATATCCTAAAGATTGTCAACTTATTTTGTTAGGTTTACTTTAAGACTTGTATATCATGTAGGGGAAATCTATCCATCTACCTATCTATCTAACTATCTATATTAGACCTGAGGTCAATAAGGCTGTATCAAAGCTTTTCTGTTTGGAACCATTTATGTGCCCCTGGGGCAGTCAACATAGACATCAGTCGTCTGTGTCTCTGTGGCGCAATAGGTCAGCGCGCTCGGCTGTTAACTGGGAGGTTGGTGGTTCAAGCCCACCCAGGCACGATGGTCTGTCCCAACACATGGGTGAAATACTCACATAGGTTGAGGATGGTGAACTACTTTTACATGAGCAGAAATAGATTTGTCAATAAGTTGTTTTGTTAATTTAGAAGATCATCTATTAATATTGTCACACCCATCAGAAGCTAAAGGCGCTGTAGCTTAGTTGGCTAAAGCAACTGTCTCGTAAACAGGAGATCCTGGGTTCAAATCCCAGCAGTGCCTGACATTCAAGTTCATCACTAACTGATGCTGTATGTACATTATTTTTTTTATGATAGTCTGAAGATTGTCGAGTTATTGTGTTTGGGTTACTGTAAAACTTGTAATTCATGCAGGGATTATCTACCTATCAATCGATTTAGCAATCGTAGACCTGATGTCAATAAGGCTGTACGAGGGACTTTCTCTTGGGAACCTTGATGGGCCTCTGGGGCAGTCACCCGAGAGACCAATCATCTGTGTCTCTGTGGCGCAATAGGTCAGCGCGCTCGGCTGTTAACCGAGAGGTTGGTGGTTCAAGCCCACCCAGGAACGATGGTCTGTACCAATGAATTTGTGAATTCCAAATAAAAGGTGATGCGGGTCGGCTAGTTTTACATCAGCAGAAAGACATCTGTCTATAAGTTTCATTGTCCTTCCTGGAAATCATCTTTTAAAATGGTTAGAGACAGCAAATGCCAGTGGGGGAGATGTTTCGTTGGTCAAAGCGCCTGTCTTATAAACAGGAGACCCTTGTTTCATATACCAACGGTGCCTGCTGTATGAAATTTTAATGGCCTCCATAACAATAATATGCCAATTGTCGAATTTTCACATCACAATGTTTGAAAACGCATCACAACATGGCGCTGTGGCTTAGCTGGTCAAAGTGCCTGTCTAGTAAACAGGAGATCCTGGGTTCAAATCCCAGCAGTGCCTGACGTTGAACTTCATCTCTAACTGATACTGTTTTTATATATCCTGAAGATTGTGAAGTTATTGTGTTTGGGTTACTGTATTACTTGTAATTTATGCAGGGATTATCTGTCTATCAATCGATTTAGCAATCGTAAACCTGATGTCAATAAGGCTGTTCAAGGGATTTCATCTTGGGAACCATTGATGGGCCTCTGGGGCAGTCAACCAAGAAACCAAACGTCTGTGTCTCTGCGGCGCAATAGGTCAGCGCGCTCGGCTGTTAACCGAGAGGTTGGTGGTTCAAGCCCACCCAGGGACGATGGCCTGTACCAACAATTGGGTGAATTCCAAATAAAGTGGGATGGGGGTCTGCTCGTTTTACATCAGCAGAAAGACATCTGTCTATTAGTTTCATTGTCCTTTCTGGAAATCATCTTTTAAATTGGTTAGAGACAGCAAATGCCAGTGGGGGAGATGTTTAGTTGGTCAAAGCATCTCTCTTGTAAACAGGAGACCCTTGTTTCATATACCAACGGTGCCTGCTTTGCATGAAATTTTAATGGCCCCCATAACAATAATATGGCAATTGTTGGATTTTCACATCACAATGTTTGGAAACACATCTTAACATGGCGCTGTGGCTTAGTTGGTCAAAGTGCCTGTCTCGTAAACAGGAGATTCTGGGTTCAAATCCCAGCAGTGCCTTACATCGAACTTCATCTCTAACTGATACCGTTTTTATATATCCTGAAGATTGTCAACTTATTTTGTTTGGTTTACTTTAAGACTTGTATATCATGAAGGGGAAATCTATCCATTTACCTATCTATCTAGCTATCTATCTTAGACCTGAGGTCAATAAAGGCTGTATCAAAGCTTTTCTGTTTGGAACCATTTATGTGCCCCTGGGGCAGTCAACCAAGACATCAGTCGTCTGTGTCTCTGTGGCGCAATAGGTCAGCGCGCTCGGCTGTTAACCGAGAGGTTGGTGGTTCAAGCCCACCCAGGGATGATGCTCTGTCCCAACACATGGGTGAAATACTCACATAGGTTGAGGATGGTGAACTACTTTTACATGAGCAGAAATAGATTTGTCAATAAGTTGTTTTGTTAATTTAGAAGATCATCTATTAATATTGTCACACCCATCAGAACCTAAAGGCGCTGTAGCTTAGTTGGCTAAAGCACCTGTCTAGTAAACAGGAGATCCTGGGTTCAAATCCCAGCAGTGCCTGACATTCAACTTCCTTACTAGCTGTATGTACATAATTTTTTTAAGATTGTCTGAAGATTGTCAAGTTATTGTGTTTGGGTTACTGTAAGACTTGAAATTCATGCAGGGATTATCTGTCTATCAATCGATTAAACAATCGTAGACTTGATGTCAATAAGGCTGTATGAGGGACTTTCTTTTGGGAACCATTGATGGGCCTCTGGGGCAGTCAACCGAGACATCAGTTGTCCGTGTCTCTGTGGCGCAATAGGTCAGTGCGCTCGGCTGTTAACCGAGAGGTTGGTGGTTCAAGCCCACCCAGGGACGATGGCCTGTACTAACAATTGGGTGAATTCCAAATACAGTGTGATGCAGGTCTGCTAGTTTTACATCAGCAGAAAGACATCTGTCTATAAATTTCATTGTCCTTTCTGGAAATTATCTTTTAAAATGGTTAGAGAAAGCAAATGCCAGCGGGGGAGATGTTTAGTTGGTCAAAGCATCTGTCTTATAAATAGGGGACCCTTGTCTTCATGCCTGCTTTGCATGAAGTTTTAATGGCCCCCATAACAATAATATGCCAATTGTCGAATTTTCACATCACAATGTTTGGAAACACATCACAACATGGCGCTGTGGCTTAGTTGGTCAAAGTGCCTGTCTAGTAAACAGGAGATCCTGGGTTCAAATCCCAGCAGTGCCTTACATTCAACTTCATCACTAACTGATGCTGTATGTACATTTTTTTTTTATGATAGTTTGAAGATTGTCAAGTTATTGTGTTTGGGTTACTGTAAGACTTGTAATTCATGCAGGGATTATCTACCTATCAATCGATTAAACAATCGTAGATTTGATGTCAATAACGCTGTAGCAAGGCTATTCTCTTTGGAACCATTTATGTGCCCCTGGTGCAGTCAACCGAGACATCAGTTGTCTGTGTCTCTGTGGCGCAATAGGTCAGCGTGCTCGGCTGTTAACCGAGAGGTTGGTGGTTCAATCCCACCCAGGGACGATGGCCTGTACCAACAATTGGGTGGATTCCAAATCGGGTGCGATGTGGGTCTGCTAATTTAACATGAGCAGAAAGACATCTGTCTGTAAGTTTCATTGTTCTTTCAGGAAATCATCTTTTAAAATGGTTAGAGACAGCAAATGCCAGTGGGGGAGATGTTTAGTTGGTCAAAGCATCTGTCTTATAAATAGGGGACCCTTGTCTTCATGCCTGCTTTGCATGAAGTTTTAATGGCCCCCATAATAATAATATGGCAATTGTCGAATTTTCACATCACAATGTTTGGAAACACATCTTAACATGGCGCTGTGGCTTAGCTCGTCAAAGTGCCTGTCTAGTAAACAGGAGATCCTGGGTTCAAATCCCAGCAGTGCCTGGCATTCAACTTCATCACTAACTGATGCTGTCTGTACATTATTTTTTTTATGATAGTCTGAAGATTGTCGAGTTATTGTGTTTGGGTTACTGTATTACTTGTAATTCATGCAGGGATTATCTGTCTATCAATCGATTTAGCAATCGTAGACCTGATGTCAATAAGGCTGTACGAGGGACTTTCTCTTGGGAACCATTGATGGGCCTCTGGGGCAGTCAACCGAGAAACCAATCATCTGTGTCTCTGTGGCGCAATAGGTCAGTGCGCTCGGCTGTTAACCGAGAGGTTGGTGGTTCAAGCCCACCCAGGGACGATGGTCTGTACCAACAAATTTGTGAATTCCAAATAAAGGGTGATGCAGGTCTGCTAGTTTTACAAGAACAGAAAGACATCTGTCTATAAGTTTCATTGTCCTTTCTGGAAATCATCTTTTAAAATGGTTAGAGACAGCAAATGCCAGTGGGGGAGATGTTTAGTTGGTCAAAGCACCTGTCTTATAAATAGGGGACCCTTGTCTTCATGCCTGCTTTGCATGAAGTTTTAATGGCCCCCATAACAATAATATGCCAATTGTCGAATTTTCACATCACAATGTTTGGAAACACATCACAACATGGCGCTGTGGCTTAGTGGTCAAAGTGCCTGTCTAGTAAACAGGAGATCCTGGGTTCAAATCCCAGCAGTGCCTGGCATTCAACTTCGTCACTAACTGATGCTGTTTGTCTATATTTTAGTCATGATATCTTGAAAATTGTCAAGTTATTGTGTTTGCTTTATTTTAAGACTTGTTAATCATGTAAGCGTAATCTATCCATCTATCTATCTATCTTAGACCTGAGGTCAATAAGGCTGTAGCAAGGGATTTCATCTTGGGAACCATTTATGTGCCCCTGGGGCAGTCAACCGAGACATCAGTTACTCAAAGTCCCTTAGAGAGGCTCGGCCCGTGTTCTACTCTAACATCATCAAAACCAGTCCTGGAAATTCTAAGCAGCTCTTTTCCACTATCAATCATCTTCTTAAACCACAAACTCCCCCACTTACAGAAATTACAGAATAGCACTGTAATAATTTCATGGCCCTCTTCAAATCAAAAATTTACTGAATCCGTTCTGTCCTTTCTGGCTCCTCCTCTCTACCTATCCATTCTGCTTACTCGCAGTTTGAGATCTCCCAGCCTCTAAGGTGCTTCCCAGAAGTCTCACAGCAGGAGGTTGAGGTTATCATCAGGACGATGACGCCCTCCACCTGTGCCCTCCACCCCTTTCCTACAGCCCTAGTGAAAACAAACATCTCTTCCATCAGTCCCCTGATCACTGCTGTAATACATCAATCCCTCCAGGCCGGCTTTGTTCCATCTGCCCTAAAAGCCGCCATAATCAGATCACTCCTCAAAAAACCTACTCTCGATCCAGAACTTTTTAGTAATTACAGGCCCATTTCCAAACTTCCATTCCTCTCCAAAGTTCTGGAAAAAGTAGTTGCTGCCCACCTCCAGGACCACCTTAAATACAACAACCTCTTTGAAACCTTTCAGTCTGGTTTCCGCTCCGCCCACAGCACAGAAACAGCTCTGCTTAGAGTCACTAATGACCTACGGATGGCAGCAGATGCTGGTTCACCTTCCCTCCTGATTCTCTTTGATTTGTCTGCTGCCTTCGACACAGTTGACCATGGAATACTCCTACACCGCCTAAATCACACCACCGGACTCACTGCCACCGCCCTAAATTGGTTTCAATCCTACCTCACTGACAGAACAGAATACGTTTCCCTTGGAAGTTCAAAGTCCCGGACACACACCGTCACCTGTGGAGTCCCCCAGGGATCAGTCCTTTGCCCCATTCTCTTCATACTATACATGCTCCCCCTTGGCCGTGTCGTCAGTCGATATGGATTCTCATTCCATTGTTACCCTGATGACACGCAAATCTACATAAAAACTGACACATGTTCCTCCGCAGCCTCTCCATCCTCATCGTCATCATCATCTCCCCTGTCAACTCTCCGCGCTTGTCTGGCGGAGATAAAGGTGTGGATGAAAAACAACTTTCTCCAGTTGAACAGCTCCAAAACCGAAGCTATTTTAATTTGGACCCCCACATCAGACCCAGTCTTCCTCCATAACCAGTATTACCTTCTCTGATCACGACATTCCGCTCTCTTCATCAGTCACCAACCTCGGTGTAAGATTTCACCCTCAACTCACTTTTGAATCCCACATCAAACACATCTGCAAGATCTCCTTTCACCATCTCAGAAATATTTTCAAACTCCGTTCTTCTTTCCAAACTCCGTTCTTCACTCACCTTGAGTGATGCTGAAAAGCTGGTCCAAGCGTTTTTTCTCCTCCAGACTGGATTACTGTAACGCACTTCTCACCGCGATCCCTGATTAAAGTCTTCAAAGACTTCAGTATGTTCAAAAAGTGCTGCAAGGATCCTGATGAGAGTTTGTAACCACGAACACATCACCCCCGGTCTCCATTCCCTTCATTGGCTTCCCATCTCCACCAGGATTGATGATAAAATCTCTCTCCTCACTCACCAGTGCATCCATGGTAACGCACCCCCCTACCTAAAAGAACTACTCACCCCACTGACCTCAACACGATCCCTGCGTTCTACCCAGTCATACCGCCTCCTCCTTCCCCGGACTAAGCTCAGCACCATGGGTGATCCGGCCTTCTGTTCTGCTGCCCCTTTCTGTGGAATGCCCTCGCTGACAATCTCAGGGCTCCACAGACGATTGACACATTTAAAAAGGACTTAAAACTTTCCTTTTTAGCAGAACCTATAACTTTAAATAACATTGCTGCTTATTGATGCTTATATCTGCTTTTACTTAGAAATGTAAAGTGCATTATAAATTAAATGTATTATTAATATTATTATGTAGGGGAAATCTATCCATCTATCTATCTATCTGTCTATCTTAGGCCTAAAGGTCGATAAGGCTGTAGAAAGGCTATTCTCTTTGGAACCATTTATGTGCCCCTGGGGCAGTCGACCGAGACCTCAGTTGTCTGTGTGTCTGTGGCGCAACAGGTCAGCGCGCTCGGCTGTTAACCGAGAGGTTGGTGGTTCAAGCCCACCCAGGGACGATGGTCTGTACCAACACATGAGTGAAATACTCACATAGGTTGAGGATGGTGAACTACTTTTACACGAACAGAAAGATATCTGTCAATAAGTTTCATTGTTCTTTCTGGAAATCATCTTTTAAAATGGTTAGAGACAGCAAATGCCAGTGGGGGAGATGTTTAGTTGGTCAAAGCCCCTGTCTTATAAATAGGGGACCCTTGTCTTCATGCCTGCTTTGCATGAAGTTTTAATGGCCCCCATAACAATAATATGCCAATTGTCGAATTTTCACATCACAATGTTTGGAAACACATCTTAACGTGGCGCTGTGGCTTAGTTGGTCAAAGTGCCTGTCTAGTAAACAGGAGATCCTGGGTTCAAATCCCAGCAGTGCCTGGCATTGAACTTCATCTCTAACTGATGCTGTTTGTCTATATTTTAGTCATGATATCCTGAAGATTGGCAACTTATTTTGTTTTGGGTTGCTTGTATGTAGACTTGTATATCATGTAGGGGTAGACTATCTATCTTTGTATCTATCTGTTTATCGCCTGTCTTGTAAACAGGAGACTCTGGGTTCAAACCCCAGGGTTTATGTGAATCTGATATCAGATCAACAAAATATCCAGTCTTCAGGTCAGAAGACTATTATTTGATGGAAATATTAATTGACTAATTATGAACAAATTTTTAATGAAGACCGTCTACACAGATAACAAATAAAATGTTGTGTTCACCAGTCTAACTGAATTGATGCTTTTCGTCCAGCAGGGGGCGTAGCAGGACAGTGGGTCAGAAACCATGACAGCCGTTTTCCCGTTTTTTAGTCTCAGTCAGTCGAATAGAAAACATTTTCATTCAATATTCTTCAAAACAAGTTCATGTATTGAGGTTTTAAAGCTTTTAGTCATATCACTCTGAAAGTGTGAGTCACATGACATGATTGGTGACCCTGAAAACAGTCTTCATCGCTTGGATGTCATTGAATCTGAAACTGTAGAATTTTTTCTGGAATCAAACATTTTTAGACGTCCCCGACCCACAAATTAACTTTCGGCTTTTGATGATGGCAATATTGACTGAAGCTCAGCCCCTTGCTCGCCCTTAATCAGAAAGAAAGAGAGAGAGAGGAGCGAGAGAGAGAGAGAACGAGAGAGAGGATGGGATTTTTTCACCTCATGGCTTTTCTGATGGCATAAATGTCCTTTAAAACGTTCATTATAATAAAAAATTTAAATATTTTCCACTTTCAATGAATTCTGTTTTTTAACTAACAGCACTCAGATCAGATTTTAATTCATTTTCAGGATTTTAAAACCAACAAAAATACAAAAATGTCCAATTTTTATGTTCCGTCTTATATCTCACTCTCTATTCCTTAACATTATTTATTTTATGTTTTGAAATATTTCTATTAACAACTGAATAAAGTTTTTTTTTGTAATTAACGGTGTTTATATTTTATTCT
Source organism: Lophius americanus (assembly GCA_037951165.1). Classification (NCBI taxonomy): domain Eukaryota; kingdom Metazoa; phylum Chordata; class Actinopteri; order Lophiiformes; family Lophiidae; genus Lophius; species Lophius americanus. The sequence goes on along the minus strand of JBBDHG010000090.1, from coordinate 4,873,514 downwards.
ACATTTTGATGTTGTTTGTGTTAAATAAAAAAAGAAAAAAACTTTACTTAAGTAGTTCCCTGCCAGAAACATCCAAATAATATAATTTTACATTTTTATTGACATGATAAATGTTACTTTCATCAGTCCTGATTGTTAATATCAAATATTTATTCTTTTTTAGGTTTTTAAACTTTCCAATTCCCACTTTGTTGACATGATTGTCCTACTTTTTTGAAATTGATAAAAATGCAAAAAAAAAATACATTCAATATTTGATTTATTTGTTTTATTTTATTTAATATTCTATTTTAGATTATTTTATATTTTTAATTTATTATTCATTATATATTTTAATGTATCATTTTAACATACATGTACAAACAAATAAAACTACACAATCGATTATTTTGTAATCAACAGATTGTTTGTTATGTTAACTATTAACAGAAACACTTTGATGGGAGTCCAGATATCATGCTAATAAACCAATGCTAACAGGTCAAAGGTGACGCTGTCACGCTAACAGACTGTAGCTACAGATAGCATGTCCCAAATTAAAATGTTGTGCTTGCAGACTTCAGCTAAAGCTAACCCCAGGTGATAATGTCATGCTTACAAAGTGTAGCTTAAAGCTAACAAGTCCCACGTGATGTTATCACGCTAACAGACTATAACTTAAGCTCAGAGGTCCAAGGTGACGATATCACGCTAACAGATTGTATCTAAAGCCGAGAGATCCCAGGTGATGTTATCATGCAACGGACTGTAGTTGAAGCTAAGAAATCCCAGATGACGATATCTTACTAGAAGATTATAGCTAACGTTATGGTGATGCTATCATGCTAAAAAGACACGATTGCTATAAAGTAACAGGTCTGATGTGCTTCTATAACAACATCAGACTGCAGCTCAAGCTAAGTGGTCCCAAGTGATGCGATCATGCTAATAGACTGTAGCTAAAGATAAAGGTATTGCTATCATGCTAACAGGAGGTCGCTGAAGCTAACAGGTCGACGTGACAGGTAGCCTACGGACACATACCTAAAGATTGTAGGTGGTAGTACTCGAGTACTGTAACTTGTACGTTTGAGGATTGAGGCTTTTTGGACCATGTGACGTTCCTCCGTTGGAGTTTTGTTTACATTAGTTTTTTCTGTCTTTGTTTTAAAGTGGACCTCTGATTGGTCGGTCGGGGCTTTAAAGCCTGCAGAGAGCGATGAGTGGTTTTTGTTGGGGGGCAGGAGGGGGAGGAGGGAGGGAGTCTCTCTCTAAAATGAGCTTTCATGGTTTTTAATGAAGCTCGGAGGACTTAATCAAAGCCCCCTCTCTGAGCCCCCCGTGTGTCAGACTCTGTCCAACACTTCATTACTGCAGAGCCACTGGGTCACACATCCACTCGCTCTTTCCCCTTCTTCTCTCCTTTTTGATGGAAACCGTCGAGGCGCTCCGGTTCACGAGTGGGGGAGGAGGGGGGGGGGGGGGGCCTAGATCTGCTGCCGCACTCACAGCGTTCCACAGGGGTCCACGGAAAACTGAGACCCTGATCGGTTTCGGGTCCCGGTTGTCCGTTCAATTCCTGGACCCCAAACCCCCAACCAAACCGAGCCTGTCGGTGTGGATCCACGTGATGGTTCTGTTGATCCCAAGAAGGTCTGTAAAAGAAACGTGGAGTTTCGTTTGATATTCTGAGAAAAACAGAAGTTTCCACCGACATGTCACGCGTGTCAATTCAACTGCTTTTCATTTCTAGCCGTCGGCTTTTAAAGGTAACATCTCCAGGTCAGTTTTACGTTCCAGGACCGTCGACTCTTTGGCTCCAAAGAAGACGGTGAAAATGAAAAGTGTTGAACGTCAGCAATCTGAAATGATATGAATTTCTCCACCAGCTTGTGATTTCACTTCAAAGTAGAAAAAGGCAATTTCGGAAGAAACTGCAGGTGTGAATGTTGAAGAAGAAGAAGAAGAAGTAGAAGAAGAAGAAGAAGAAGAAGAAGAAGAAGAAGAAGAAGAAAATAACCATCAGAAGAGTCAGCGGTTCTGTCTGCAGGTGGGCGGGTCAATGTACTGATTCCTATGGTTCTACCGGGTCAATGTATCTCAGTTAAAATAATGCGTTTTTAGCTACAGCTATCGATTCAGACACCTGGATGTTTCACAAGCTCCGCCCACTGCTCCTCAGGGATTGGTCGGATGCAGAGAACTAATTTGTATCACTCTGAATGTGATAAATGAAGCTTAAATTAATGTCAACCTTTAGACGGCGGGGTGGAGGTACATCTAGGGAGGTTGGAGGGCTTTAAAAAGCCCCTTCACACGGGAAGTAACGGGTGGATCTGATTGGTTTACAGACCCAAGAAGCAATTTCCTATTGGTCACATGGAGATGGTTTCAGTTGACAGAAGCACTGGCTTTGATGTGAGGATTTTTCCTTTGATGTGAGGATTTTTCCTTTGATGTAAGGATTTTTACTTTGATTTGAAGATTTGGACTTTGATCTCAGGATTTTTGACTTTGATGTGAAAAATCTCAGATCAGAAGGTACAAAGTGGTGAAAAATTGTGTGAAAAATGGCGAATATCTGTGAAAATACAAAAGAAAAAAACTGAATATCTGCATCTCCTTAAAGAAATTAAAGTTTGCATGTTTGAATTAAGTTTTAACAATGAACTATGTAGAAATAGTTATGGGCAAAAAAAAAATGCAAGGCAGGAAAAATAAAAATAAGGATTGTACAACAACGTATCGTTACACTCACACCAAGTTACAATGAAATAGACACTTTGGGCTTTAGCGGGGTCAAATATGACTCCCATCATTCTGACGTGGTCGTCTGATTCGTTCTCTCCTCACACGGAGATTCTGACAGGAGGTGATTAAAAGCGCGATGGTTGGGGCGTGAAGTGGACGCCACGTCTGCGCCTCGCATAAACTCCTAAACGGTGGCGATTTGCAGTTGGCCAACATCTGCTCACATCTCAGATTAAAAAAAAAAAAAAACACTTAGAGGAAAAGTTGGGCGCCTGCTAGGAAGAATTAAAGATTTTCTTCTGTGGGATTAACGGATTCATCCAAGCGGCAGGTTGATTATCCCGCCGTCGAGGGAAAAAACGGAGTTACGGCTCCACCTTTGCCGTCATGCACCCGGTTTCTCTACAGACGGAGGTCAAAGGTCAGCGCAACGAGCTGCCGGCAGACTTTCATTTGACTAACGGTTGACTAGCGGAGGAGAGGACTGATGTCAGACGTGCGCCGGTCCACGACGACTGGATACATCGCGTCATCGAACCTTCTCGATGACGCCAAAATGTGCTGCTTGTACATGACGATGACATCATACCATCCCTCTAAGTGATATTTCACTTTTTATAAACGTGAGTCGACCATCTTGATAATGCTAACCTGAGAATCACGCCTACTCTGAGCTCTCTGAGGTCCAGTTGCCACGGTAACGGCGTGACGCTTGGGAGATGGAGAGGCAGATTCTCTCCCCCCACCCCCCACCCCCTTCCCTGAGGCCGCGGTGCCATCAGGGATATTTGGACTAATTGAGGGACCTGGCACGATGAAGCAAACAGACAAACACGCCGCTGGCGCAGAAGCCAGGGGGGCGTTCCAGTTCAGGACGGGAGCTCATAAATCTGAGATCTGCTGCTGAATATGGAGAAGCTGATGCATGATGGGACAGGACCCGTGGGACGGAGGTTTAGCCATATGGCCCTTCAGCCCGGTTCGGACAAGGGCGAGTCACTGAGGTCACTTCCACTCTCTTCATGAGGGACGGGCAAACTGCCGACCTCAGGACTCTGAGCTGAACTTCCATCAGTCTGCTGGACCTCAGACAACAGACAGGTCCATTTCAATGGACGCTTCAACTACAGCGATGGATGGATGGATGGATGGATGGATGGATGGATGGACGGATGGATGGATGGACGGATGGATGGATGGATGGACGGATGGATGGATGGATGGATGAACCTACACGATATGAGGCAGGTGGTTATAATGTTATGGACAATCCTATTGTATATATTGTGTTACGGATGGATGGACTTATCCATTATGAGGCAGGTGGTTATAATGTTATGGCTACTTGTACTGTATATACTGAAGTATGGATGAAGGTCCACATTCCTCAGAGTTCCGCCTCCAGCAGCAGAAGGTCGGACTCCGCCCCTCCCTCTCCATCTGCGACCAACTGCTGGCATTTGGCTCCAGCCTCGTTCATCTGCCACCTGCGTCGCCACCAGCTCGCCGTTCACGCAGACATCTGCTGGGTGGAGCACGCTCCACCGCGGTTGGTGTCCCTGTTCCCGGGGTTTGCGAGTTAAATGAGGCGTTCGCAACTGTGATGTCATCAGTAGGGAGGCCGGAAGGTAAAAACACCTCCATAGTCCCGCCGTGAAGCTGATGATGATGTCAGACGTTAAGGGGGCGGGACTTCCTGTCTCATAGATCTTCAATGATATTTATTCTGCCACGAGGACATGACTGATTCATCGGTTTTTGCCCCTGGTGGTGGACATGTGGTCGACGCCCTTCAGCAGGAAACAGATGGCGTCATTAAAGTTTTGAGTACTGATAGTCGTCAGACTTTGGTTTTGAAGAGTCGGCCTCCAGTTCGACAACGCAGGAGAGCATCGCATGGAAAAACACATTTTCAAAGCCTTTGTGAAACGTTAGCCATGCTAAACAACGACAGAAGAACACGGAGCCAAACAAGCTGTCAGATAGTTGTTGCCATAAGTTCAAAGAAGTGATGTTGCTATAGCAACCTCTGAACGCTAGCCCAAAAAAAAGGCCATTCAAGCTATGAAGCTCTGAGAATAACTACCCAGTGGACCAAATTGGACGCTGGATCCAGTTAGCTCAGTGCTAACATAGGTTTGTTAGCTCAGGATTAGCTTGAAGGTATTTTCAGCTCATGGTTGACTTATGGTTAGCTAACCATGTGCTAAATGAATTAAGCAGCTTCTCCCGAGCTAACAAGATGTAGAAGCTAATATAGAGCGAAGTGAATCTTTTAGCTAACTCTGAGCTAATTAATTCTAAGCTTAATCTAATATTGGATTAAGGAGCTATCTCTGAACTAACTGGATCTAGAAGCTGTTATATCCACTTAGCTAAAAATGATTTAGGTCCAGCTATGTCCCGTTTAGCCAAGGATTAATTAACTCTGAGTTAAAGATTAATTTAGATTTTTTTGGTTCTAGATCCAGTTATCTCAGTATTAGTATTAGCATTAGTATTAGTATTAGTATTAGTAATAACTCAGTCCAGTTAGCTGGTTTACTTTTTTGCTCTATTTTGCTCGGTATCACGTCATAGGTCCAGTAAGCCCAGTGTTAGCCTCTAGATCCAGATTGGACAGGCTTAGGTAACCCTGAACTAAATGAACCTGTAAACAAATATTAAGCTAAATAGATAAAATAGCTAACAACAGGCTAGCTGAACCTTGAAACTAATACTAAACTCACTGGATAAAGTAGCTGGGATTCATCCATTTGAACCTAAGCTATCGCTGAGCTAGAAGTTCCTACTCACTATTACGAATGCTAATTGGATTGAACAGCTAACATTGAGCTGACCGGACTTAGACGCTAACACAGAATTATCTAGACCTGAACTCTGGGCTAACCCTGATGAGCTAAACCCGATCAACAGCTAACAGTTAGCTCTGATGTAGAAACACTAAAAACAGAAGGTAGCAACAGAGGGTAGCAACATAAAGCAGCGTTTTATTGTTCCGACACCTTTCAGAAACTTTTTTCCATCCAAACAAAAACCAGCAGAATGAGCTCAGACTCCAGACGTGAAATTAGAAGCGACAGGCTGAGTGCGAGGCGCTAAAAGCTGCGTGAGGACAGAGTTTTTAGGAACATGAGTGATATCCTCAGAGGAGATAGAGAGCATTAGCCACGGCGAGCGGCAGCATTACCCACGGCGAGCTAACACTGATTTATGACCTGTGATGACAGCACGCCATTAATGGTCCCCGCTGAGCCGCCGCCATCACAAACAACCACCGAGCCGGGACACAACCTCCGCACCGCCGCAACAACACATCCATTCATCACTGCTGTCACCGGGTGGATACCAGGGCATTCTGGGAATTCTTAAAATGACGAGGCGGAGCTTATTTTTCAAACATAATGACAAACATTAAGTCCATATTTGATAAAGTTAAAGATTAATTTAAAAAACAAAAAAAGTGACTTTACTTAATCACCTGAATGGTTTTATGTAGTTGTTGATTAAGAAATGATTATTAGCATTAGCTTGTGCTTATCTTAAATATCCAGTTACATACAATCCAACAAGTTGTACAGCGTAGCAAAAAGGACCCTTCGACAAGCTCCAGTTAGCCTTGCATTAGCTTTTAGGTCGATTTAGCTCAGGATTAGCAAGGCTGAGTTAGCTCAGTATTAGCCTTGGGTTCATAAACTGGGAATTAGCTTCAATGTCCACTGAGCCCAGGATTGGGTTGGGCTGAACTAGAAATAATCTTCAAGGTCCTGTTATCGCTTTGTTAACTTCCAACCTTTCTAAATTTGAGCTATTTATGCTTAAGCTAACTCTGACTTAAATAGGTAACATTTAAGTTTAAACTAACTGGACCAAAAGACTAATTCCTCACCGTATGGGAGCTACAAACTAACTGGACCTTCCAGCAAACATAAGCCCAAAGCTAACTCTGAGTTAACTACACATTAAAAAATGAACTGCACCTTAAAGCTAATTCTAATCAAATGAGAGCTGGTTGCTATCTCTGAGCTAACTGGACGTATCGCTAATTCTACCCTAACCAGAACCATTGTAAACCTGAGATGTGTATGCCGAAGCTAACTCTGTCGTACTAAGCCTAGGCTAAGTAAAGCTTACTAGACATAAACGCTCATTCCGGACAAAAAAGAGCTGGTCGCTAACTCCGAGGTAACCGGACCTAGTAGTTAATTCAGAACTTACAGGGCCTAAGCTAAACCTGAGACATCTACGCCTAAGCTAACTCTGACCTAGCTAGGCGTAAGCTAAGTCTAAGCTACCTGGCCCTAGAAGCTCATTCGGGCCAAACAACAGCTAGAAGCTAACGGGACCTTCAAGGTTATGATGTAACAAAACCCTGAACCTTGATTCAGACTTTGGTTTTGGGACGTTCAGGTTTTAAAGTGGCCTGATTGAATTGGTCAGAGCGACAGTTTCACATCTAATCCCGTAACAAACGCGCCGAGGCGCCACAGGCAGCACACCCCCCCCCCCCCCCCCATTATCCCCGCCCCCTCGCCAAACCAAACATTATCAGAAAGCAAATAATCCTGCAGGTTAGGATTAAGTTTCCTCAATTGTGAGCTTTTTAAAGTTAATGAATAAAAGTCGGCGAGGACGGCGGCAGTAATTTATTAAACATGAAACGCTCCTTGATGAAATATAGAAACTGGATGTTTTTTTTGCATTTCAAACGATTTGCATGGCTGGCCGGCGCTCGCATGCTAATGAGGAGATAACGAGTTTCAAAGAGTTATCAAAAGAAAGAATTCCCTGTTTGACGGGGGGGGGGGGGAGAAAAAGGTGCCGGAGAGCCGAGTCAGAACTGCAGGAGACAATAAGAGGATTTATTCATGTCTGTGAGAAGATCTGAAGGTTCTACAGTATTCATCTGATCACATGATCGCTGCTAACGCGGAGGCCCAGTTAGCTCAGAGTTTGCATGGAGTCCGAGGTAATATTTGGGCAGGGTTAGCTCAGTGATAGCATAAAGATCCAGTTAGCGCAGACTTAGCGTGGAGGCCGAGTTAGCATTTAGAGTCACTTAGATCCAAGTATGGAAGGGGGCTCAGTTAGCATATAGGTCCAGTTAGCACCTAGAGAGCATTAGTGGCCCGGTTTGCATATTACGTCTGTTAGCTCGGACTTAGCTTGAGGCCCAGTGATCTCAAACAAAGAGGTTTGGTTCACTCAGAATTATCATGGTGGGTCAGTTAGCAGAAAAGTTAGCTTTTAGGTCCAGTTAGTTCAGGGTTAGTTATTTGACCCAGTTAGCATGGAGAACCAGTTAGCATAGAAACCCAGTCTGCTCGGAGTTAGCAATGATGCCCATTTAGCATGTAGGGCCAGTTAAGTCTAATGTAGCTTCTAATTACAGCCCTTAGCCTGTAGGCCCATTTAGCTAATGGTTATCTTGTAGGTCCAGTTAGACACCTTTGAGTGCAGCCCAAGCACCAGAACCAATCAGTAGCACCACAGTGCTAATCTATCATTACCTTGGTCATAATTGTCTTCTAGCTAGCTATCTTACTCTCTGTTAGCATGCTCAGTAGAACAATAAAACAACGTAGTACTGTAATAGTAGTAATGAAGCTACTAAGTACGTTAGCAGCTTCATTAGCCAGATGTCCTCCGATATTAAATAAAATGCTAATTATTAGCATCTTCCATTTTGGACTATCAGTATTTTTGTGCATTAAATCTTAAATCATATATACATTTTGTCTAGCGTTAGCATTAGCAGTTAGCATGAAAAAACGCCGGCTCATCTGTGATACGGGAGATGAATGTGGCGACATGAGGAGGTCACATGACCCTCAGGGGCTCCTGTAGCCAAGCGTGGCCCACTTTCTGGCTCACAAGACTCCGTCTCCATGGTAACCGAGGACACTAATCACCCAGAGACTGAACATGCGGGCGAGCAGGACGCCGTTTTATTTATTTCCACCGGGCGTAAATAAGAGAAATGACTAAATAAACAAGGAGCAGATGTAAATGTTTACTTTTTGTAACATTTATTAAAAGTGCCGTTACAAAATGTGAGAAATGAAATCACAGCAGGTCTCGATCGTCCCACGCTGAGAGCAGGGAGGATCCAGCTCCTCCTGCTGCGACGCAGTGACATCATCAAGTGGAGAAAATAAACAAACAGATAGTCATAAGAAGAAATATATATATATATATATATATATATATATATATATACAGGAAATATAAAACTCCATATTAGAATAAAAAATAAATTAATTATAAATTCTCTGAACAATTTGTCTTATTTTATTAAATTACATTGTAATCCTTAATCATATATATGTGTATTATAAGTGACTATATGTAATTAAATCAAAAATACAACACACACACACTACTTAATCTTTTAGGCTCTTTTTCTTCATCACCTGTATATCACTTGAACTTTGACCTCACCACTTCTCATGAGCGCCGATGATTCCTGCAGACAGTGAAAGTGTCACCATAAGTCCATTAACCTCGTTAAGTCGGCGTGTTAAGTCGGCATGCGAGGGGCGACACGCTCCTCCTCGGCTAATTATCTGGCTCTGATATGACGGAGCACGTGTAATCACCTGCGGGCGGCGACCTCAACTGACCTTCATCTCCTGCGAGTAAAATCTTCATCATCACATTAACGACACCACCTGGGGACAGTTAGCGGCGGCGGCGGCGCGCGGGTAACTGCTCTGTAAACGTGACGGGTAACAGCTCAGGCCGGAGAGAATGAAACTGTAGCTGCTGCTGGTAAGGATCCGCCTACGGAAGCTCACCCCTGCCCCCAAAAAACATTCCTAAATCATTTAACATACACATTTTGTATTCCTAATGAATTTCTCAAAAATACATAAGCTACATTATGCCAAAACAAAAGATAGTAACGGCAGAGTTTACTATGTTAACAAGGAAAAAGGTTTTACAAATGAAATGTAACCAAATAAAAAACATTTTGAATTCATTTTAAATGTATTTAATTATTTATTAAAAATTGAATTTTTTATTATTATTTCTTCATCATTTTATGCCCAATAAGTTTTTGTGTTATCCTATAAACATGTATTTATTTGAATGTCTTATTTCACTCTTACAGTTATTTATTTATGTTTTTATTTATTTTACTGGGATTAATGACGGAAAATAATCCGATCACAATAAATAAAGGATTCTTCTTTTCTTATAACACAATTGTCTTAGTTTGTAAACATTTTCGACGTTTGTGTCGTCTTATGATTATTTATGTGTTTGTTTTCCCCATTTGATGATGTCACTGCCTTCATCTTCATCAGAAGAATACACTTAATACATTCTGTTTGTATTTGTGCGTTTGTTACTTTTTTAATTAGTTGTAGTTATAGGATCCAGTTTCCCTCATAGTTCTGGACTGAATTAAATGTATTATTATTATTATTATTATTTTATTTATCAAGAAATAAATAAATAGATATGATTGTAAAGTAAATATGTTTTTTGGATATTTAGACACTTAAGTTTTGATCTTTCCACATACTTGTATCATTATCTACGATCATTTAATGACATAAGTGAGTATTTTTGGAGTTTCCACCATTTCTTTGGACATAAAAGGCAAAATTTGTTGGTTTTAAGTATAATTGTAATATTAGAGCCAAAACTTTACGTACGTTATTGGATCTTCTTATAAATGCGATGTACGTTTTGAAGATGTAAACAGAATCTATGTGTTCTACATCCTTCGATGTAGGGGGGGGGGGAGAAAGGGGGGCCTTCGAAGGACCAAAGAGTCTTTCTGAGCCTGAAGGATCCAGCAGGACTGACAGGAAACAGGATTAAATCCAGCCCAGCTCCTCCGGCTCTGATGAACGGTGAGAACCGTCTACTTCCTGTTAACGCTCGCACTTACAATCATTACTGGCCGGTGAGTCCGGATCGGGAACCAGATCCACATGGACCCGCCCCCCCCTGGCTTTGGTCCAGGATCCGCTGCTCCTCTGAGGGCGACGCAGGAAACAACAACACGGCTTTAATTGGTTGATTAGCCGAAGCTAATTACTATGCTAATGTTTACCTGATGGAGCTGGCGGAGCCTGGACCCCTGGGCCGCCCGGAGCGCCGGGTGTTAAGTGAAGAGATGGCTCAGATTAATCTGGATTAATAGATCGGAGACCAGAGGCAAACTCCCGTCAGGTAGGAACCGAACACCCCACTGAGCCGATCAGATGAAGAGTTGAAACAGAGAGCGTCATGGGAAATATTCAAGGGATCTGCGTTCAGATGCCAAAAAGATTCAAACATTTCCCGACATTCCATCACGTCAACGCCGCCTTGTTTTCAAGTAGAGGTTCAAGGGTCGTGACATCATTCTGAAGTCTTTAATGCCAGTCTCTTAGCATCAGTTGTTAGCATTAGTCAGTTAGCATCAGGCTTTTAATGTCTTTCTGTTAGCACCTCAGTGTTAGCATATCTTTAAGTACTTGGCTTTTAATGTCTTATCTGTTAGCTCCAGAGTGTTAGCGTCTGTCTGCTAGCACCAGACTTTTAACGTTTGTCTGGTAGCACTAGAGTGTTAGCATTAGTCAATTAGCATCAGGTTTTCAATGTCTTTCTATTAGCACCACAGAGTTAGCATCGGTCTGTTAGTACCTGGCTTTTCACGTCGTCTCTGTTAGCTCCAGAGTGTTAGCGTCTGTCTGTTGGCACCAGACTTTCAACGTTTGTATGGTAGCACTAGAGTGTTAGCATTTTTCTGTTAGCATCAGGCTTTCAATGTCTGCACACAGATCCACGTACTGTAGAAAAAGTCGCTTCTGCTCGTCAGGCCCCCGCGTGAACATCGTGCCGGCCCTAGCATGACCCTAGCATGTCGTTCCAGCAGTTTCCATGACAACGGCTAGGAAGCTTTTCACGATATTCCGTTATCGTGTGAAGGAACGGCCTGACACCACCTAAATGTTTGCAGGTAGCCCCAGCGTCACACGACACGCCAAACTCGGGGGAAACGTCCTCTGGTGGAGCAGCAGCAGATAAATGAACCGGTATTCCTCACCGGCACTCGGCGGCTAATGGGAGCTGGCGAGCGCGGCGGCGGCGGCGGAACTAATTTATTGGGGGAAAATGAGCATTAAAGGGCATCTTTAAGCACATTTATAAATCCTTAGAAGGAGAAGGTAACGCTCGCTGGGTTGAAGGAGACTCTTTCATGTTGTGTCCACGGGACAAACGCACATCAAACGCAGAGGACGTTCCTGACGCTCCAGATCAAATACCGCTGGATTAAGGAGGGGAAGGAGGGGGGAGAACTTGGGGGGGGGGGGCAGGTGGCCCCTAGACTGTCCTCTCTGGCAGAGCTGCCGTCGGGCACGCCGCCTCAATGAGTGCGCTCCAACTACCGCCTCGCGCCTCTGCACCATCAACCCCCCCCACCAAATGCAAATTAAATCCAGGCGAAGGGGGCTGCTTTGAATTCCTGCAGGGGGAGAGGGGGATTCTCCTCCCCCCTCTGCTCCCCCCTCTTATCAGTGTGGCGTAGGAGAGGCAGAGAGAGGGAGAAATGTCTCGCTCGCAGTCATTTATGTATCTTTTCACAGCAGCGTAAACAACGGAGGCCATCTTTGTTTGATGCTCTGCCCGCTGCAGGAGGCAAACTTCCCGTCGGTGAACATCATGCTAATGCTAACAAGCGTTAAACAATTACTTTATTCAAAATATATATATATATATACAAGTGATAGCTATAAACTAGCATCAGGGCATTTTAAAATAGTTCAAACGATATGTAAGTGTCAACATCATGATATCAGTTAGCATCATGCTAATGCTATTATTTGTTCGGTGATTAGCGACTACATAATCAAATGTAGTCAAATGATTATGTGATCTAAAATATGTTTCTTAAACATTCACAGCCGATAGTTGTTTTTTTTAAATTAGATTTTACGGATTAACAGATGCTAAGTTAACAACTAGCATCAACTAGCAGTAACAGAGAGACATTAAAAGCGTGAAGCTAACAGACAGATATGAACAGCCTAAAGCTAAAAGATTGATGCTAACAGACAGATGCTAAAACACCGATGTTGACACACAGACATTGCAAACCTGTGGCTAAGACCATATGCTAACATGCTGATGCTTACAGACATACATTAACAGACTCATGCTAACACCCATATGTTAATAAACTTATGCTAACAGATGGATGCTAGCAGACAGAAGCCAACACAAAGTTAGGATACAGAAGTGGGTCGTTCCTCGTGACATTATAAGAACCACAGAGAGCAGATAACTCTCCATTACCCATCAGCCACTGTGCTAATCAAGCTCACTATATAGTTTACATTTATCTGTAATAACAAAACTAATTTGATAACTACTGATACGAAAATGTGGTTTAAAGCCGTTTTATATCTAAAAATAAAAATGATGCATTAGTATCTCACTTTTAGAATCTAAAGTTTTTAATACTTTTCTATATTTCTATCTTTCATATTGATTCATTTGAATATTTCCAGAAAACTGCCGCCATCTCTCTGATGTCTATTTATTTATTTATCTCTCTGTCAGGATGTTAATTTGAACCTCCAGCGGGTTTTACCCTGAACGCCAGCTGACAGGATGGACTTGAACCGCTCACTGGGATTAGCGTAATTGCTGCCTGACACGCGTTGACGTGATGCTAATGATGCTAATTAGCATGTTCTTGCGTCGCTGCCGATGAATTGAAGTCAACAATTTTTTGGCTTTTAACACGAAAGTGTCCGAATCCATCACAGCCGTTTCTTCCACGTAGGACCCAAACGCCTCATTCCACTGTCAGGTCAATCAGTGGGCTAATTCTATACGGCTAAGACGTTAGCTCTTTAATGTTAATGGATTAAAAGAAAGTAGGAAAACTGATGGGAATATCTTACGTAAAGAAGACTGTTAGTAGTGTCACGTGTTTTCCTGAACACACTCACGTTACTTTTTTAAAGAATAATAATCACAGCGAGAAAGTGTCGCAAATCCCGGCTAAAACATAAATGTTGTAAGAATCGGACAGAACTCCTATGTTAGCTTTAAGGTAGCTCACAATGTTACGTCAAATACAGTTAGGCTTCATCACAAATACCATTTCTTTTCACTCAGTATCTTATAGCTTTAGCCTTAGGATGTTAGCATGATGACACAACCTGGAAGCAGTTAGCCTTAATCTTCAACTGTTAGCATAATATAATGACCTGGACACAATTAGTTTTAACCTCAGACTCCTAGCAAAAAAAACATCATCTTGAATCAATTTGCTTTAGCATCAGACTGCTAGCGTCATATGAACTGGGATCTGTTAGCATTAGCATCCAACTGCTAGCATTATATCATGGCCTTGGACTTGTTGGTTTTAGCTAATACGTGTGAGTAATATCTTGACACGGGTGCGGTTAGCTTAAGCATCAGTCTGTTAGCATCACATGACCCGAGACTTGTTTTGTGGTACGTTAGCGCGACATCAAGGCCGGACCTTTACCACGAGAAAACAAAACGATTAAATGCCAAATGAAATCCTGAGAAATATCATCTAAAATGTAAAACTCCGGGAATAAATCCCAAACTGGAGGCGGGTCATCATCGTGGAACCACGGAGGCGCTTATTGTCATGTGATAGCTGATTATCCTATGGGTCAGATCTGACCCGGATCAGCCCGATAGCAGAACACGGAGGAATCCAGCATCACTGATGTTCACTTCACATTCATCTTTAAAGCCTCTTAAATCTTAAAGAAAGCAGCAGCGGCGTGAGCAGATGATTAAACCGCCGCCGCCGCCGCCGCCGCTCAAACACCGGCCGGACTCTTAATAAATCAAAGATGTATTAGAGATTAGAGCGACAGACGATGTCCCACTCTGCTCCTTTATTCACACGCTTAATGAAAACCACCAATAAGCTCCCTCTGCTGACGGCGGCCACATTACCGGCCGGGGTCGCGTGACCTCATCTCATCAGGGACAAAGGTACCGCTCAACACGCCAATGACACGTCAACAGGATGCTGACAGCGAGAGGCAATACAGCCGCGGCGAGCCAATGACGTGCCAACAACATGCCGGTGATGCATCAACAACACGCCGCCAACAGACAACAAAAAGGCATCATGCTAGCAACATGGTAATGACATATCACCAACACGCCTACAACATGCCTACAACATGCTTACAACATACCTACAACACGCCTACAACATGCCTACAACATGCTTACAACATGCCTACAACATGCTTACAACATGCCTACAACATGCCTACAACATGCCTACAACATGCTTACAACATGCCTACAACACGCCTACAACATGCCTACAACATGCTTACAACATGCCTACAACACGCCTACAACATGCCTACAACATGCCTACAACATGCCTACAACATGCCTACAACATGCCTACAACATGCCTACAACATGCTTACAACATGCCTACAACATGCCTACAACATGCCTACAACATGCCAAAAGTATTCAAACAACACACTAGTAACGGATGTTGGCCAGAGTTGAGGCTCGTCTGTTACGGTACATCATACGAGGTGCAGTAGATAAATACGATTCAGGAAGGTTTGTTCTGATTATGAACTTAAATTAGTTCATTTAAGTTTTCGCAACCTCAGGAGATATATTTAATGAAAAATAGAGAAAAATAGATTCTTCATAAGACGCTGATGTGCTGTTTGAAGAAAACTCCCTCTTTTTTCTACCTGTTGTCTACCTGTGTGTGTGTGTAGGTGTTGTGTGTTGTGTTTGTGTGTGCGTGTGTGTGTTGTGTGTGCATGAGTGTGTTGTTGTGTGTGTGTGTGTTGTTGTCGTGTGAGTGTGTTGTGTGTGTGTGTAGGTGTTGTGTTTGTGTTGTTGTCGTGTTGTGTGTGTGTGTTGTGTGTGTGTGTGTGTGTTGTGTGTGTGTGTGTTTTTTGTTGTGTGTGTGTTTGTGTGTGTTGTGTGTATTGTTGTGTGTGTGTTGTGTGTATTGTTGTGTGTGTATGTTGTTTGTTGTGTGTGTGTTTGTGTTTGTTGTGTGTGTGTGTGTGTGTGTGTGTGTGTGCAGTGGCGGCCTGAGGCAGAAGGTTCCCAGGACTTTAATAACAATAATAATAATAATAATAATGATAATAATAATAATATTGATAATAATAATAATAATAATAATAACAACAATAATATTAATAATAATAATAATAATAATAATAATAGACTGATAACATTTATTAATATGTCATGTGGAAAATTTCATACGACAACAACAAAATTAATTACAGTAATAATTGTAATCCTCCTCCTCCTCCTCCTCCTCCTCCTCATCATCATCATCCTCATCATCATAACACTTGACGATGCATCTGGGTCTGGAGTCCAGAAGAAGATCAGAGTCGGGGGAAAGTTCTCCCTGTGAGTCGCTCTCAGACTTTCTCTCCTTTGTAAAAAATGAAAAAGAATAAAGAATAAACGACTTTCCTCTCATTCTGACTGGAGTCATGAATTATTAAAGACCCTCGCCACCGTTCCCTGCCTTCATACGTCTGCTGGCCTCTTAAATTAAACATTAATTACTCTTCTTCGCGGAGGAACAATGCGGCGCCGATCCCTTCTGCCCCTCGCCCGGTTAATTATTTCCAATTTACAACAAAACACGTGTCAAAGATCCGACGGTTCTGTTCCAGGATGGGTTTCGTCACGTCTGCCTCGGAGGAACTTTACTCTGAAGGAATGTTTGTGATCTTCATCCGCCGGACCGACGAGCTCATTATCTTTTATTATTGGACCCCAAAAATACAACAACAACAAACAGGAAGCAGAAGGTGGCGACGAAGAGTCTGACGTAACCGCGGGAAACCGTCCAGGTTCAGGAGAACCGGCCGCGTCGGAGGGTTACGTTATATCAGAACCAGCTGGGTCCACTGGTCCAGGTTCAGTAGAACCAGTAAGATCCACTTTTCCATTCTCAGTAGAACCGGCAAGTTCTACTGGTCCAGTTTCAATCGAACCGGCTGTCCAATTTCAGAGTTTTATGATTATTATTATCGCTATTATTATTATTATTAGTATATTATTAGCATTATTATTAAAACAATAACAGCAACAATGATAATAATATTATTACTATTAACAATAATAATAATAATTATTACTATTATTAACATTATTATTAATAATAACAACAACAAAAATAATAATATTATTACTATTAATAATAATAATAATTATTACTATTAATAATAATAATAATTATTACTATTATTAGCATTATTAATAATAATAATAACAACAACAATGATAATAATATTATTACTATTAATAATTATTATTATTATTACTATTATTAGCATTATTATTAATAATAAAAACAACAAAAATAATAATATTATTACTATTAACAATAATTATAATTATTACCGTATTTAACGTTTGTTTTTTTTTGTTTTTGAGTATTTCCACATACCATCCACAGGAAGTGATGTCACACATGTGATGTCACACATGTGATGTCACACATGTGATGTCACACATGTGATGTCACACATGTGATGTCACACATGTGATGTCACACATGGAACTAAAGGCAGATCTGCTGACGTCTGGAGGATCGCCGTCACCGTTTGACGAAAACCACCTCAGAAACAGGAAGCAGTGAAACCGGACCACCCGTTCAAAACGAGTCCATGAAGGTTCTGATCTGGTCCACAGTCTGAGACAGCAGGTCCAGTAGGTACCACAAACGGAGCCGGTCAAGATCAAGAAGTTCAAATAAACATTTCAGTTCAGAACTTCTTAGAGGAAGTGGTTTCAAATAAAAAACTACAAGCAGATCTAAAGTCCGATAATAAGAATTCCCTTCACCTTCAACCATCAGGGTTTGGACCGGGTTCCGTTCAGGAAGCAGTAATGCAGAAAAGTCAAAGTTCTGTTTGGATCCTCTTAGAATGGATCTTCAAAATAAAAGCAGACATTTCTACCCATAGAATTCAAATCAAAAACAAAGATGTGAGGATCAGGATCAGGATCAGGTTCTGGATCCTTCAGTTCCAAACATCTCATCATCCATCCATGTGGGTCAGACAGAACCTTCCCTCCTCCTTTTGGGCCACGGCTCCCCTGATTCACCGCGGTAATCACCAGGAAGTAATCACCACCGTTAGCTTAAGACGGATTTCATTAAAGTGCTCAGGTCAGAGGCTTTGGACGATTACGTCCTGCAGGATCAAAGCGGGTCACCCAGAACCCGATGGTGCCTCAGAACACAGGCCGCCCCGGCAGAACTCCTCACTTACCCTGAAAGAGAACCAAAACGCACCGCGGGACAGCCAGGATACCTTCAGGACGCATCTGAGTTCTGGACCCACCATGAAGGATCATCTAAGTTTCCCTCAGAACCTCAGAACCCTGATCCAAAACAAACTTCAAGGTGCCTTCAGACCAGATCCAAATATCGGTGTTACCTTTAAAACCATCTTTGTTCTTAAACCAGCGCCAAGAAACACTTGTGTTACCTTCAGAACCTTTGGAGTTCTGAAACCCTGGTCCAAAAAAAAACCTTGGTTAACTTCAGAACCTTTGGAACTCATCCAGTCCAGAGCAAACAAACACTTCAGTTACCTTCAGAACCTTTGGAGTTCTGAAACCTGATCCAGGACCGCATCATTTACCTCTAGGAGCTTTGGAGCTGGATCCAAATAGACCTCTTTTAATTTCAGAACCAAGTTATTAAAACATTCACTCCCTTTCGGACCGGTTCTGATCAGGTTTCCGAGCTCTAACATCTTTTTGATCAGATCTTGGATTTTGGACTTGAGAATTTGGACTGAACCTCGACAATCAGACAGATTTCACCTCCGGTCCGTTTCTCCAGATTGGGCCTGTTTCTACTCTGGACCGGGTCTCAGAATGCCTGGACCCATTTAGTTCTACATCTAACAACCCCAGACCTGATCCAGTTTAAGAAGTCCATAGCTTTTTACTGGGGTTCTTTTCAAGAGGTCTAAGTCAGATCAGGTTTTCAAAGGATCTGGTTTGGGCCCAGAAAACCTAGGTCCAGATCTCGGTTCGTTATTCACATCAGAACTGGGTTCTGGTCCCGGACCTGGACAAATCTTGGTTCTGTTTTAATGCCTGGAGAGGTTGTCGTTCTGGATCCGGGCCTGGAGGGGTTGTAGTTCTGGATCTGGGCCTGGAGGGGTTGTAGTTCTGGATCCGGGCCTGGGGCGGTTGTAGTTCTGGATCCGGGCCCGGAGATGTTGAAGATCTGCTCCAGAGGTTCCATGTCTTCTTTTAGTTCTCGTTTGTGGTCTTTACACAAAAACAAAAAAACTTCAAAAACACGCCGACCTCCTCCCCGACCCCTGACCTCCAAACTCTTTCGGCCTCTGACCCCTGACGGATCCGGGTCCGAGGGTTCTGCTGGGGGACGGTGAGTCAGAGGCGTGTTTTCGGCATCCCTGCTGCAGGTTGGCGGCTCTTCGCGTTGAAGCGGACTCATTATTTCCCGGCCCCGGGCGGTTTCGTCATCTCGCCGTTGTTTGGGTGTCGGTTTGTTGAGGGTTCTGTTGTCGGAGCGGCGGGTCGCTCACGAGAATCCATTAATGATGAGAGAGGGATGCAGGCGTCGGCGTCTCTGTCGCGGCGGAGAGTTGATAAAAGCCAGCAGCCTTTGACACGGCGCCACTGTCTGCTGTTGTTTCTTCTTCTCTGGTGGCTGGAGGCTGGAGGGAGGGAGGGGGGGGGGGGGGAGGTTCTGAGACGAGGGGGGTGTCGGTTCTGGACTTGTTTCTTTTATTTGCTTTAAACTCACTCAAACTCGACGCGGCCTCTGATTACTATTCAGACGAGCATCAAAAATTCATGAGCTTTGATTCAAAGTTCTGGAACAAAGCAGAAGTTCTGATGGTCCGGGGGGGGAAAAAACCTCCGAGCGTCGCTTTAATCGATGAAGACAACGAAGAAGAGGATCGCCTGTTTGTTTTGTATCCCGCCGTCGCCGACGAGCCTCGGCTGCGGACGGAGTCGGTACCGCACGAAGGTCCGAAAAACAAACATCTGAGGAAGACTTTTAAAAATGTGGAATGTTTGATCTTAATATTCTTGTATTAATGAATTTAAACTTAAACTCCAAAACGCAGAATTCAAAGCTTTATTTAAACTCTGATTAAATGAGCCGGACTTGACCGTTTAGAAAAACTCCATTACAACATTTTCTAATTTCGGCGTTTAGCATGAAAATATTAGAAGCTGGGAAAAAAAAAAAAAAAAAAAACCCGGAGAGGATTCTGGGAAAGAATCGTGGCGAGAAGAAAGAAAGATTTCTTCAGGTGACGTACGGAGGAGGAATTATGGGATACCATCAGGAAGTCAGGAGACGTGTGTGAGGATGAGGATGGAGGAGTAGAGGTGGAGGAGATGCAGGAGGGGTCAAACGTGGAGAGCAACAGGGAGGTGAGAAAAAGGGTGGAGTGGGTGGATGAGCGTGTCAGGAGTTATCTGTGACAGCAGGAGTGAAGGGAAAGGTTTCCCAGATGGTGGCGAGGTCAGCTGAAGATGCTCAGATGGTCTCTGGGAGTGACGAGGAAGGACAGGATAAGAAAGGAGACATGAGAGGGACAGTCCAGGTTAGACGTTGAGACAAAGGAGAGGAGAGGTCCAGATTGAGATGGTTCTGACCCGGTGAGGAGGAGGGATAGTGGATCTCCTGGTAGAAGGAGGCAGGAGATGGTGCTGAAGACCAGAGGGGAGGTTTGTGAAGGTGCTGAGAGAGGACATGCAGTTGGTGGGTGTGACGGAGGGAGAGGTGTCCGTCGGGAAGGCGGAGGATGGCGGTGTTTTCTCAGCTGCCCTTCGTCATCCTGTCTCCTCCTCTTCGTCTGAGGACGACGTGGATTGAACGTCCTGTCGGCGTGTTTGCAGATATCGCTGACCGCGGCTCTCGGAGCTTCGGTGACACCTGAGGGACCGGAGCGACGGGACGCGGCGCTCTCCGCCGTGGGAATGGAGGCCGACGGAAACCGGAGCCCGCCGGGGGTCAGACCTCAGATCGGGTTCTGAGGACGTTTCCGTGGAAACACGGAGGTCGAGGCGCCGCAGCTGTTTTTCTAAAACGACACGTTTGTTCCTGTTAGCTTGAGCGCGTCCTGCAGCCGACACCTTAGACGCTCGCTTTCCAGAGACGTGTTGACGTTTTCAGGTCACGACCAAGAAGCAGGAGGGATCGGATCACATCCTGGACCAGGGAACGGGTCGGGGTCCGAAAACAGTCGTCATGGAATAATACAGTGAGTCCTAAATATTTATTCCCATGATAATTGTTTGTTGAAATTGTGTCAGAGTCACGAGTTTATTGTTCATAAAGTTTCATCCAAATATATATATATATATATACATATATATATATACGTATACATAAACATATATGTATATACAAACATATATATATATCTCCCTCTATGCTAACATTTTATGCTACTGTTACTAGCTTAATGCTACTTATAGTTTATTGTTATTTCTCTTTTATTTTCATGTAATTAACTTTCTGCTGCTTCAAATTAACGTAATTATTTTTTAGCATTTATTTTACAAACATAACTTTATAATGCAGGGAGTTATTTTTTTTAATTTTTATTAGCATTAGCATTTTTATGCTAACAATCTCCTGTATCCTGATGATGTTTACTTTTGTTTTTGCACTTAATATTATCGTTAATATAACTTTATATATGCTTTTTTTTTCTTGTTTAATCTTTTTTTCATGTTTAGTTTAATTTTTCCTCTGAAATATTTTTATTTTTTCATTCTTTTGGCAATTTTTCACGCCAACATTTCCTTTTATGTTGCTGTTATTTCCCTTTAGTACTTAAGCTCTTTATTTTTTAAACTATGTAACATTTTCAATGTTTTCATTATTATTGCTTTTAGGCTATTTCTTTGTTTTTATGTTAATTGAATCGGTCTTAGATAGTTTATGATTACAGTTTTTATGCAAACATAACTTTATTTTACACTTTATTTCTTCTGTATGTAAAAATTCTAGCCGTGATTCTATTATTTCCAGTCTTGGAAGTAAATATAAAATAAACATATTAGCGCAAATTATGTCTCAATACATATTTATTAATTGAAAATGACAGCCTGGAAACTAATGTTAGCAATAGCAATAAAAAAGTGACGTTAAATTCATTTAAAATGTGAAAAAAAAGCCTAAAAACAGACAAAATGTGAGAATGAAAAAAAAAAATAGTTAGCAAACAAATGGTGGCATTAATTTCTAAAAGTAAAGTTAACAATAAAAGAGTGATATTAGCTTAAAACGCTTGTTGGCGTTGGAGCCGCCGACTGATAAACTGCTGAGGTTGACGGTTTTGACGTTTTCATCTCAGAATAAGGAATAAATGATGAACCTGTGTCTCAACCAAACTCTCCCCTTACAGGATTAATATTATTTCTATCCATCTATCTTTATGTTTAAGCAGAAATATTTAACGTCGGCAACTCTATAAGATGGCGTTCACCTCAAGGTTGGCCTCCGTAAGCCTCAAGTACGTCAGATTGTTGCCGCTGCTAACGTTAGCGTAGCTTGTTCTTCTTGAAAATCCTTCATCGGCTGAAAAGATAAATCAAAAAGGATTGAAAATAGGAAGAAGTCGTCTGGAAACCTTTGGATGTGGATGTCAGTTTGGCGCCTCACGGCCGCCGTAGCCTCTCCCGGCCCCGTGAAGTGACAACATTTTAATAACATTTACTTTCTAATCTTCGCTGTCAAGCTCGGAGGGGACTTGAATGCAGCACGGCGAGCGTGAAAATATTAAATCCATTATGGGTTTAATCAGTTTCATCTGCCCCGGCGTCAGATTAATCGTCTCCGCGGCGACCAGGACAAATTAACAGCAAGTTTTCGTGCTAATTTTGCGGGTAATCCGGGTGTTGATTGACGGCGCTGTCAGACCTCAGAATAACTCGCCGCTCTCGCGCCTCCGTGCTGCCGGGATTATTTAAGATTATCTTGTAATTCCCCTTTTAATCTGCCGCTGGAAGATCTTGAGTGTGGAAAGTGTTTGATGAGATGTGGAAATCCTGATGGTCGGCCGCCGCCGCCGCTCTCATGGAAAAGTTTCCGAGACTGATGAGCGAGAGATTATCACCGTCCGAGGAAGAAAAACACAATCAGAGGAGATGAAGCAGGTGGTTCTCGAAAAACACAAACATCAGAAGTCCGAATCTGTCAGATTAAAATCACTTCTCCTTCAAGAAGCGACATTTTATCTTTTTCTAGCATTTATTTGTTTTAGTAAATGATTATCTTGTGTTTTTTTTCATTTATCTTTTATTTTATTGTATGTTTTAATAGTAAAAATCATTTGCACACATCATATAATGTGTTTATTTATCTTTTATTGATCATTTTACTCACAAATTTTATATGTATATTTGTATGTAATTTTTCTATTCAGTTATTCGTACTTTCTTATTTTACTCTTATTCCAGATTTCGCCTATTAAATGATTTATCTTTTAAAATTTATTTCTTTATATTATTATTAATATTATATATTTTATTTCTGTATATTCTTTTTAGAATTCATGTTCAATATTTATTCATCATTTTACGATTTCTGTCTTTTATTATCTAAGATATTATTGTTTTTTCAAATTTTTAAAAATGCTTATATCAGCGTTTATTTATTATTATTACGTTATCAAAAGTTTTAACCAACGAATAAGATATTTAAAAATATATAACCTCTAAAAATGTACAAATAAGTTATAAAGATCTTAATCTCTTAATCAATACAAATATTATTCATTAAAATTTTTGACACTGGTTTTTCCCGGTTTGTCTCGGGACGAGGTTTAAATAAAGTTTTGACAATCGTTAAGATTATTTTATGTTTTCTTTCAGCGGACCCTCCTTACCTAGTTTGTCCATAAAGTGTGAAGCCCCTCTGAGGCAGCAGGAGTCATTAGTGATGGGCTGAAGTTATACACCAGCCATAACATTATAACCACTGACAGGTGAAGCTGGAATAAGACCGATTATCTGATCACCATTGTTTCCTGTCAGTGAGACGGATACACTCGACAGGAAGTGATCATTTGTCCTGAAGTTGAACGTTGCGAGCAGGATCTGGTGGACTTTGACAAGAACCAGATTGTGATGTCTTAGACGACAGGATCAGAACATCTCCAGAACTGTGATGTTCTGGACAAACAAGTCTGAAACTTGGAGGCCCCGCCTCACAGCCTCCAGGATTTAAGGAATTTGCTGTAAGCGTGTTGGTACCAAATACCACAGCACACCTTCAGAGGTCGGTAGAGTCCAGGCCTCAATGCGTCAGAGTGGTTTTGAACAAAAGATGTCATCCTATGTAATATTAGGTGGGTGGTTATAATGTTCTGGCTGATATCTGACCAACTTAGCTGATTACTTTAATATAGACACTATTATTGTGTGTATTTCTTTCTATATTCGATTGCTGAATGTTGTCCATATACTTATATTTATGTCTTTTTGGGCAGGTTTTATCCTCCGTATAATTTTTAACCTCTTGTCTAATTTGGAACAAAGCAGGAGCGATGATGTCACAGCGACCCGTTTATTTCCCCCGCCGCTCGCCTGCTTCTTCATTAAATCCTGTTTTCGGTCAGAGGAGGATCTGATTTGGGGAAAAAGGAGAATTAATCAAAGTAAAAGGTCGCGGCCGGCCCGTTTGGATTTTAACGGCTCGTTAACGGAGCCTGGCCGCGTGCAGCGCTTCAGACGAGGAAGACAAAAAGAGGAAAGATCCTGTAAAAGAATAAAATTCTCCTCAAACACATAATTGAATGTTTTAATTCGATAAATGGAGATTTAAAGAGATTTAAAAAAAAAACAAGCAGCAAGAGTTTTATCGGGAATAAGAATAATTATTTATACACTTAAACATTTGTTGGAGGTCCGGGTCGGACCTGCTGGTGGCTAGCAAGTATGCTAAATGCTAATGAGCTAAAAACAGGTGGCCAGAAAAAATGTTAATCAGATCAAATCAATCTGGAGATTTCGGATCAGAATTAGTTTGAATTTACAGCTAGCTTACACTTAGCCTCTACGAACAATTAGCACAACTGTAGTTAGCTCAAAGTTAGCTGCTTGATCAGATTAGCTTAAAGTTAGCCCTAAACATCATATTTCTTTAGAGTTAGCTTCTTGGCATTATACTCTGAACATTAGTCGTTATGCTAATTTGCATATAGTATTTTTTATTTTGAATGCTAATATAGCTTACTCATTTGCTTACATTATGACTATTAGCATGATTATTGTGTATCGCTAACATGAATTATGTAACATCAATTTTAATTAATCTAATATTCTAATATGACATTTTGAAGTCAACATTTTACTTTTTTACATTCCTAATTTTACCATTTATGCTAACATTCATTTTTTAATGCTTCTGTTGTTCTTTATGTTAATACACATTTTATTAAATTACATTTAATGCTAATATCATTTTTAATTCTTAATATTAATATTTAATATTATTAATATTTTTATGCTAACATTACTTGTAATGCTAATATTATTTTTTTTATGTTAACCTCACTTTTAAATGCTAATATTATTTTATGTGCTTATACCAATTTTCTGCTCGTATTATATTTATATTAAAATCATTCTTGCTCAATGCTAACATCACATTTATAATAAAAGCATAAATCCTCTGAGGATCGAACTCTTGTGCGTGATTGGCTGTTGTCTCTCCGACCGGTCATGTGACCACCAGCCTGACCTCTCCTTATTCTGGCGAGTAACCCTCTGTGATGATTGACAGGTCAGATGAGAGGCTTTGGATCCGCCTACAGGTGGTCAGATTAGGATTGTAGATTTTATGGTTCCGGATTAAGAGAGCGGTTTTATTTCAGTCCTGGCTCCAGGATGGAATCTAAAGTCTGCAGGTCTTTGTTGTGGCGCCGTGGGGGAGTGGCTTCAATATGGCACCGGCGAGGGAACCAGACCTTCTATTTCCTCCTGCTGCTGCCGCTCGCCACAAAACCTCCACTGGCTTCAGGTTTCAGGCTCCATGTCTGGACGAGAGAAAACAAACCTCTGCGCCGACCCCGGGAGCGGAGGGGCACCCTGAGGCCCGCTCATGTGATCCAGAACAACTAGAAGAGGATCACATGACCAGGCAGTAGACACCTGTGTCCCAAACCCTGATAGAGTCTGTTAACCGGACTTCACCTGTCATCGGTTAGACTGCTGTGGCTTTACAACTATCCGTTTAATCACATGGTGATGATGTCATCAAGTCACTCAGGGCTGTGCTGGTAGGATTAAGCTAACAGTAGCTACGATACTGTATGTGAGCTAACTTTAGCTCTGATAACGTATTTTTCGCTAACTTAAGCTACACTGGCTGACATTAGCTAACTGTAGCCACGACAGCTAACATTAGCAATGGAAGCTAACATTAGCTGACTTCACTCACAATGATTGCTATGATCGATCATTAGCTACGAACCCTGACGTCGCTAGCGTTAGCCCTGTTAGCCTTTAATAATGTAAGCGTATCTATTGTGGCCCATTTCAGAGGGGGTCTCAGACCAGCTCTGGGCGCCGGGCCTTCACCCCCCCCCCTCATTTATCATCCGTCCCTTCATCCTGGAGGACTCGATGATCCTGACCCAATTAGCGAGAGCCTCCCGGGCGAGGGAGAGGGAGTGGGGACCATCATGGTCCGGTTCCCATTTCCTGTCAGGGCCCGGCTCGGGAAAATGAGATGCTAATTAATTAGCACTGGCGTCTTAAACAGCACGGGTCAGCGTGTTTGGAGAACTCAGTCCACATCAGAACCACATCGGTCCACATCCGTCCGGCTGTCCACATCAGAACCACATCAGTCTTCCAGTCCATTTCAGAACCACATCGGTCTTCATCAGAACCACACCAGAACCAAATTAGTCTTCATCAGCACCACATCGGCCCTCCGTTCCACTTCGGGCCACATCCGTCCTGGAGTCCAAATCAGAACCAAATCAGTATCAGAACCACATCAGTCCTGTGGTCCACATTAGTCCATATCAGTCTAATTCAGAACCACATCAGTTCAGTTCATATCAGAACCACGTCAGCCTCACAGTCCAGATTAGTCCAATTTAGAACCAGAACCAGAACCAGAAAATTCTCATTTATTTCTGTAGAAGAATTTTATTTTCATGTTTGATTTTGTTTAAACATTTTAATCGTTAGATTTTATTTATACTAAAAACACAAATCGTGGATCTGGGGGTCATAATGATCTGGCTGTTCTCTGCATGGAGGACGTCGTTCTGGACATTTAACCTCTGACCTCCAGTAAACACTTCCTGTTCCTGGCGTGCTTCTGGCGGGTTTTTCTGGTCACGACATCGTCACCATCTTCCCGTCCTGGAGCCTGATCCAGAGCGACGGACGCCATCTTGGCCCGTCACGCGTCGTTAGCGCTGAGGTCAGATCGTGAATCTTTCTCGCCACTGATGGTCATCGGCGCCGACACCTTCATTAGAATAATTATCATCTCGCCTCTGAGCGTCACGTTTTTACTCGGAACTCGCCTCAGAGCTCAGAGAGACGGCCAGGAAACCACCACATACATGGTTCTGATCCATAAGAGGGTCTCCAAGAACCTCCCATGAGTCTGATCCAGACCAGATTGGTTCCTGACCCGACTAATCACACCATGAACTGATCCACCAACCAACCAAAGAACTGATCCACCAACCAACAAACCAAATAACTGATCCACCAACAAACCAAAGAACTGATCCACCAACAAACCAAAGAACTGATCCACAAACAAACCAAAGAACCGATCCACCAACGAACCAAAGAACTGATCCACCAACAAACCAAAGAACTGATCCACCAACAAACCAAAGAACTGATCCACCAACCAACCAAAGAACTGATCCACCAACCAACCAAAGAACTGATCCACCAACCAACCAAAGAACTGATCCACCAACAAACCAAAGAACTGATCCACCAACCAACCAAATAACTGATCCACCAACAAACCAAAGAACTGATCCACCAACAAACCAAAGAACTGATCCACAAACAAACCAAAGAACCGATCCACCAACGAACCAAAGAACTGATCCACCAACAAACCAAAGAACTGATCCACCAACAAACCAAAGAACTGATCCACCAACCAACCAAAGAACTGATCCACCAACCAACCAAAGAACTGATCCACCAACCAACCAAAGAACTGATCCACCAACAAACCAAAGAACTGATCCACCAACCAACCAAAGAACTGATCCACCAACAAACCAAAGAACTGATCCACCAACAAACCAAAGAACTGATCCAACAACCAACCAACCAAAGAACTGATCCACCAACAAACCAAAGAACTGATCCACCAACAAACCAAAGAACTGATCCACAAACAAACCAAAGAACTGATCCACCAACAAACCAAAGAACTGATCCACCAACAAACCAAAGAACTGATCCAACAACAAACCCACAAATCAATCAACCAGCCGACAGTAGGACCACCTCAGGTCAATCTGCGGACCATATGGAGGCTGCAGAACTCTGGTTCTGGGACCGCTGGACGGAACCAGGCAGTAGAGCAGATCCACCTAGAGGAGCGTCAGAGCGAACCCGTCCTCTAACGTCTGAGGCACCAGAACCTTCTGCCGTGTTTCGACCTTAAATCCTCCTTTTCTGACGTACGGGCCGAAGCGGTTCCGAGTGTTTGTTGTTCCCTGTCCCGCGGTCCAGAACCTCAGTTCTGCTCTGCAGGCGGAGCGTTCGGCGGCTCCTCTGGCGAGCTGACAAGAACCTTTTGGACGCAATTATGTGCCGAGAGGCCCGGCGGGGGCCCCCCTTCACCTCAGAGCACTCCGTCAGGAGTCCGCTGACAGCTTGGAGGTCCGCCCGGCACCACACTCCTTCCATCCCGTTCCAGGTCTGGATCCACAACAGCCCAGAACCCCCCTCCAGTCTGCAGACGGTCCCCGGGCCAAGCCTCAGCTCTGGGCTCACGTTCAGCTCCGGCTCCCAGCGCCACACCTTCCTGCGGAGGCCTCGGCGACGGAGGGAGGGATCCGACCCACATTGTTCTAAAAGGAGATAAATGCAGGGTTCGGATCCACCTTCAGAACCGGCACTTCACCACAGTCCTCCCGGACTCCAGGCCCCGGATCCCGGTCTCTGGTTTGGGCTCCTGTCCAGACTTGAGGTGGTGGAACCTGGATTTCAGAATACCTCCGAACGGACTCGCAAAATGACACAGCAGCTCTGCCAGACAGGAAACAGTAGACGGTTCTGATCCAGACCCGTTTATAGGATGAACAGAGAACATGAGGAGGAACCGAGTCTCATTTAAGGAGACAGATTATTCAAAATGTGATTAAAAACATCAAAGACCACAAAGAAGTCCGGGACCAAGATTCAAACCCAAAACCTCTTCGCTGTGAGGCGGGTTCTAACCATCGCCCCGCAATCAGAACCAGGCAAATATGATATGTGACGCGTTTGTCTGCATTTGTACCGAAACATCACGAGATACAGATTTTAAAAATGATGTTAATATTATGGGATGGCACAGAGGAGAATAAATAATTACTGCTGAATATGAATTATTTAAATAAAAAAAGAAGATTAAATCCAGATTCTGAGACTTTTTTTTTTTTTACTTCATCTTCTGTCCGTCTTGATTTGATCTTGTTTTTATTCCTATTATTACGTCTCTTGTAACAAATCTCTACTTTTACCGCCAACGGATCGTCTCTTTTATGAAGAACCTCGTTTTACGTAGGAAAAATGTTAAACCTATAAATCTCTGCGAACGTGTCAGCGGTGGTCGCAAGGTTCCTGTTTAATGGGTCGTGGGTAAACGGTTCCACAGGGTCCAACAGAAATGTTCAGAAAAAAAAAAAATGAAACCTCCCAATCGGACCTTTTTTTTTTTTTTTTCTCGCCCAAAAGAATAAAACTCCAAAGATTCTCTCGCTGCAGTGATTTCATCTTTGGTGATCCACTTTCTTCCACTTCCACTCCAGGGATCGGGCCGCGGCGCCACCAGGGATCCCAGGATGTTAAAAACAATAATGATAATGTGATAGTATCTCAGTGAGAGGGAGAGAGAAAAGCTAGGTGCATCATGGGAGATCCCCTAGCAGTCTAAACCTGAGCTAGCATAGCCAAGAGCTAGCTTATGCAAGCCTGAACATAAAAGTACCTCAAAGTACCTCAAAGTACATAAAAGTACATAAAAGTACATAAAAGTACTTAAGTCCGAAGTTTTGAGGGCGGGGCTCTGATGCCACAAGCTTGGAGCGGATTGGACGATTGAAAGTTGAGAGTCAGCAGTCTTTTTATTTCTGTAATAAAAGGCCGGTTAGACCCCCGTTCATTCAAAGCTCAGGCTTTCCACAGCTTTTAATCCTCATGGTCTAACTTGTCGGTCGCCGACGTTGAAGTTCGGTTCGGATCAGAACCCGAGGACAAGTTTGTTAGAATAGCAAAAAAACACCCTAAAAACACACATTTTAGTAAAAATGGCCGACTTCCTGTTTGGTTTATGGCTTTGCACCGAGAGACTTTTTCGTACGTCCTGACATGATGAACGAGTGTCAATTTTCATATTTCTTAATAATAATTTTAAAGTCCAATCGTAAGGGCTTTTAAAAATTCTAGGGGGCGCTGTGGTTCTGCCCCGCCCCCTCACAGGGACAAATGACACGGTTTCGTTTTTGCCACGACTGATGCGTCCCCAAAGTTTTTGAGGTTTGAAAAAGCTCCGCAAAAAGTCATTCTATCTGGATAAAATAAAATAAGAAGTGTTGGCGCTCAGGTCTCCATTAAAACATCAAAGTCCCATCAGTCGTTTACTGGCCTGTGTGACATAACATAAAAGTTTAAAGTCCTGTTATTATGAATTTGATGATTTAAAAAGTCTTTTCTGGCGGAGACGTGACGCTGATGCTCCGGCGGCTCGCCGGCTGTGAAACCCATCAGGTTCTGATCAGCGGAATCGCTCAGATGTTCTTCTTCTGAAGGTTTGGAGCGTCGCTGTGGAACCGGCTCTTTTCTTCTTCTTCTCTCTCGGGCTCAGATAAGCGCCGCCTGTAATTATGGGAAAAACCATTTCTCTGTCTTTCATTGTTCCTCAAATCTGATGTCTCGGCCTCGCCGGCACCGGGAATCATGGGAAAGTGACGGACTTAAACGGGCTTTTGTGGTCCAGTGTTTGACTAAATCTCACCAGTGGAGGGGGGGGGGGGGGTTGTTAGAATAGAAATGAAACTTTAAGGTCATGAGTATTTTTGTTTCATCTAAATAAAATAAAAAAGAAAAGTTTATTTTATTACCAAACATTAAACTAAACATCCGTTTCGTGACGACTGTGAGGTACGAACGTCCGCTGGTTTCATTCCTCGGATGGTTTAAATCATATTCAGGTCTTTATAAATAAACCAAACCGTTTGTTTAGGGAGAAGGGAATTAGACATCAAAGCTGCACAGACAACAAAGACATCAAAGGCAGTGTTCAGTACCAAGACATCTAAGCTATCTAATCTATTTTAAAAAAACTTGCTCATATCCTGTTTTGAGGAAGAAGACATAAAAGCCAGCTCTGGACAACAAACATGAAAGCAAGTGTTGAAGGTCAATAAGTGTTGAAGGTCAACAGCCATCAAAGTCTGCAGCAGTGTCAAAAGACATCAAGGTTGACCTGATGATAAACAAATCAATACCCTCATTGATAATGACATCAAAGCCAGTATTGATTACCAGGACATAAAAGTCGTCTATGGGGAAAAATCCACCAAAGACATATCTGATGGAAAAAATTATGAAATCCTGTGTTGATCACAGACATCAAAGCAAGCTTTGAACACAAAAAAATCAAAAGTGTGGAAGACCAAGACGTAAAAAGCATAAATGTCATCCCCTGGGCAAAAAGACAACAAAGTGTTTCTGAATACGACAATAAATAAAATTCCCTGTTGATGACAGAAGAATCAAAGCCAGCTGTGGACACAGAAACATCTAAGCCGGAGCTGAGGACCAACATAGCACTATCAGAGCAGCCAACTGAGACATCAAAGCCATCACCAGCAAAGATATCGAAACCACTTTGCAAAAACAACTTGTAAGGAGTGGACGACCTTTTCTCGCCGTGGGATCGGACCTGACGTCACGCAGAGACATGATTCTGGAGGACAGTGATTTGGTCACCAGTGTCGACCCACTCACTGGAGAGTGTTGGTAGTCCTCCTGGTGACCTCTAACATCTCTGAGGTCATCGAACCGATGCCCACCCGTCAGAATCTATCAGAAATAATCAAATGTGCTTCAATGGAAATGAATCAAACCTTGAAAGTTGCAGAGAAAACTTTGAATGTCTGTTGATGTCCGGCACATCAACAGACATTCAAAGTTTGTCCTGCACATCAACAGACATTCAAAGTTTGTCCTGCACATCAACAGACATTCAAAGTTTGTCCGGCACATCAACAGACATTCAAAGTTTGTCCTGCACATCAACAGACATTCAAAGTTTGTCCGGCACATCAACAGACCGTTGCTGTGGTAACCAGGTAATCAGTGCCACCCCCCACACCTGTCTGTGGTTATAATGTTATGGCAGATGGGAAAGTGTTTTATGGGACGCTGTTTGATGTCGGTAGATGGCGAAGCGGCGTCTGGAACCAACATGCTCCTCAGATGAAACGGTTCCCTCAAGTTCTGGAGTGTGATGTGGGAACAACGTGGAGGATTTTACGGTTCAGGGTTTAAACGTTTGGATCTTCAGTGGTTCTGAATGTTGGAGCGGATCTGGATTCACTCAGGGACGCCTCGCACAGATCCTGTGGCCACGCCCCTCAGAGAACGTGGACGTTGATGGAGCGATCTCGTAAACGGCGAGTCGTGTTTGTTTATTAAAGCTGCATAAAAAAAACAAAAACACGTCTCCGCCCAAAAAATGTTGATTTGTCAACAAATGAGATCAAAGAAAGAAAAATAATTACAAAACACTCACAAGGTTCATTTCTTCAGAAAAGCCCGGCGGGCCGCTGAGGTTCTGAAGGTCGCTGGGGCCGAGCGCGGAGGATCATCGTGACGAAGGCGCCTCGGTGAAAACGGCGAGTGCGTGGAACATCTTGCCGGCAGATGAAGGTGTCACACGAGGACGGGACGGCGAGCGGCGCCAACATGTGGCTCGGCTCATTACGCCACCTTTAACGCTCTAACATCTCAGGGGGGCGTCGCCCTCTGAAGTGGCGAGGAACAAACGGAGGCCGGCCTTCGTTTACAGACGGAATCTTTCAAGTGTTGAAATTTTTAAGTGAATCCCGGCGGACGCGGCTCTTTGAAGTCGACGGTTCAGGTTTCCTTTTATTTCGCTGTACAAAACAGTCGACTAAATTAAATCTACACTTCAAACGCCGCCGCTTATTCCAACATGTTCAACACAGCAGCGTTTCCGCGTTCGGGGAGGGTCGTGGTAAATTCATCAAAAAGGGGGACAGGTGGGACAAAGTGGCGCCGCGGAGGGGGGCGGGGCTTACTTTATCACTTTACGCTGCTCGGCGGTTGTCAATCAACCATTAAAGAAAGACTTAAGTTAATATGGCACGACGTAAAAGCTGACGCTTGCTTAAAGGGCTAAAAGCTAATGTTAGCTTAGC
Source organism: Lophius americanus (assembly GCA_037951165.1). Classification (NCBI taxonomy): domain Eukaryota; kingdom Metazoa; phylum Chordata; class Actinopteri; order Lophiiformes; family Lophiidae; genus Lophius; species Lophius americanus. Next base: position 4,840,101 of record JBBDHG010000090.1, on the reverse strand, counting down.
ATGGCCAAATTTTAATATTAATTCACCAGGGCCAAAAGCTATCATTAGTTTAGCAGGGCTAACACTTAGTGTCGGTTTTGTTTAGCTGGGATACACACCAAAGTTAGCTTAACAAGGCTAAATGCTAATTATCAGGGCTAAAAGCTAATATTAATTTAGCAGGAACAAAAGGTTGCTACTTCAAGCTATCAGGGCACAAATCTTGTAGTTTAGCAAAACAACGCTAACAGTAGTCAAGATAAAAACAGGACGTAAAAAGTGGCTATATATATATATATATATATATATATATATATTTAAAATAAAGCAGATTAAAAAATACAATAAAACAAAATGACACTGAATTAAAAACAATGAAAGTAAAACAAACATAATATTAGGTTTTTTAAAAAAGGGAGTGATCTTTTGTTTTTAACTGAAGTTTAAAATGTAAGAAAATTAATGAATTGAACAATAAAATAATTAAGATTAAACGAATAAAGAAATATAATTCAATAAAATAAGAAATACAATCATGTTCGTGGGAAAGAACACGATGGACACCTTTGCTCTCGTCACCGGTGGGCTGCGACGTGACGTCGGCCCGGTGCTGGGGGTCGTGACCTGATGACATCATAAACCTCGAGAACAACGCGACACTAGTAAAAGGTTTTACTGCTGACTCCATAAAACACGTCGTCTTTAAAGCTTTTCATTGGTCCGTTAAGACGACTGTAAGCGTTTGAAGTGAGGCGTGACCACAGCGACCAGAGCGAGCTGAGGCGGCGGGTTGTGTTCAAAGACCGTGGGTCGGTCCGATGCTGCCGCTGAAGCATATGATTCTGAGGTCAGTGTGTTTTTTTGGTGCGACGGCAGGCGACGCGCCGTAGAAAGGCGGCGTCTGACGCGGTTTGTCGCCGACAATCGGAGAAGCAGCTGCCCGGAAAAACACGTTCAGACGATTTGATGATTTCATCGTATCAGTTTAGTTAAATTACGGCGCCGTAAAAACTTTTTTAATGAACTCGTTGTCAGGTTTATTGACGCGGCCACAGACGTCATTTTTACTCTGAACTTTGAGCTAATGTTAGCTAAGCTATAGAACTCAAGTGTCAGCTAACATTAGTTAGGTAACAGTCATGGTGATGTTAGCTAACTTATGGAATGCTAGCTATCGTTAGCAAGGTAACTGTAATGTTAAAGTTATCGAATGTTAGCTAAGTAAAATTAACTAACTGTTTTGTCAACGTTAGCTCACACTTAAAGTTACATTAACATTAGCTTACTTAATAGTGAACGTTAAGTAACTAATGGTATTCTAATGTAGCTAAATAAGTGTAGGCTAACGTTAGCTAACTTCAGCTTAAGATAAAAAAATCTTAGTCTTAGCAAAATGTTAGCAAACATTCCCTTACTGTAATGTTAATGTTAGCTTACATTAACTGACCGTAAGTTAGCTAATGTTAACTGACTGATATCGTTAAATGAGATAGCTTAAGCTAACGTTGAGTACTTAAAGACGTTAGAGTTAGCTTATGTTCACAGATTTGGATTTTTTAAGTTGGCTAACTGATTATGTTAACATTCACATTTTTTATTGTAAATATAAACACTGATGTCATAAAACCCAGTGATGAATTTAATTAAATATTAAGTTTTGTTTTTACATTTATGAGATATTTTTAATGGACCATCACATTTATACCTTTAACTCCTGATTTGTTTGACTAGAAACATTTGAATCAATTAAACATATTCTGACCCTGTAAGTGTTCCCTTACCACGAATGCCCGCTCTGTGTTTTGGCGTAATCGAGCCTCCGTACAGGTTTGATCGTTTCATTGATCATTTATCAGAAGCAGATTGTAATCATAAAAACTTCTTTATTTGACGTTTGCATCAAATCAAACTTTCTGGGATCAGTCGCGGATTCATCGGCGGCGCGACAGGAGGTTCAGAGCGTTTCTGCAGATCCACTTTGTTCTGGTTCTGCTAGCCGTCTTGGACCTGGCAGCTCAGGTGGAGCCCTGCGGCACAGACCGCAGCCTGGCTGCCGCTCCGTCGCCGTGGCGAGAAACACAAGCTCAACGGCACAGTGGATAAAAATGGATCCAGCCGGATGTGTGAGGCGGCTCCGCCTGTGGAAACATGAAAGCTTTTACACGTTAGCCCCCCCTCCTCCACCCAAACCACACACATAAAACAAAGTTCTGCTCCCGCCGGAGAGGTCGGCACGTTTACAGGTCCAGACTTGCCGTCTCCAGACTGTCAGCCCACCTCTGATTGGCTGGAAGTCACCGCTACTTTCTGTGGGACGTGGCGTCGAGTCAGGCGTGACGACAGCCTGCCAGACGCTCAAACCAACGCTAATGGACGGAAGGCGGTGTTCTGGTTTCAGGGACTCTCCGTTTCCAATAGCGTCTCAAAACGCCGCCTGAGAGTCACCCAGGAGTAGGAGGAGGTGTCCACCTGAAAACGCACATTAGCATGTCGCATGTCAGCTAGCATCAAGTTAGCATTATGCTAGATGCTGCGAGAGTCAGCACAGAGTTGGACTTTAGCATGGAGTTAGCATTATTTCTGCGGGCGCAGAGCTAGCATCAGCGTCAGCTCAGACGTAAGTTCTCAGCTACATTTGAGTTAGCTTCAAAGTTCGGTTAGCTCAGAGTTTGTATTATATCATATTCTAAGTTAGCACTTTGAGATTTGATCCAAATGTAAAGTGCATTATAAATTAAATGTATTATTATTATTATTAAGTCACTTACCACGGAGTTAACATGATTGCATATTTTGTCAGTGAGAACAGAGTTAGCCTTAATGTCAGTATTACCATTATTTCACACATGTGAGGTAGCACAGAGTTAGCATTATGTCATAAAACAGTTAACACAGAATTAGCAGTAAGTCACACATTATATCAGTTAGCACAAAGTGAAAATTACGTTAGATATCATATCATTTACAACAGAGTTAGCATTGTGTCACACACAATGTGAGTTAGCATGGACCAGCATTGGGTCAGTTATCATGTTACTTAGCAACGAGTTAGCATTAACACCCATTTATCACAGTTAGCTTCAAAGCTCAGTTATGTTTGAGTTAGCAAAGTCCAGATAGCACAAATCTAACATTATGCCCGATAATACATAAATTAGCATGGAGTTAGCATCAATAACAGCTGTTATATTTGTTAGGATTAACGTCCAGTTATCCAAGTGTTAGCTTCTCAATTAGCTTCAAAATCCAGTTAGTTCAAAGTTAGGTTTATGTCAGATATAACATCAGTTAGCACGGAATTAGAATTCATTTCCGGTATGCTAAGTTAGCTTGCGAGCCAGTGAATGACACTTGGCTGTTTGCATCATGAGAAATGTTCTGGTTCTGATGGCACCCGTACTCGGACTTGAAACGTTCCGTTACCTTGGGGGCATGTTTGCGGGCGATGTCGGGCCTCCTGCAGAGGTTCAGTAGCCGCTTGCAGAGTTGCTCAGGTGTGGCGTACAGGTACTCGGCTGCAATAGAGCGCAGAGAAGAAGAGGAAGCTATGTCGCCATTTCAAAAATCGGGTTTAATTAATCCTGTTAAGTTACCTGGGAATATTTCGGGATAAACTAAAGCCTTCGGACACAGTGGATAACATCCGCAGTGAACAGCTTCTAACCTGTAAGACAGTAAAACAGTTATCAGACAGTGATATGCTGCATGCTTAACATGATGCTATTGCTAGCAGCGCTAGAAGCACGTAGCATATACGCTAGGTTAAAATCTGTACACATTTTATTAAGATTTATTACACATTTGTTTCAAAATCTGTTGTAGTTTAGAAAATCGAAAATGAGAAAAAGAACCAAAGGTAGCCTAATAGCATTATATTAGCATAGACGAGGGATATTATTAGTAAACTGGTGTCTAATATGCTATGTCAACCATTACACCACTACATTAAAATGACATAATACTTAACATATTTCATTCTCAGCTTAAGTTAATGCTGTTAAGCAAATTTTAGCATTTTAGCATGACCATAATAGGATAGACATAGCATATCAATTATATAATATTAGTGGCTAATATTCCGTGTCAACCATTACACCGCTACAATTACAATTATATAATAACTTTTTTTAAACAAATACCAGTTGCTAATGCAACATGTATCATAATTTCAGAAATACAAAACTTGTTAGCATATTAATGCTAAAACGCTAATGCTGTTATTCATCTTGTGATCAGTCAAAAAAACGAAACGTAGTTCTGATGGACAGCTACCCTCAAAAAGTATTTTTGACATGCTAAGATGTTAGCCGTGTGTAGCTAGCAGAGCTCAAAAGAAACGTGTGGATCTTGGTGAGACTCCGCCGACACAGATTTTAAATATTCTGTTTCTGGTGAATGAATAATGAATTAATTCCCCGTTAATATTTAAATTCTAGATCCGACTTTAATCCTTTAATCAAAAACAAAATATGTGATTAATAAAAACTAAAGGGTCTAAAGGTCTGACAGAATAGGTCCTGGTCTGAACGTCTGACTGATGGGTCCTGGTCTAAAGGTCTGACTGATGGGTCCTGGTCTGAACGTCTGACTGATGGGTCCTGGTCTAAAGGTCTGACTGATGGGTCCTGGTCTAAAGGTCTGACTGGATGGGTCCTGGTCTAAAGGTCTGACTGGATGGGTCCTGGTCTAAAGGTCTGACTGATGGGTCCTGGTCTAAAGGTCTGACAGAATAGGTCCAGGTCTGAACGTCTGACTGATGGGTCCTGGTCTAAAGGTCTGATCTGGTGTATCCAGGTCAGTCCGGCCCAGTTCTCTGATGTGACCAAACGCTAACAGACTGGTGACGACGCGAGCGCCGCGGGACACTACGAGGCGTCTGCTCGAGTTCCTGATCATATTTAATCAGATTAAACACAATTAGTGATGATGAAGATCAAACCTTCAGCCCATAGCAAGTACTTTTTTTTTTTTTTTTTTTCGATTTGACTCCCAAACGCCGGATCAGAGCGTGTGGAAGATTTCATTCAGGAGTTCACGATTCAAGAAATGTGTTTAAATGGAAAATGAAGACTCTCCTCCTCTTCTTCTTCTTCTTCTTCTTCACCTGATCATGTGAGTCACACCAACCAATAGGACACCTGGAAACTATCTTATAATAATAATATGGGATCATGTGACTCACAGCGACCTATAGGAGTTTGCCGAGTCTTCAATCAAGGTCAAAGAGCGAGAGAGAGAGAGAGAGAGAGAGAGAGAGAGAGAGAGAGAGAGAGAGAGAGAGAGAGAGAGAGAGAGAGAGAGAGAGAGAGAGAGAGAGAGAGAGAGAGAGAGAGAGAGAGAGAGAGAGAGAGAGAGAGAGAGAGAGAGAGAGAGAGAGGCGTCAGGTGTGAAAAAAAGAATATGTTAATAAAAATATAAGACGTAAATAAATTAGACGATTATACAAATAATTTGAATTCAAGTTAAGAGTTTTTTTTTCTTCTTTTTTTTTCTTTTTTCTTCAAATTCTTGTTTTTGTTTGATAACTGAGACACAAATGTGACAGACTTGGACATGTTTGCGGTTTATGCATGTATAAAACACAGCCGTCCGTGTCTTACTTGTATTTCTACGCTCTGACTTTGAGATTGTGGCGCTTCTTCTGTTCGGTTCTTGTTGTTCGCTTTAATAATGGTTGAACTCATTCAGTTTGTTTTATCTCCTGATGGGCGTCTCTCGGCGCTCCGTGTTCCCAGTGACCCCGATGACGTCGCTCAGTGAGACGGTTAGTAGGAAGCGGAGCATCAACAGAGCGCGGCGGGGGGGCCGAGGGTCCCGGGTCCCTCCAGGTTCTGGATCAAAGAGGAACACAAACATCGACTCCCCCACCCCAGGGACGACTCCCCCTCCTCTCCGGCATAATAAGCTCGACTCATTATCGCACGGAGCGCCGCCGACTCTCGTACCACGAACCAGACTCACGCCGAACCTGCTGACGGAATAATTAGTAGGTTGTACCCGATTACGTCAACCCAGCCGTGAAGGAGTCAAAAACCCAGTTTACCTCTGGTGCCGGTCCCACTTCCGGGGGAGTGGGGAGGGTTGCGTCGGGATGGGCATCCGTCGTAAAACTTATGCCAAATGAATAAACGGAAAACAAAACCGATGTCTATATCGGATCAGTTGGGGTACCGAACTCTGGCACCGATGATCAATAGTCCTGAAAGCTGGAGCGGTCTGTCCTGCAGGGGTCACGGTAGGGGAGGGGTCCTACGGTACCCAAAAATATAAGCTCAGAAAAAAGAACGCAGGTGGAGCTGGGGGCTCAGTGGGCTGAACAGAGACGCGGAAGTGGAAGGCTCAGGGGACTAGCGGCTACAGAGTATCTGAGAGATACTCAAGATTGTTTGCTGGATTTGGATTCCCACTATAAAATAAAATTAAAAAATAATCCGTTGTCCGTGTACTTTCAAAGTTCGTTACGTTCGATCGGATTTTCCATTTTAAGATCCAAATATTAAAAGAAGTTGTTTTTCAAAAAGGATTGAAGATATTTATGAAATGGTTTAATTTTATTTTTCCTACTTTAATACGAATAAATCACAAGAAAATGAAGAAAAACAGTGAATTTCGCTTTTCCTGAGACAGGAAGTAATTGTTTACGAGGGCACTAATAGTGGCGGGGCTTACACGATAGAGAGGCGCTGCTGTCAAACCATCAATTTCCTCGCCGGTAGCGGTTTATTCAGGAACGACATGAAGACAGCAGAAGTGGACCTCGGCTTCTAGCCTCTTTATTCTACTTCGCCGGGAAACTGAAGATGTTCTGAAGGCGGGTCGATGAAATGTATCGGCGATAACAACGAATCCATTTAGATGCGCTCCGTTTGAATTCTCTGTGGTTGTAACAGATCTTTCCCATTATTCTGACGGCACTCGAACTGACGTCCAGCCTCCATGTGAAATCGGAATAAAAACTTTTGACCCGTTAAACTAAATATGGAGGCAGAAGGTTCTGACTTCTTTCTTGTTGTTCTGGTTCTTATAAAGGATTCTGGTGCCGAGATGTAAACAAACATCTCTGACTTGAATCAGGTGAAGTTCAGACGCTCAGAACCACCACGATGGCGGTGATCAGAGACGGCGCCGGCCCACTGAGGGTCCACACCTGCAGGTGGTTTTGCCTCTGATGTGACCACCTGAATAAATAAAGACCTGGAGGCAGAACTTCTGAGATCTTCAGAGGTGGAATTTCAAAAGGTGAGGCTTCTGAGACTCTTTTATCCCACCTTCTGTGGGTGCATTGAACACGTCACCCCGACAAACTTTTTCATACCCGAGGACAACGGACCACCTGGTCACATGACTCACATGGCGACTCCGAAGAACTCGTGTTTGGCGGTGGAGACGACCACGTCGGCCTGACACAACACTCGGAGGTAGTCCTCTCTGCTGGACAGGAAACCCCAGTTCAGGATGTGACGACCCAGCAGGTTCTTCGCCTCCTGGAAGATCTCTACAGGAGGAGGAGGAGGAGGAGAGGAAGAGTAAGGATGAGAAGACAGCAGAGGTGGCAGAGAAGAAGAAGAAGAAGAAGAAGAAAAGGGAGGAAGAGAAGACAAACAGGAAGTAGAAGGAGACGAGAAAGAAAGGATGAAGGGATGGAGGAGGAGGAGAAGAGGAAGTAAAAGAAGAGGATGATGAAAAAAAGAGGACAAGCAGATGAAGAAGAAAATGATGGAGTCGAAGGAGGAGAAGAAAAAAAGAGTGATGATGAAGGAGGAAATGAACACCAAGAAGAAGACGAGGGAGATGAAGGAGGAGCAGGTGAAGGCAATGAAGAGGAAGGAGAGGGAGAGGATGATGAAGGAGGATGAGGATGAAGAAAAAGGAGCTGTGACCCCTGCAAACATCTCAGATTCTTCTACAGATCCTCCGTCAGTCCAGAGAAGACCCTCCGTCTCTCTGAGAGTCAACAAGGTGCATTGTGGGTAACCTCGCCGGGGTTGCTCTCAGAAACCTGGAATAACTCTATGATGATGGAATTAACTAACATTAATTAGACAAAGTGAAGTCGCTTGTCGGATCATTAAGATCGGAGCGGATGTCGTCTCCCGTGACCCTGAAGAGGCGGCGCGGAGCGGGAATAAATAAATACAGGGGATATAAAAACATTTTTCGGATGTTTGTGAATGTTTATGCGGCGAGCTGAGGGACAGACAGGTGAGGGGTGAACATAATCAATACTCTGACCCTATTAACAAAATCAAAGGTGATTAAAATAGTCCTAATGGGATTGCCTTCCAGCGCCCATAACGCTAATCGCCAGATATGAAGCTGGATTTACTGCCGCCGCGTTTTACGCCGCCGTTAAACTTTAACGTCTCAATATCGGAGAGAGACTTCATTAGGCTAAAACACACACAAACTGAATGTCTCCGAGGTTCCTGAATGCATCACCAAGCAGTCAGAGCTAAAGTTAGCTGATTTCAGAGCTGAGCTGTGAGCTAATGTTGGCTGTTTTATCTAGCGTAGGCTCACACAGCTAAATTTAGCCACAGCCACATTTAGCAGATACTGCTAATGTTTGCTAATGTGAACCATCATCGCAAAACTGAGCTAATTTCAACCGTCAGTTAACTTTTGATACTTCTTGCTGTCATCGCTAAAAGTAAAGCTCATTTGTGCTATCACTGCTAATGATAGCTTATTCCCCCTGTCGTAGCTCACGTGAAGCTAATTTCAGCTCTCTTAGCATTAGCACACTAGCTAACAGCTGTGTAATATCTGCTCCGAACCAGCATGGTTACCTGAAAGCATATTATCAGACCACCGGGATCATGTGACTAAACATGAGGAGGTCACGTGACTTGGTACTGGTACCTGGGGGGTCGGTGAAGGTCTCTCCGAGCACCGACAGGTGGAAGTCCCCCCGACTCTCCTTCAGCCTGAAGAGCGTGGCAAAGAAGAGCTCCGGGTTCTTATCGTGTTCCCTGCACACACACAACCAGGAAGAGCGTTCAGAAGCTTTTAATGTGAAAATCAGACAGGAAGAGCTTTGCTATGATTTTATTGTGAAAAGCTCCAGGAGGGGTTCAGCCTCCTGAGTCCGGTCCGTGAAGGTCAGGCGCTTCCTGAGGAGCAGATTAGTTCCCCTCTCCTCCCTGAGGGACGCCTAGATAATTCCCTCATTCACACAGAACCTTTTCGACCTGAATCCTTCGGCGCCGAAGTGGGACATGGTGAGGCGACGGCAGATAACGGAGCGTCGTCAGCGCCCCCCCGAACCCCCCCTCCCCCCCTCAGAGGGCGAGAGTTAATTAATGACAAGAGTCCCTCAGACATGAAGTCACGCTGGAACCGGTTTCACACGACAGCGCTTCAATAAAGGTGAGGTAATGGAACCAACGATGGCGCTGATCGAGGTTTGAGTTATTAGGGCGGCGCCGGTGTTCCAAGAGCAAAAGGGGCGTGGCCTAAAACATCCAGTAAAAGTTGTAAACAATCGGATCACGTGATAACAGTGAAAATCAAGGTTAAACTCTCGTCTTCTGCTTGGAGGGTGTCGGAGCTCTGGACCGCTACTAGCTACAATCTGCCTGTAGCAGCTAAATACTGACAGCAACTACTGACAGAAACTAGCTGGTAGTAACTACTGACAGACACTAGCTGGTTGTTACTACTGACAGACACTAGCTGGTTGTTACTACTGTCAGAATATACGCGGCTGAATTCTTTTGCCCGCCGTACTTTTCAGTTTTTTCATTTGTAAAAAGATTTGAAATAAAACATAAACATAAAATCCCCCAAAAAATAAATTTACGTCTGTAGTTGTAACGTGACAAAATGTGGAAAAAGTTCGAGGGGTATGAATACTTTTACAAGCCGCTGTATATATTGCTAATATATTTTTTATTAATTTGTGGAATTGTTTAAATATTATATAAATTCATGAAATTCATTATTTTCAAGATTACTTGTATATTTATGTCATTGATGTGAGTATTTGTATAATTATTCATGTATTTGTCATGTATTTATCTATTTTGGTACCGTATAATTCATTTATTTCTTTAGTATCAATAAGTTTATTTATGTAATGAATGATTTTATTTGTATTCTTGAGCATTTTATTTTTTTACTTGTCTATTTATGGATTATTCGCTTTAATGAATCTAATATCTATATTTGATTATTTCTGTATGTATTTATTCACTAAATAATTATTTATCTATTGATTATTTATGTCTTCATTTATTGTAAATATGCTATTTGATTTTCAGGGCTAATCAAATCAGTACTTTATATATTATTCATTTATTCTTGAAATTCAATAAGTTTAGATTTATTCGGTTATTTAGTTCTATTTCTGTTCAAAGTATATTACCAAATCATTTGTTTGTTTGATTTTATACGTTTATTCACGCGGGCATTTCTTTATTTTTTGGCTTTCCACCTACCTGCTGGTTTGAAAAAAAAAAAACGTGCTTTTGCACAAATCTTGTTCAACCTCGTCTCTGCGGTTCGTTATCAGATTAAACCGCCGAGGTAAGCTGAGCGCCGTTTCATGTTTGTCGTTTCAATCAGGACTCTGATCCTGAGCTCTCACACACACAGGCTCCGCCCTCCTGACCCACCCACCGGTGCTGAAGCATCTTCACCTGGAACATCTGTGTGTGTGTGTCCCCCCCCCACCCCCCTTCCATCAGCAGCAGCAGCAGCAGCAATAAGACGGCGCTGTAATCTGAGGATCGGGGCCACGCTCAGATTAAAACAAACAGACGCCGAGCTTCAATCACAGATTAACGGAAATCCTGCTGTCCAGCAGAAGAACGGCTCTGATCCATCTGTGTTTCTGCTCAGTTCAGAACGGATTACACGCCGCTGCCGGGTGTCAATGATACAAGAGAAGGTGGAAAACACACGCCGTGGTGGCGGCGGTGGCGGCGGCGAGGACCGTGGCCTCCGGGGCCAATAATCTCAGCCTGATCTGAAGGCATTAAAAATCCGAAGCGTCATCAGATCAACAGGAAGCGCAAAGCGAAAAGCAAAACTATTCAATAAAAGTGACTTTTCTCTGACTGTTCTGTTTGTTTCTGAGACACGTTCAGCAGCGGTCATAATGTTCTGGCTGTAATGTCAAAACAGATCAACACGTTCAGCAGCGGTCATAATGTTCTGGCTCATTTAAACACCAGCTATAGTTCTTACACAGGCGGTGTGGTCTGCCCCCAGATCCAGTTACACAAAACCGATGCTGAGCGGCTGATTAAACCTCTCGTCTTCTCTGATTGGTCCATTCAGGGTCAGATCTTTTCTTAAACATTTCCAAATATAGATAAAATAAATATAAAGTGAATGAATACGAATGAAGTAGATAAATGCTACGGACCACCGATGAGGCCAGACGATGTGCAGAGGTCTCCTCTGGTCTCTGGAGTCCTCTTCAGAACCGGCACTCTGGTCTGTTCTGGGTTCAGAGGTGGACTGATGTGGTTCCGCCTCCTCAGACGGCGTGACGATGTCATCAACATGAGACGTCTCTGCAGGCCTGAGGAGAAGTTTGTGTTTGGGCAGCAGGCTGAAAAACAAAGACGAGAGTTTAGAGGTAAACAAAAATCAAACAGGGGGATGATGCTGGTTGGATGATGCTGGTTGGATGATGCTGGATGGATGATGCTGGATGGATGATGCTGGATGGATGATGCTGGATGGACGATACTGGATGGATGATACAGGATGGATGATGCTGGATGGATGATGCTGGATGGATGATGCTGGATGGATGATGCTGGATGGATGGTACAGGATGGATGATACTGGATGGATGATACAGGATGGATGATACAGGATGGATGATACAGGATGGATGATGCTGGATGGATGATGCTGGATGGATGATGCTGGATGGATGGTACAGGATGGATGATACTGGATGGATGGTACAGGATGGATGATACTGGATGGATGGTACAGGATGGATGATACAGGATGGATGATACTGGATGGATGATACCGGATGGATGATGCTGGATGGACGATACTGGATGGATGATACCGGATGGATGATGCTGGTTGGATGATACTGGATGGATGATACTGGATGGATGATACAGGATGGATGATGCTGGATGGATGATACTGGATGGATGATACTGGATGGATGATACAGGATGGATGATACAGGATGGATGATACAGGATGGATGATACTGGATGGATGATACAGGATGGATGATGCTGGATGGATGATGCTGGATGGATGGTATCGGTTGGATGATACAGGATGGATGATACTGGATGGATGATACAGGATGGATGATGCTGGATGGATGATACAGGATGGATGATACTGGATGGATGATACAGGATGGATGATACTGGATGGATTATATCGGATGGATGATATCGGATGGATGATACAGGATGGATGATACAGGATGGATGATACTGGTTGGATGATACAGGATGGATGATACAGGATGGATGATGCTGGATGGATGATGCTGGATGGATGGTATCGGTTGGATGATACAGGATGGATGATATGGATGGATGATACAGGATGGATGATACAGGATGGATGATACAGGATGGATGATACCGGATGGATGATACCGGATGGATGATACAGGATGGATGATACAGGATGGATGGTACAGGATGGATGGTACCGTACTGATGGTACCGGAGGTCTCGGTCTCTGACTTTTCTCTCGGCTCTGCCGTCGGCTCCTCTGAACACAAACATCTTGATTCAATAACCCACTTTAGAAATTAAATGTTTGACTGGAGGCAGTAAAAAGCGAAGTGGACCAATTAGCTTATTGATGGATCAACAGTAATCTGTGCGATGACCTCGCCGCACTGAGGCTGATTAAAGATGAAGGTCAAAAATCATTTCAGCTCATTTTCTTTATTGGCAATAATCACGAGAGTCTGAGTCTGGACCCTTGAGACGCACAAAGACCGGCCGGAGCCGGACCGGAGAACCAGGAACCAGGTGATTCTGGGTGGGATTCTGAGACTGAGGTGTTTAGAAGGAGGTAGATGGTTCCTTTAAACGGAGCGCGGACCCTCGGGCCTCCTGTCACTGCAGAACCATCTTCATCTGGGTCTGAGGGGGCGGATCAGTCCGCTGGACCGGAGGATTCTCCGTGGGTCATTACAGCACATTAAGATCCACATTACGAGACGAGGTGCTCTTCAGAACCGATCGCTGCCCGGTCCGCGTCCACTGAGGGCAGGACGGCCCGAGGGGTCCGGTCCCGAGAGGAAGAGGGTCAAACGGTCTTAACGTTGGTGTGTTCTGGTGGTTTAACGGGGCAGGAAGTGGATCACCGCTCATATGGAGGGAAGAATCTGCGACATCAGGAGATGATGGGATTATGTTTGTTTGAAGCATCTGCTGCAAATCTGTAAAAGCCCAAAACAACGGCGCCAAAGCCGGCCGGGTTCATGCGCAGGTTCAACGCCCGCACCGCCAGCCGGACCTGGAGTCATCAGAACGTGTGGCGGAGGGGTCCACGGTTCTGAATCCACAGAGACAAAACTGGCGGAGTTTTGGGTTAATCTTGATCTGATAAATAAATATTCCGATAAATATTTGAAGAAGGTTTCATAGTTCTTGGTGAAAAAAGGGGGCGTGGTCATTCCAGGGGGCGCTGATGAGCCTCACCCTGCGTTGGAAACCATAGAATACGTAGATTCAGGCCGGTGTCCAAAACAAATCTACCAATACTTCCTCGTATTAGAATAGACTCCTCCCACTGTTGGTATGGTGGAATTCTGGGAAAACGTGAGAGACACTGATCCTAGAAGAGAAACATGTTTATATTTTATGAAGATCTGGCTTAACCTTGAGCTCCGCTTGGACTCAAACCGACAACAACTGCCGCGAGGTGAAATCCAAACGACTTAAAACCCGCTGCACTGCTGCTGGCGCCGTTGAAATGCATGCTGGGAATCAGGAGGAGGAGTGAGACCGTGGCGTCTGAGACCAGCCCTCCTTACTTCCAGTGTTTAATCCTGACGTCCACCTGATAATCTGTTAAACCCTGCTTTCATGAACCTGGACCCCCTCCGAGGTCAAACCGGTCCGGATCTCTACAATCTGCCGGTTGATTGGAGTCCGACTTCACAGCTGCGGCGGCTGAAGCTCCTAATCACACGTCTAATCTGGAGGAATGAAAACAGCTGCCGTCCACCTTCCTCCTGCGTGACGCCACTCAGATCCATCACGGCGACCGCCGCGCCGTGTGGTTGAGGTGCTGCTCTCGGAGCCAGAACCGACCGCGAGTGGCTCCATATGTCTGTTTGAAGTGACAGACCGGTTCAGACGGAACCGCACACCCTGTTCGGCCATGACGTCATCATCAGAATAAGCGTTTTCAAGCAGCCCGTGTCCTGAGTCTACATCACAGAGGCATCATGGGAGACAGGAGAAGTGAGCGCAAAGATCCTGGACTATTTGGTCCCACATCCATCGTTATTGAAATGATATTTGTCACGCGGGGCTTACTTCCTGTGGCGAAGCTGACGTCCGTTGGACGGGGATGTTCAGGCACACGTGGATCGTGGCGGGGGATCAAGATTCGCCGTTCTGGGGGCGCTGTAGAGCTATTTGGCCAAACGTCTTCCTCAGAACCGTCGCCAATCGGTCGACTCATGACCCCGGACACGTGACTCATTAACATTCATGTTCGTTTTTATTACACGCCCGATCTCTCAACCACTTCCTGTTTCCCCAGAAATTCACCCCGCCGCCACAGTCACGCCATTGGCCGTGACGTCACATCCTTCACAACCAACCGCCTTCAGCTCGTCACGGCCTCCTTCAACTAATCTGAACACTGAGTTTTTCTATTAAAGCATAAATCACACAAGAAACCAGCAAACCAGAACCAAATCGGGTCGCTGTTACAAGAGGTGAAGAAGACCCTTAAGGACCTTCACCCCATGGTTAGCTGACAACCAAACCCAGACGAGACCCTTAGAACCTTCAAAAAAAGACAGAAGTAATTAAACGATTACCGAAAAAAGAGCAAACAAAAAGGAAACCCTCGGGCGGAGACCTAAACCCAAATCATTGGGTCATGTCGACGCTGTCAGAATCAGGTCCAAGTATTACTAGACCCAACACAAAATCAAACCACAAAATAGTCTGGAAGAAATCTAGACAAGATCCAAAAGCCCAAAGATCCAAAAGCCCAAAGATCCAAAAGCCCAAAGATCCAAAAGCCCAAAGATCCAAAAGCCCAAACTCAAGGCAGTAGACCTTATTGAAGACCGACGCCAAACCAGAACCTGATCAGGTCTCATTTACAAGTAATCAAGTGGTTCCCGAAAGACCTCTACCCAATGTACAGCTGAGAGCCAGATCAAGAGGGGAACCAGTCAAGTAGGGGAACCATTCAAGAGGGGAACCATTCAAGAGGGGAACCAGTCAAGAGGGCGGGCATTAGGACGAGATCCAAAGGAGAGCAAAGGAAGTAGACCGCTGAACACTGGACCCAAACCCATTTATCGGGCCGTGACAACTTAGCAGGAACCAAGAAGAATTACCAGATCCAGGATTCTGATCAGGTCTCGCTTACAAGGAACCAAGTGGACCCATAAAGTCTCCATCCGATGGTACCCCTGACAGGTAGACCAAAAGGGGAAAATTCAAAACCATCAAAAGAGACACAATAATTGACAAGATCCAAAAGAGAAACCATGAAACTAGACTTCTGGACACCAGACCCAAACTCCAAAGGTCCAAAAGAGAGTCAAAGAAGACCTTTGGACAGAAATGCATCAAACCGGAACCAGACATGTTCTGAGTAACAAGAAATCAAGTGGTTCCATAAAGTCCTCCACCCAATGGGGTTTGATCATTCTGACTAGAAATAGACCCAAGGATATTTGGACAAGATCCAAAACTGAGCAAAGAAACTAGATCTCTAGACAACAGACCCTAACCCGATTAGTGGACCGGTCTGAAATGAATAGAACCCAAATGGACTGAATCTGGACAATTTGAGGTTCCAGATTAGCGACAACTAAACCTTTTTTACCCGTTCAAACTACAAAAGAGACTAAAAGACCGAATTTCAAAGAAACTTCGGCAGAACCCTGACATCAAACGAAATGGACCTCCGAACTAATAACTTAACCAGATTATTAGACCAGGACCCAAAGAGACTGGTTAGACTCAGGGGCCGGATCAGGTCTCAGTTACATCGATCAACAAATGGACCCGTGAAGACCGTTACGTAGGAGTGATGAATAAACAAAAGACTTCTGGACTCTGCTGCCATCCATCATTGTTTATAGGTGGGCTTAAAACAACAAGACCTTCATCAGGATTAACCGGACCCTCCTGAACACCTGACGACCAGCAGAACCCCGACTGCTGCACAAAGACCGCCTCAAAACCGGCGTGAGCGGCGCTGAATGGGAGCCCCTCGGACACCTGCTGGTCACGTGGTGTCCACATTGATCCGACAGTCCTCAGAGTGAAGTCAGGGTCCGGCAGCTTGGCGGTGATGGATGGGAGATCTTTGTGTCCCACCGCGGGATTCTGTCGGCTCAGGTCAATCACTATTAAATTACAAAGGTCCACTCAAAGGCCCGATTGATAGATGGATACCGCAAACCACAGAGATGCCAAAGAGGACTCGGGGCTTTCAGACGGACCAGACTCCCCCACAAAAGAGCCTTTTCTCTGTTTAGGTTTTGTCTTCTGGTCCCGTGGAGTTTTTTTCATTCTTGTCCGTTAATTCACCACCTCCGTCTGACTTTAAGGGGACACAAAAACAGAACCTTAATTTGAGCCCGTGGAGAGAGTTCTGGGCCAGGCAGGTGGATTTGAAGTATCCCTGTCTCTAGCTTAGTCTCCGGCTAAACCTGAGGGATCCTGACCCAATCCCTGAACAGGTGAGAGCCAACTACATCAAGTAGGTACCTCTCCATCTCCCGCACCGACCACGGTTCTTTTCCCCACCAGAGGAGTGACATTTCAGGTCCAAAGAACCAGTCAGCTAGTCAAGGTGGAGGGCGAAATGGACCCGATTCCCAAACCGACTCCATCCCTGGCAATTTGGTGATCCCACAAGACGAAGACGAAGACCATTGAGTTCCCCTCCCAGGTCTACCTCCAGAACTGTGTCCAGGTCTCCTTACTCCGGACAAGGTGTCACGGTTCCCTTGAGACCAATTCATCTGGGTCTTCAGAATCTGGGAACGACCCCAAAGCAGATTCTCAGTTCCTGTGACGCCACAGATCCACATTGAGACGCATCATCTCCAAACGTACAAGACCCGGGGGGGCCTCATCTATAAACGCCGCCTACGCACAAAAGAAGGCGACTTTTTATAAATACGTAGGATTTATAAAAAGAAAAACTTGTGGCCCTCAACCCAAACTCTGACCCGGAGACCCAAATACTTTCACTCAAAGCGGATTTTACAATCAACCGTCAGACCGGCGTTTGATTGATCCACACTGAAGGATAATGCAAAGAGAGAAACATCTGTGACCACAAACCAACCCTCGGATGTTTCTCTCATTATCAAACACTATTTATCTTATTCAGATTATTTAATATATATAAATATATATTATATATATAAATAAAGTGAGTGAACCGTTTCGTTCAACAGGAGGCGATTCGGACGCTTCTAAAATTCCTCGAAGACCGCGGTGAGGGTTCATCCAGGAAGTCACAGAAGATCCAAAGAAAACAGCCAAAGAAATGCAAGCCTAAAAGGTCAGAGGTCAAGGCTCCCCCAATTTTCAAGAACGTGGGCTAAAATGGGAAGCATGGGAAAGTGGCGAGGAGAAAACCCACTGCTGGCCAAGAACAAGGACATTAAAGCCGGTTTGGGTTCTGGAGACCGTTGGTGGCTCCAGGATTCCAGGAGCAGAAGAAGAATGTCAACGGAGATGATGAAGAAGAGAAAAGTGAGGTGAAAACAAGAGAAGTACGACGTTTAATGATCTCGCTAAGGTGAGAAAGTGTACCGAGTTTCATATTTCAAGGTGAAACACAAGGAGGGGCCTTTTTAAAAAAAATCTTGTAGGTGGCGCTGTAGAGTCATTTTGTAATGCCTCTTCCTCAAACTCATTTCCAATCCCTCGACTCGTCACTTCTGACCGATGAACCATTCTATGTCAGTTTTTGTCCGACCTCTCGATAAAAACATCAACATTTATCTGAAATATGCGACGCCACCGCCGCCACGCCAAAACTCACATTCTTTGTAAAACCGGGGCGTTAACTGGCTAGAATTAGTAATAATAAAAATATTAATTAGATATTTTATTCTTACTGTATGTGAGGTGGTCTTCTTCTACCCCAGCTTTTATTCAGTTAATCAATTATTTACTTATTTCTGTAATCTTTCTTAATGTTTTTGTGACCGTCTTAACGATGTTTTAATATTCTGTTGCACTTTGTCTCAATGTTCTTTTCTGTGTAGAGCACTTTGAGATGCCCTGTGGCTGAAATGTGCGATATGAATGTTGAAAGTTATGAAAATATTATTTTTTATAAATAAAGTTTTTTTTTAAATAAAGTCATTTTTTATAAATAAAGTTATTTTTTATTTTTTTTTTAAATTATAAATAAAGTTTTTTTTTATTTAAAAAAAAAATTATGAATAAAGTTTTTTTAATAAGGTTTTTTTTTTTAATAAATAGTTATTTTTTTAGAAATAAGGTCCTTTTTTTTATTTAAATAAAGTCATTCTTTTATAAATAAAGTTAGTTTTTATGAATAAAGTTATCTTTTATAAATAAAGTTGCCTGAATCTGAAGTCGCTCGGTTCAACCGTAGGACGTGGTTTTAAAAATACAAAACCTGCGACAAAACACCAAGAGACGTTTTTGCAGATCTTGGAATTATTCAATCGTCAAAAACACGTAACCATCAACTTTTATGTTTCTAGATGAAGGTAAGTGGAAAGAAGAGGGTCTTTGCAAAATGAAAAGGGGGCGCTGTCGAGCCTTTTTGCCACGCCCTGTGATCTACCTACACCTTCAAGAGGACCATGTTTGTGGTAGAGCCCCCCAGAAAGCTGTTAATTTATAGGAGGAAATACAACAGCGGTCTGAAAATAAGCAGAAAATAAACTCTAGTAGAATAATGAGTTGACCTCCCCCCCCCCGCACAGTAATACTTCTGAAGACCTCTATCCCCCTCCTCGACACGTTTGCTTCTCTGAGCGTTTCTACATTTTCAGAGAGCTGGACGGTTCGGTGGAGGCGCCGTGGGCGTGAGGCGAGGATCATCATCCATGCATATCATCACTTCCTCACACTCGCTGGATCCGCTTTGGATCCGACACATTAGCATCTGAGAATGAGCCGAGAAAAGACTGGAGGCCAGTGGCCGAGTCATCCTGCAGCCCGACTGATAGCCCCTGATAGCAGCCGACAGGAAGACCCACACACACACACAAACACACGTACACACACACTCACACACACGTATACCGTGTGTGCTTTCAAGTGAATAACTGAAATCATCCAAACCTTGGTGAATGTTTTCTGATCCAGGGAAACCAGGCTCAGGTTTTAATTGAGGCCATTGTTTTTACTGCTTATTAATGCTACATTAGCTACCATACTAACTTGCTAAGCTATGATGGTTAACATGGTAGCATCTTAAAGCAACATAAAATGTTTTCTTTGGAATTCAGAGCAAGTGCATGTTTGGATTTGAAATGATGCTTAAAAAAATAGCAGTGTTAGCATCCGTATATTCCCTTTATAGCATTTATATGAGGGTATTGTGCTAAATTTTCACATTTAAACAGTATGTTTAGATGCTAATATTAGCTTCCTGGTTGTAAATGACTAAATCAATTGTTCCCTATCAACAATTTCAATTACCATGCTAACGTTTAGCTTGTTTGCATTTTTCGTAGGAATTGTGCTAAATGTTACGTATGTAAACACCTTGTTTATATGCTAATATCAGCATCCTCAGAGTGGTACATGCTAAATGTTAAACACTTAGGGTAAATGTCAGTCATCAACAGCCTCAGCTACCATGCTAACATTTACCTGTTAGCATTGTTAAGTATAAAATGCTAATATCAGCATCACTGGGCTACAACATGCTCATATTATTATATATTGGAAGTGTAACATATTAATATTAGCATCCTGGGCATGTAAAGTGCTAATATTAACATTCCCAGTATGTAAAATGCTAACATTAGCATCCTGGCAGTGTAACATGCTAATTAAGATATGTGTTTTCTATCGATAGCCGCTGTTACAACGTTAACCATAGCCTGTTAGCATTTTTTCAGACTAGTATTATGCTAGGAGGACGACCTCACTGACCTGCTGATCTCGGGGAACTGGATCGGGTAGTACAGAACCACACACTTGGGCCGGATCAGTAAGTCCAGGTCTCTGGGTCTGTGGTCAGGGATCTTCTTCATGAAGGAGTTGATGGAGGACAGGAAGGACTCCATGTTGAAGGCGGAGTTAAACACCACTACGTCTGACACCAGGCTGGAGGGAAACAGGAGGGAAACAGGGTAAAGTTAACCTCTGACCTTTGAATGTAAAATACAAATCATCAATTCATCCGGTTAAGATTCATTCATTCATTCATTCATTCATTCATTCATTCATTCATTCATTCATTCATTCATTCATTCTCACTAACCACTCATCACAGGAGCGTCACAGAGACTGTTCTCCCGTTAAACAGGTGTTTCAAACGTTGTCGTTATTATTTTCATTATTGAGTGAAGGACAAAAATGTGACCGTTGATGATGATGGTCTGATGTCATAAAGACGCGGACCGTAATCAACACAGTCCTGATATCAATCCTTGTAAACACGGCCCAAACCGGAGCAGAAGTTCTGAAGCTTTGTGCTACATTCTAATCAAATGAGTGATGCAATCTGGCTGTGAGCCAATCAGAATGCTCGCCCCGGTGGTCAGTTATTTGAGGCTGCTGTAACGACGTTAGCCCAGATGCTCAGACTCCTCTTATCGACATCATGCCGCCGCAGATCAACAACAATCAGGTTTCTGTTCACAGGTGATTAATGACGACCAGATCATCTTCAATCACCCAGCAGCTCATTAACCAATCACAGACGGCCTGACGCGCTCATTAAGATGAAGTGGTTCCAGTCATAACATATGAGCGTCACCAGGTCTTAAGCTGCTATGACCTGTTGCTGACGTGACGTACGGACAGACAGCATTCCTCATTGAGGAAGACCTCCAGTCCTGGGACAATCCCACCTAAGGTTTGATCTGGGATTCAGGTCATGTGACTCTAGAAAGTTCCAGGATGTCTTCTAGAACCCAGATGTTAGCTTTGGCTGTTGACTAATGTAACTATGATAGCCACTCAGAAGGTTCCAGGATTTCTTCAGCAAGACTATCATCACAAAAGTCAAGCTAATGTCAGCTAACATGTCTGAAGTTATCTCATGTAAACTATCATCACAAACGTCAAGCTAATGTCAGCTAACATGTCTGAAGTTAGCTCATGTAAACTATCATCACAAACGTCAAGCTAATGTCAGCTAACATGTCTGAAGTTAGCTCATGTAAACTATCATCACAAACGTCAAGCTAATGTCAGCTAACATGTCTGAAGTTAGCTCATGTAAACTATCATCACAAAAGTCAAGCTAATGTCAGGTAACATGTCTGAAGTTAGCTCATGTAAACTATCATCACAAACGTCAAGCTAATGTCAGGTAACATGTCTGAAGTTAGCTCATGTAAACTATCATCACTAGATTTAGCTAATGTCAGCTAACATGTCTGAAGTTAGCTCATGTAAACTATCATCACTAAATTTAGCTAATGTCAGCTAACATGTCTGAAGTTAGTTGTCATTGCTAAAGTTAGCTAATATCAGTTATAATCGCTGAAGCTTGCTGATTTCAGCTATCATCCCTAAAACTAGCGAATGTCAGCTATTATTGCTAAAGTGTTTTAGTTCCACCTACGATTGCTAAGGTTCGCTAATGTCGAATGTTTTTGTAAAGTTACCTAATGTCAGATATCATTGCTACAGTTCGCACATGTCAGCTATCATTGCTATGTGTGCTATCATGGCCAAGGCTAAGTAATGTCAGCTGTAGTCGCTAAAGTTAGCTAAGATCAGCTATCACCTCTAAGTCAGGGATGATAGCTGACAGTAGCTGACGTTAGCAACGCCAACTGACGATTGCTAATTAATATCGTGTTATCGTTGCTGCAGCGACGTAGGATTTTGTTTACCATGAGAGGACCTGGTTGTATCCATACTGGAAGTCCCTCTCCTGGTCTTTGCGGACCGGGTAAACCAGCTGGTTCTCATGGAAGTACAGAACCTTCTTGAGGCGGGCCAGATCTGGTCTGAGAGCCACCAGCTCACACAGGTTCAGGACTGAGCTGCTGAACAGGACTCTGACGGGAGGGAAATGGAGAACAGACACTGTCAGTACATCAGTCGAAAACCTGGAACCTGCTGAGAAACCACATCTGGAGTCAACATGGGGGTCCAGAGAGAGATCTGAATGAAAGACTTCACACACACAGGCAGAACTACGCTCAAAAAGAACCACTTCTGTCCAACTGCGATCAGAATTGCTGAACTATGCTGACTGGTGACTTGACGGTCAAGACACGGGACCTGGGACCGTCTGGTCCAGACTTGATTGGTGACATGTGAACCGATTTGGGGGTTCTTGGTCCAGACATGGACTTTACATTGGATATAGACTTTGGGGCAAGATTTAAAAGTTGTCCTGGTTCTTATTTGACTTGGACCCTTCAGTTATCCACTGACTCTGGTCTCAAGGACTTAGGTCTTCAGACTTGGGACTTGACCGATGACTTGATTTGAAGCCTTATTGGTCAGGACCTGGTCCTTGAGCCTTGACTCATGACTTGGATTGAGTCGTAACATTGGACTTGGGATTCATCAGCCCTGACTTTGGACCTCGGGCCTCGGGCCTCTCATAAAGGCTGGATTTAGGTCTTGACTTGGGATTCACTGTTCTTGATGCGGGTCTTGGTACTGGACTGGTAACCTGATTTGCAGAGGGGGATATAAATAGAGGTTCTGAGAGCTGAGACGTTCAGATGGTAACGTTGACCCAGTCCCATCATTGACTTCTTCATCTGAACCCTCTGAACCCAAGAGTGCATTTTCTGGATCTCCTTAAGTGACCCGGTCTCACTTCAACCTCAAACCCCCCCCCTCTTACCCCAGACGTCTTTGATGTGGCTTCTCCACAAAGCATCGCGGATCAGCGCTACGCTCTCAGACCTGGATTGGACCCGTTTCCTGGACCTGCTGTGGTTTCTGTCAGGCCCGTGGACAGATAATTGGAACAGGAACCAGTCTGACTCAAACCAGATGGGGTCTCTCTTTTCCCGGCCAAGAACAGTGGGACAGACGTGGTGTGGAGACCAGGTTGAGAGGTTCAGACCTGGTACTGAGTAGATCCACATGGATCCTCAGAGGAACTTTTTGATTTAAAGGAAGCGTTCCCCGTGATATTTTTAAAGACCGTTTGTGGTTCCTTAGTGCCGATCTGGCCTGGATCTCACCTGAGTTCACCTCAACCGAAGAACTAAACGTCTTTATGGGGACTCTCGAGAGACCATTAGATGCTGTAGCATGCTAACCAGATCACATGCTAACAAGTCCCCCCTACAAACAAGTGCTAATGCTAAAGAGCGCTCACACAAACAAACACTCAAGCTAACTAGCACTCATGCTAACAAGCTCTCATGCTAACAAGGACTCATGGCATCAAGCACCAACACATAAACGCTCTCAAGCTAACAAGATCTCACGCTAACTAGCATTCATGTTAAACAGCCCTATGGCTGTTAGCAGCTATATGAGTCTCACCTGTGTGATGTCACCTGACTGAGTCTCACGTGTATGATGTCACCTGACTGAGTCTCACCTGTATGATGTCACCTGACTGAGTCTCACCTGTATGACGTCACCTGACTGAGTCTCACCTGTTTGACATCACCTGACTGAGTCTCACCTGTATGATGTCACCTGACTGAGTCTCACCTGTATGACGTCACCTGACTGAGTCTCACCCGTATGACGTCACCTGACTGAGTCTCACCTGTATGACGTCACCTGGCTGAGTCTCACCCGTATGACGTCACCTGACTGAGTCTCACCCGTATGACGCCACCTGACTGAGTCTCACCCGTATGACGTCACCTGACTGAGTCTCACCCGTATGACGTCACCTGACTGAGTCTCACCTGTATGACGTCACCTGACTGAGTCTCAGCCGTATGACGTCACCTGACTGAGTCTCACCCGTATGACGTCACCTGACTGAGTCTCACCTGTATGACGTCACCTGACTGAGTCTCACCAGTATGACGTCACCTGACTGAGTCTCACCTGTATGACGTCACCTGACTGAGTCTCACCCGTATGACGTCACCTGACTGAGTCTCACCTGTATGACGGACAGGCGGGGATGGTCTGGCTGAAGTGGAGCGCTGCTGTTCTCGCTCTCCAGTGCCATTTCTTGGCAGGCAGCGTGAAGACGGCGCAGCCAGCAACGTTTCCCTGCAGCAGGTCGATCAGCTGTTTGTGAGAGCCGCCGTAGAACGGCTCCACCAGCAGGACGCTGGGCGCCACGTCTCCCTGGCGGAAAGGAAAGAGATTATTGATCAGGTAGACTGAACACTTTGGATCCGTCGCTGCGGAGCTTTCATACCGAATGTACGTTTTCTTTTTCTAATACGATACAAATTTTTAAAGCGGTGTTACTTATTACAACGATAGTGCAGAGCTATAAATAGAAAGACATCAATACAAAACTGAAGAAATGGAGGAGGAGCTTATTGTGGCCGGCTGTCCCCGCCTCCTGATGGGCTCATTTGAGTTTACTCAACTCAGAGTGGCATTAACTCGTGTCTGAACGTAGCTTTAGCTTTATTGTTACAGACTGGAGAAACAGGAAGACACGCCTCTCTCAGCAGCAGGAGCGAAAGTTTTGCCTCATCTGAACCGAAAACTGTCAAACAATAAAGAGTGGGTTCTAATTCGGATTTGATCCCGTCTGAACCAAAAACCAGAGAAAGAGGATCAGTGAGTTTGAGATCAATGTCATTTCTGAAACTGAACTGCATTGCAAGCTTAACCTTGATGGCTTTCATGCCTGTGACTTTGATGTCATTGAGACATGTAAAGTTTGTGGTGTTTCATGTGACCTTTGATGTCTTTGGACATACAACCTTGTTAACTATGACATTGTAACATATGACATTCAGAGGCTCTGATGTCTTTGCAACTTTGGTGGATTAAATGTCTTTGCCAAAAGCAACGTTGGGACTTTGATGTCGTGTAATAGAAAACAATAATACATTTAAGTTATAACGCACTTTACATTAGGATCAAATCTCAAAGTGCTGGCCTTGGTGGCTTTGATGTCCACGCCAGAAGCAAATTCTAGACTTTGATGTTTTTACATGTATCCATCTACGGCGGCTTTGGGATACACCACCTTGGTGGCTTTTGTGTTTTTGTTACATGTGACCTTTGGCGGCTCTGATGTCTTTTCAACATGTGATCTTTACGGTTTCAATGTCTTTTAAGACATGTGACCTTTGGCGGCTTTGATGTCTTTTAGAATAACCACCTGGCTGGCTTTAAGATTTTTGAGACATCCAACCTTGGTGCCTTTAATATGTCAGCGAAATGTCGCCTTGGTGGCTTTAATGTCTTTAGAACATTTCACTTTATTGGCTTTGATGTCCGTGACATGTGACCTGAAAAGGAACCGTCTTTTATTCTGGTTGGTTGGTGAACCGGTGTGAGTCAATGAATGAATGAATGAATGAATGAAGTTAAAGTCTCTCAGTTCTTATTTTAGATTTAATCTCTTGTTTAAGCTGCTGGTGGAACGACCCCCCCGCCAGTTTGGCTATAAAAAACGACTTCCTCCTCTGAAGTCGCTGCTACGAGACATCGGACAGGACCGACGCTTTAGTTACCGCAGTGGAAGGAAAGCACGGGAGAAAAGTTACCAGCACCCGATCCACGTTAAAAACCAAACCCCGCAACCCTGTCGGCAAATATGACGACTCGGCAGAAACACGCTAACATTCATTCGAGTTGCATATAAAGGTATTTCCGAACAGAGACCCTGATCGAGCAGCGAGCAGCTGAGGCGGTGATCTCCGACAGGAAATGGAAAACTATTGTTGCGTTTGTAGCAACAAACCACCATAAATCATAATATCCGTCTATTTGCTGCACAATGCCTTCAGATAGAGCGGCGGCGAGTCCATTATGATGCCGGGAGGTTTAACAGGAAGTGGACGTCTTACACTCCTTCCACTGAATTCCCTCCCAGCGATTTCCAGTCCGCCCTCCATTTAGCTGCCCACAATGGGAGCTAATGTGGCTGCAGCACTCAGCGCTCGCCCGCAGCCGCCGCCGCCTCATCACTCAATATCTGCTGCTTGCAGCTCCGCAGCACCGCTCCTATCAGGGCCAGAGGAAATGAACCCTTTCTTCTTGGGGGGCCGTCGGCGCGGGGCAGATACCACTCCACCGGTTCACTGGAGGCCAAATGCAAATGTGTCAAACATAAAGATCTGATTGGGAAGAGGGGAAGTAATGTCGGCCATTGTGCCGCGATGGTCCAATCTATTTCCTGAATGCTGCTGGAATAATGTGAAAACGTGTCAGATGGGACGGCGCCGATTATGACCTTCTGGACGTGAACGGGTTCCAGGTTTCAGCGCAGACCACGTGACCTGGTCTTCTTTCACCACGCCTCGCGCCGTTTTCACAAATGTCCATCAAGACGACGAAAAACAAGTTTCTTTCATTTATTTATCGTCATTTAATTTGGGGCAGAAATGTAAAATAGAGTTTATTAACGCTTCCAAGCCGGAAAACTTAATCACACCGTTCAGATTTAGTGGCAGCCGGTTGAGGAGCTAACATTAGCAGAGCGGCTACATTTAGCCGTGGGATGGCTCCTCCCACTGAGCTAAAGCTGCGTCGCTTCACTCGCTCTATTCGCGTCGATTAACTCAGTTTTACTTGGATTACGTTGGAAGTGAACACAACCTGAGAGACAATCCAAAAAAACTATGATAATACGCGGACATCTGAATCCACGCCAGGAATGGGTTCTTCGGCGCTGCTTGCCCGACTTTCGGCCAATCCGTCAAGTCGTTTCTGGATCGACCCGTCTTAAAGACGCCGTTGGCGAAGGCGGGGAAACAAAAATCCAACCACCTTCTGACGACGACTGAAACTGTGAGTCAGAACCTGATCGGTTCAGCGCCATAAATGTGAAAACAATAGGTCGCTGTTATTCATGGTCTACGGCGGGGGATTCCACCGGCATCATCTCAACCCCCGCCCCCCCACCCCCCGCTTCAAAGAAGGCCGACACACAGGAAAAGTAACGGGTTAAAGGCGTCGCTTCCCCTCCGACGGGAATCCCCGCTGGGCGGCGGGTAACAGCAGCTGAGTCCTCTAGGAAGCGTTTGTCTCCACGTCCCATGATGGCGTTACCAAACCGCGGGCGTCGCAGGAAATGATTCTCTCTCTCTCACCGCGGCCGTTACATGATTACGACGGGCCATTTTACCGATTATTCGCCGGACGGATAAATGCAGCATCATTGCATCCAGTCAAAACTCAAATTCATGATTTTGTTCTAAAGTCATTTGGACTAGTCAGAAGAATAATTGTAGACATTTTTGACTGGTTGTCATTCCGGACGCAGAATTCCACATTTGAATTCTGACTAACCCAAATGAGGAGGTCTCCCCCCCGGTTCCTGTTACCATCCAAAGTGAGGACATGGAGGTAGTTAACAACTCCTGAAGAAGCCGAGTTCCCGTGGAGGGAGAAGGGAGATGCCGTGACCTTCAGTCAGACCGTGGCGGCTGAACAAGGTCGTCAGGAAGCCCGGTTTGGGGTCCAAACTCTACTCAGTGGTGGAGAGGGTGGTGCAAAGATGAATTCTGGATGTGGAATCCGTCCCTCCACCTATGACCCGTCCAGAGACAAAGGTGTCCAATGAGCATCAGGCCGCTCCTACCCGTCGGCTGCAGGAGGGAATGCCGCCGGAGGTCGTTCATCGGACCGGACAGTGATCCATCTCCACCTGGATCACTATGCACTGCACCTGCACTGAAACCCAATCCTGTGTGGTCCTACTGTTATAACGGTAAGGCGCGTTAGGCTAACGCGATAAAAAAAACGGTCTACCAGGTTTTTTTTTAGGTTCGGATTTGACCTGGAAGACACGCCTCCATTATCGCCGTTTGGCCCAGAAGTCGGACATCAAGATGAAAATGCTGGATCATTTAACCAGACTTAACTGAGGTCGCGTGCCGATGTCACAAAGTCACCTGAATAAGGTGGTCAGTTGACTAAAGGACGAGTAGGGGATTCAAAGCGCTGACGTTCACAGGATACTCTGGAGGTAAAAAGAAATCAAACTCTTCACAGACAAAAAAAGATCAAAGATTGTAATTAAATATTGTCAGACTTCCGTCGATTGTCAAACTCCAAGCAGGAAACAGTAATGATGCATTTCCTAAAGTTTTTTACGCATGTAATGTCGATATAGTACTTTTTAAATATATTCACACATTCTGCTGAATCTCCACTAAATACTTTTACACACTATTTTATTATCCTTTAAGTGTTCTTCCTTCACTTAGATTTCAGGTTTCTCATTTGCCCATTTGTTTACTTGCTGTTCTTGTCTGAAATCTGGAACTTTTCCATCAGTGAAGCCTGAAAATCTTTATAAAAATAGAAATAAACACTGATACAAATACTTTAGAACAACAAACTCAAGAGTATTAGGCTAGCAGCCTTTAGCCGCTTTAGCCAACACCTGTGGCTAACCGCTAAATAACGTTCGTCTCCCCGTTTTCATGCCACGTTCAGCCTCATGGAGCACCAGAACGAGGTACCGGCCGTCTCCGGGGGGACGCCGGTACCTCTCGTCCTCTAGGTGGACTCCCAGCGGCATGAAGAACCGCTCACATGTTCATGCAACACGAGAAACTCACCTCGGACTGCATCCGTCCGGCGCCGTGCTGACGACATCACGTTAAAGCTGTGACGTCATCACGCCGTCTTGACATCTTAATCCCGCCCCGTCCGTTCAGAACGTGATTGAATTCAGGATAAAATTTGAAAGTGAATTATTTATGACATTTTAAAATTTAAATCCTGTTTCCAGACTCAAACCTTTTTTCAAACTAACATATCTGAGAATGTTGTGTCAAACTTTTATGAATTTAAAGTTTTGTAACAAAAACAAAATAAATATATATTTCTTTCTTTATTTATATATTCATTCATTCTTATACTGAATAAGATTATGTCCACAATTATTTATTTTATTTTTTTAACTCACTATGTTATTTGTTGTGGCATTCTTTATTGTTCTCTGTTTGTAAAATAGTTTGTACCGACAAAACTCTTAAATAAAGAATTTATTTATAAAAAATAAATTAAAAAAGTGTATTTTCAAAACATGGACAACACATCGGGACAGCATTAAAACATTTAGACAATGTAATAATAGTAATAATACATTTAATTTATAATGCGCTTTGCATAATGAGTTAGTACATATGATCAAATGATTCAGTATTACAATATCATTCATTAAATATAATAATTTTATTAATTTTATTCTTTAATTTCAATTAATGTAATCTAATGTGAGCAAGAACCATTTTTTTTAATTTGAAGGAAATCACAAGGTTAGCGAATTGGCGAATGGCATTAGCTGCAATGCTAACTACTAGCCTGCTAATACGCTACTGCTATTGAGTTAAAAATTTAAATAAAAAATATAATACCTATAATACATATTGACCTTGTCCGATAATCTTCATTCTCGCAACAAGTGTTAGCATGATTTTTATTGTGTATGTCATATATTACCATAACAGTTCATATTTTACTGACTACAGAGAATTTATTTTGAACTAAAAAACCCTGTTTTTTGTCCAAAACATCTTAACCATTAATAATTTGGTGCATGTGAATCGAATAAAGGAGATTTGTCACGTAAATATTATATTTTTCCTCCAATAATTCATATTTCATTCACTAGGGGGAGCTTTTTACCAGAAAACACACTTTTTCAGACAAAACTCGGAAACGCTTTCATGGATCAATATCAAATTCTACACCTACATTTAACTCGGTGCGAGGAAGAATTGGATTAATATGAGGAAGGTGGGTAGTATACTGCTGACACTAGGGGGAGCCCTTTCACTCTAATCATTCATATTTTACTCACAAGGGGGAATATTCTTAAGGAAAAATATTGTGGACAAAACTTCCCATTTCATTTGAGGAGTTCAATCAGGGGGAATGCTTGTGCAACGCAGGGGATTGGGGACTTTTCGGGGGTACACCCTTGCCGTTGGGGACGACGGCGTAGGTTTAGTTTAATGTATGTCTTTGCTGTGTTAAAAACGAAAAAAGAAAACAGGTGACAAGAAGAATAACACAGTTTTTATTAAAATTTAATTTGGCTACATTTATTCAAGCATGGTCGTCTCCAAGAGAAATTAAAAATTCAATAATAATAATAATACTTAGGAATACATTTTTAGGAATTCCTTCATCATCATCATCATCAGTCCTTTGTCACCTCGTCACTTCAGTGGGATGAATAAAGTGGATTTTCTCAACAAAAAAAAAAAAAATACAGTGTTTTCACAAGAAACATCATCGTTATCAAAAGTTCCCCAAAATTTAGAATTTCCAGTAGTTTCAAAGAAAAAAAACAAAAACCATTGAATTTTTTCCAAATATCGTAAACGCTCTCTTCTTCATAGTTTTGCTCCGATAATCAACGACAGAATCATTTTTTTTACTAAAATAGATCTATATGTGAGGAGGAACGCTAGCACTGTACACTACAGTATGAAATAAATAAAATCAGGAAATATAAAATGAGTCACATAAATAAAACGGTAAATTCTCAAATAAAAAAAAAAAAAGAAGAAATTAAAAAAAAAAAAAAAATTTGCGTCCGAAACAAAAAAAAATAATACTGACGAAAAAAAAAAATCACAAAGGAAAAATGACATAAAATTGCACAAATATGTAAACTAACAGCCATCTATCTACACTAAATATTGACCAATCAGAAACAAGATGAAATATTCATTCAGAGTGAAGCAGAGAAGACACAGGTGACACGACAAAGGTGTCACGTCACCTGACTCGCACAACCTGTGGTGTGACACAGGTTGTGCGACACACGCGACATGGCACAGACGATGTGACACAGGTGACAGGATAGTGACGTGACACAGGTGACGTGACACAACACACTGGGCAACGCATGTGACACGACAAAGGGCACACGACACCGGTGATGTCAAAGAGGTTATGCGAGACGGGTAATGTGACAAGGGGCGACGTGACACAGGTGACACAGGATGGCACTTTGAAGAACAGGTGGACAGGTTTGCATATAAGGCTTTCTCTGGAGAAAAAAAAGTCAACACACAAAAAAGGCTCTTTCCTTTTTTTTTTTTAAATCTTCTTTTTTAACGGAGCCCCTTCATAATAAAGCTCCCTCCTCCCCCCCCCCCCCCCTTTTTTTTAAGACTCACGTCGACATTTTATTTTGAAAAATCACACAGGTTTAAATGTTCCTTCACGTAAAACGACAGGAGGCCCAAAGTGGTGTGGTTAGTTGGCAAAAAATAATAGAAAATAAAAAAAAAGGTCACAGTTAAAGGAGACGAAAGTACAACGATGACAGGACAAGTGTTTTTCCCCCATTTAAAACTTCTTTTTTTTTTTTATTTAACTTTATTTTGTAGTGATTCAGGGAGTCGAGTGCAATTTCCTGCTGCAGGGATCGGAACACAACGTAGACACAGGAAGTTAAGAACATTAGAGCACCACACAGCTTTCGGGCCTGTAGAATACTTTACATTTAAAAAAAGATCATCAATTATTACTTATTCTTCATCTTTTCAATTTTTTTCTTTTTTTTTTTTGCATAAACGTGGATTTTTAAACAATCCCACCGAGCTTCATCACGTGGATGTTGGCCGTCATCGGGTTCCATCTCACGGTAGGGACTATACCGAAATTATTTAGGGTGTGGTTTTAAAAACCCCAGTTTCTGGGTTATTTTCATGACAAAAAACACGGACCTTTAATCTTCGCTAAAACACTAAAACCATGTTTTTCCACTGGCTTGTCTTCATCAAACATGTTTAGAACTTTGGAGCAAATAAGAATGAAGAATGTGGTAAAATCCGTTTATCTACTCGTATTTTATTCCAGTATGTTGAGAGGGATGAGCTAGCTAGTTGAGGAGCTTAACTGCTTTTAACCGCTAACTTCCTTGGAACATGCTAGTGCTAATCCATAGTTTCTGTTACCTCCAAGCTGTTCTGCTAATTTAAATGATTGCTGATAAACATCGGCGGCTAATGGAAGAAATCTGCATTTCTCAATTTGAGAATTTTCCAAAGGCTGGATGCTAAATAGAGTTAGCTGTTGAGCTAACCACCAATAAGCCAATTATAATCAGTCACGCAGCAGCATAAAGTTTTCAATACAATTACTGTAATTTCAAAGTTATCATTACGTGTCATAACTTTACGTATTCCTAACAAATGTTAGCATTGGCTACGTGATGGATAGCCGCCTGGTATGGTAGCCAAGGGTAAATAATACGCAATTATTAGTGAGACGTTTCATTTTAGTCATTTGAGAACAGTTATAATTCCATCTGGAATTTAGCTGTAGAGCTAACCACTAGCGTGCCTTGTAAGAATGTAAGTGCTATTTCATAACATCACATTAAGATGTATATGCTATTCCGTCTCTGTGATGATATAGATTGGATGCTAACGGTAAAGCGCTACATTTCTTTGCTAAATATCTGGGTCTAGTAATTTGAGACTACTCGCACTAGCTATCGGGTCAGGTTCATGCTATTGTCAATATGCTAACAGCTCCTGGGCGTGATCTGTGGGAATTGAAAATAAAGCACCCTGAGCTAACGATTAGCATTCAAATGTTAGTTTTAGCCGTTTTAGAATGGTTGCGGGTTTGAACAAGACATAAAAGTATAGAAAGTGAATTTGGCAGTTAAACCTTTTCTCTTATGTCATTTTCAGATGCTAAATGAAGCTAAAGATATTTCTTTCCACCCCTTAATAACTTGTGTATGGTCCCTTTAAAATAAAAACATCATCCCTCTGAATGGAGCCGATGTTACGAATGTTCAAAAGCTTTTTAAGTTGTGGATCAGTCGTCCTGGTCCGACTTGCCGTCTGTCTTCCCTTCTCGTGAACTCTCGTCCATCAGCTGCGCCGTAACCTTGTCGTCCCTCATCGGGTCCACCTGCTCGTCCTCCTCCTCCTCTTCCTCCTCCCCGTCCCTGAAACTTGCCTCCTGTCCGTCTGTCACCTCCTCGTAAGTCTTTCTGTCCACATCCCTCCCCTCGCTGCCATCCCTCAGGATCGTACCATCCTCCTGCTGGTCCTCGGGGTCCGAGTACCCGAGGGGACCCAGGCCCTGCAGGTAGGCCCTCCTCATCAGCAGCTCGGTGGGCTCCATGCCACTTCCCCCTCCTCCGACCTTATCCCTGGCTTCCCTCTCGGCCGCTTCGCGCTCCTCCGCCTCCCTCTTGCAGTAGGAGTAGCGGTGGTTCATGTGCTGCGAGTACGATCCCGAGTGGGAGAAACGCTTGCCGCACTTATCGCACTGGTAGGGCTTTTCTCCGGAGTGCAGGCGCGAGTGTTCGATGAGATGGTGTTTGTGTTTGAAGGCCTTCTTGCAGATCTGACACTGGTGAGGACGCTTCCCTGGGGAGGCAAAACCGACAGAGAAGAGGAAGAGGAGTTAACGGCGGTGGCAGAGGAAGAAGAAGAGTCAACAACAGGAAGAGACGTAGAGTCGACAATGGGAGCTGAAGAAGAAGAGTCAATAATTGGAGCAGTAGCAGCAGAAGAAGAAGGAGGAGGAGGGGGAGGAGGAGGAGGAGGAGGAGGAGGAGAAGACGAAGAAGAAGAAGATTCATGAAAAGGAACATAAGAAGAAATATCAGCTAATCACATCAATCACTGAAGGAGTTCCAAACATTTACTTTGAGGCCGGATTTTTCTTTTTTTTAGCCCTTCAGAGGCAGCTTAGCATGCTAACGAAAGTTGGACACGCCCCAAACCGATGACCTTTGTGACCCTCCGTTCACCAGCAACAGTATTTTGGGAAGTTGGGAAACACAATCACATTCCAGAGTGTAAACTTCACAGAGCGGACACGACAGAGGTGGGACAACATGTGTGACGCGACACAGGTGACACGACAGAGGTGGAACAACGTGTGTGACGCGACACAGGTGACACGACAGAGGTGGAACCACATGTGTGACGCGGCACAGGTGACACGACACATTTGATACCAAACAGGTTGTGTGACAAGTGACCAGATGTGGTGACACGTGATGTGGCACAGATGATGCAAAACAGGTGACACGGAGTGTATGACACAGGTGACATGACACATGTGGAATGCAGTGGCGCAGGTGATGTGAAAAAATGTGTGGTGACATAGATGATGCAACACATGTGAGACGACATGTGTGAGACAACAGAGATAATGTAACAAGTGTCAAGATTTTGGGACACAGGTGACAGGACTCAGATGACACGACGCGGGTGCAGTGACACAGGTGCAGTCATGCAGTTGACATGACATATGTGACATGACATATGTGACACGACGCAGTGTGACATGTAACAAAGGGCTGTGACACAGGTGACATGACAGAGTCGATGTGACACAGGCGACACACGAGTGTTTTTTTAGTCACATACAGACAGTCATCTGATTAGAACTTTGCGTCTCATCAACTTCCTTCGGCTTTCAAAATAAAGCTCCTGCTTACGTCCTGACTCAGTCTGTGTTTGCAACTAAAAGAACCTGCGACAGGCTGATGACATCACAGAGCCAGATTTCAATTTGAGGAGGAGGATAATACCCCCCATCCCCTTACAAACACACACACACACACACACACACACACACACACACACACACACACGCACACACACACACACACACACACACACACACATTGATTTAGTATAATTCAGTGCGAGTGTGAATTTCCTCCATCTGACTCTGAGCCGGATGCCAAAAGACCAGCTGAACGCCGTCCAAACATGTCCCACGCACATATGTAGCACAAACTCCCTTCACAAACACATGTACATACACACACTATACACACACACACACACACAAGCAGACCCACACACGCACACACAGACACACACAGACACACACACACACACACACAACACACTCAAACACAGACACAGCCACAAATAGACCTGGAACGCCTGTAACATCCAACATAACTGACATAGTTTTCTGTAACACGCACACGCACACACACACACACACACACACACACACACACGCACACACGCGGTCTTTCAAAAATAACTGAGACGGTAGATTCCTGCGAATGGCAGGGGGGCAAATGATGTAACGGAGTGAAAGAGAGGAAGGTAGAGCGTCTCTTCAGACTCAGGTATCATGATGTCATATGATAAGCCCCGCCCCCAGCACCCCAAAGGTCAGACCACTCTTTGGAAGGCCCCCTGCAGACCTGCAGACTCCAGACCAGAGCTCGCCATTGTTAGCTATAACAGCTAAAATAGGCCTTATGATTATGTATAATATCTGTAATTAGTAAAGTTGATGTTCAATACATCAAATTTATCGCCATTCTTATCAGAGATAAGATAAAAATCTCAGCATTCAGCATATGAGTGACACCCACCCCCCCGGCCCCCCGCTGAAAAGAAAGAAACATGTTAGATGTTAACACAGAAATCAAAAACAAGGAAGGAAGGAACAGCAGAGTGAGGGAGCTACGTGGCTAGATAAAAGAAGGATAGGGTGAGGGGGCGGGGCATAAAAGCATGGGGGGGGGTTGGGGTAAAAGATGAAGTGTTGTAATGTTATATATACCTGTGTGCTCATATTTGTGTCTTAGGAGGGAACTGGTCTTCTGGAATGTTTTGTCGCACAAGTCACACGCGTACATACCACTTTCAGTCTTCTTCATCTTCTTCCTGGAGAGCAGCGAGTCGCTGTCTGTCAGGTCGTCCAGGCCTGACAGATAGTCGGCCGTCCCGTCCAGCAGCTCACCCTGAGATGCAAAGACACGCCCCCCGTCAGTAGAATCACACCTGAACTACCCGTTCATTCTGCGCTCGTTGTGCGAAACACGCGAGAGCGCCGATTGTTCTTCGTCACACCGATTCTCTTAAAAACGCCACATTAACCGCCGTTGTATCAAATCTGAAACCTCCGGTTTGTGTTTTAACTTGCCTAAAAGTTCATATTTCATAAACTTAAGGACCAGCGGTTGGACCCGGAGGTTCAGATGTTCAGAGGTTGGTTTATGCTTATTTTCCCGCCCTTCTCCTCCAGCTTTCATCTCATCATCATCATCATCATCATCATCATCATCATCATCATCAGCTTTAAACTGCGAGGTGTTCACCTGAGTGAAGTAAATTCAGTTACCGGGTAAATTAGGCCTTGAGCTACCTTCTCAATTGAATGAATTAATATAAATGACATAGCACTGACTTAGCCACCAAACATCCGAGACGCAGAAAAGAATTCTTGAGAAGTTCTGGTCAAAAACTGCCGACTGTAGATTCAAACCATCTTTGATCTTGATAGCAAACATTATCAACCGCTTCTTCTTCTTGGTTTTTCTTCCCTTTAATAGTCGACACGGTGGATCATCAGTTTCACTTCATTTACACTTCTGTCACAGATAACTCCTGACACTGTTCCTCATTCCGTCCTATCTGCCCTCGCTTCTTCAGCAGGTTTTCCTCCACCTGTTCCCTGCTCTCACACTCTCCTCCACCAAGGTCATCGTTGACGGAAACTCCTGCCTGACCTCATCTGTCAGCATGTCCGTCACCATAGCAAACAGGAAGGGGCTTAGTGCTGATTCTTAGTGCGGTCCCACATCCACCTGCCCTCTCTCCTAGATACCTCCACACCTCCACCCATTTGAAATCCAGAATAACCGTCTTTCTGTTCTCCACCTCTCATCCAACCCCTTCTTCATTCCACCACCAGGACCCCTCAGACAGACAAAGCTTCTTCCTACCTGTCGCCAACATTAGATGCGATAAATAAGATTAGCAAGAATTAGCCAGGTGGTCCGGGCTTGAAAGAAAGCCTACCATACCGTTCAGTGGCTCCCCCTGACTCTACCAGTATAATCCTACCTGTCCACCTTCTGCTCCGATGCCCCCCACCGCCTTCATGATCCCACGTCTGGACAGAGCTTAGAGACCCCGACCTGTAAGTTCCCTTCTTAACCTGGAGACACGTCAGAATCGGGGGCAGCATATGGGTCTGGAGGGTTTTAAGTTCAAGTCAGGGTTTAGGGATTAAGATACCTGGGAAATCAAATTTAGGGGTTGATCATGACCCTGTAATGACAACCAAGACGGCCCCCAACCCTGTCCTTCCACCGAGACAAAGATGACCAGGATACAATTATGCATAATTATCAGATGAACAATCCTGGAATGGATACTGATCCATATCCAGAACACAGTCCAATGGATTTGTGTCTGACCCTCAGATCTGAGACACAAAATACTGTGAGTGTTGTAACTCTCAGAGTCGAGCTAACCAGGAAACTCACTGACCAACCAACCAACCAACCAACCAACCAACCAACCAACCAACCAACTATCCAACCAACCAACTATCCAACCAACCAACCAACTATCCAACCAGTAAACCAACCACAACCAACAAACTCCATCCAACCATCTAACTATAACCAATCAACCAGCCAACCAACCCACAATGCAACTACAACCAACCAACCTATTGAAAAACTACAACAACCAAATAAACAATTTCTACAATAAGAAAAATAATCTAGACTTTCTCTTTTAGCACTTTTTTCTTTTTTGCAATATTAAGCATAGAAGGTAAAAAATAACTTCTCTTGTCTTTTCTTTGGTGAGAAAACTCTGGTTCTCTCACCAAAGAGGGTCTGGTGGTCTCAGAGATCCCCCCCCCCCTCTGAGGGAGCAGGTGGGAAGAGATTCCTTTGGGATCTGCTGATGACGCATTGCGCCGGCAACAACAATCAGTGGATCGCCTGAAGATTTCCCCCCACCACCGTCGAAAAAGACAAACTTGTTGAGATTCGAGTTAAACATCTAGTCAAAGGTCAGAGTCAGGACTTGAAGACCAACCACGAAAACCCATAACAAAACATTCTCTAAACCGGCAGTTAGTCCATATCCAGGACTTTCCTAAATCCTTGGGTAAACTTAACTGGAGCAGCGGGACGGAGGTTCTGGTCTTACCTGGAAACCTGGTTTCCGTTGGTACTTTCTCCTCTGTTGCATCTCAGCAAATGTGGCCGCCCCAGTGGCGTAGGTGTAGGCCATGTGGGGTAGGAAGCTCATGGGGTCCAGACCTGGGTAGGGCCTTAGACCCGGGAGTGTGGCCTGGGCAGGAGACATGAAAGTGGGCGGAGGAAATGCCCCATGTGGCGGCAAAGAGGAGTAGACCGGACCACCGGTGAAAGGATTAATCCCAAAGATGGGACTAGTGCTTTTCTCCAGCGGATCGGAAGCCAGGATCTCCTTCTTGATGTTGACCAGATCCAAAGGCCTGGACAACTGTTCACGACCCTGAGCCTCGCCGTTGTGCTCAATGATGAAACCATTGTGCCTGGACCTCCTCTCCGCTGCCGAGGTGACCTTGAGCGCCAGGTGTTTGGGCATGGAGAGGTCCAGTGGTGTGTCCCCGTGTGCATCCTCAGAGACGAGGCTGTTGGGAGTGTAGGAGCTACTCTGAGAGTTCTTGGAGGAAGTAGAGGAGAGGTTGAGTGGCGACGGAGTGTTGCTCCTCAAGTGGTCCAGGGGGTCTAGTGGTTTGTCTCCTGTTAGGTGCCTGTTGGCTGTAAACTGATTGGCCTTGGAGAACCTATTGGCAGAATCTCCATGTAAATGGACAGCAGAAAGTGACAAGCTGTGGTTGAACTCCAGTCCACCTCGGTCAGGAGGGGGCGACTTCTTCCTTCCGTGAGGGTTCTGACTCTTCCATTGGGCGAACCACTCCTTGACAAAGTCTTGAGGGAGACCCACGGCCAGTGAGATCTTGAGCAGTTCCTCGGAGTTGGGCTCGGTGTTCATGGCGAAGTAGGCCTTGAGGACCGACACGTGGTCCTTGAACCGGTTGAGGGGGCTGGTGGACCGCTCGTTGGTGGACTCCTCAGGGGTCGTCACCCCCCTGTCAGCAACTGGACCAGTCTCAACCGGTTGCAGGACTGCTTTAATCTCCTCATTCATCTTGCACAGGTAACGCTCATGTTGATGCAGAGGGATGGGTCCCTGGAAGTTCTCCCTGCAGTACTGGCAGGAGAACGCCAACACCGGCCTCGGATCTTCATGGGCTTTTTCCTCACCCCTGCAGTTCTCCTTTTTGTGGTTGGCTTGCCTCTTGGATTCGTCTATCAGGCTCTTGGCCTCGTTAACCTTCTCCAGCGTGTAGTCGATGATGCTTTTGGTGGGGCTGCCGTGGAAGCCGGACTGAGCAAGCCTCTGCTCCACCATCTGGGCCCCCAACTCCTTCATATAGGCCCTGAGCTTGGAGATCTCATCCGGGTTCCCATCTATCTTCTGCCGGCACACTGTGTTGTCCACGATCTGGAGAACCTTCTGCACCTCGCTCAGGTTGTTACCAAAAGGCCCCGCGTAGCCCAGCAGGGGCAGGTCCAACCCTATCCCGCCCAGATGCTGAAGGGGGCTCTGGGGGGAGCCATGGATGCCCAGCGGGCTACCGCCTCGTCCATTTAAGTACAGACCCGGTCCACCAAACCCGTGCTGAGAGGCCATCAGCAGCCGGTACTCGTTTAAGTCCATGGGCTCGGCTTTTATGTCCAACTGCTGGTCCGGAGGTCCAAATGGTCGCCCGTTTTCTAGCTTTTGTCGGAGCTGGGCAAGGGTGGGGCTTCCCGGTGATGATGTCGTAGAGTTGGGGGAGGAGCCTGGCTTGCCGTGGTTTCCGTTGCGGATCCGTCCATTGGCGGCGACCAAGCCGATGCATTTCTTGCTGCTGATGTGGGAGCTGTAGGATCCAGAGTGGGAGAACCGCTTCTTACAGTTGGAGCATTCGTACGGCTTCTCGCCTGAAACGCAACGGGAGATTTTCGATTTCAATGAGCACATCGCAAACATAAGAATAAAAAATAATCACTGTTTCCAAATCGCAAAACCATTGCAAGAAAATGCAAAGAAATGTCACAAGGAACCGTACTAACATTAGCGGGACATGCTAACATCATCTTGATACTAGTATGACATGCTAGCACCATCTTGATATTAACAGGACAAGCTAAGAATATCCTGATATTAGCATGAGATGGTATAACAATGCTGATATTAGCGGGACATGTCAGGATTATCCTGATATTTGCGTGAAATGCTAGAACCATCCTGTTATTAGTGGGATATGCTAGCCATCTTGACATTAGCGTAGCATACTTGCCCTTTTCTGACATTACCCCAATGCCAGCACCATCTTGTTATTGGTGGAACTTGCTAACACCATCCTGGCTTAGCCTGACATGCTATCATTGCCCTTTTATTTTTTTGCAACATGCTATTTTAGCATAACCCGCTAGAACTGTCCCTATATTAGCGACACATACTATATTGGTGGTTAACTCAACATCCTGGCTTTAGCTTATTATTCTAGTCGTCCTAACATTAGTGGGATGCTACTTTGTAAGCTAACAGACATAATATTATGGTTAAGGGAGGCCAAGAGCTACAGGAAGTCAGAGTACACGCCCTACTTAGCTCCTGGTTAACCTCGACATAGTGGTGTAACGCATCTCCAGGGCTGGGAGCCTCTGATGATGCCAGCAGTCATAATGTTCTGGCTCATTTGAACAACGGCGCCTACAGTTTTCCACCAGGCTGGCTGCCGTCAGTGGCGGTCTAGCTCAGCGAACCGTTCACCTACCACCGTTACCCTATCAATCAGAGCATAAGGGGCGGAGCTACGACTCACCGCTATGGATGCGGAGGTGTTCCTTCAGGTGATGTTTGTACTTGAAGGCTTTTCCGCATTCGCTGCATTTGAACTTGCGGTTTCCAGTGTCGTCGTTCAGCAGCGGCTGCAGACACAAACACAGATAAATACATATGACTTTACAGACACTCACAGAACTCACACACCTGTCCATCATGTTTGGTGGGCGGGGTCAGGAGAGACACTTGTACGTATTGGTGAACTGTTCCTTTAAATGCTTTTCACACCTTTCAAACGTTCACGCCCTGAATCGATTAAAAACAAGGCTTACGTTGACTATAAACACCGTGCGGTGATAGAAATCATCTTCACATCAGAAAAGGATGAAGTTTATTTCATAAAATGGGATTATTCTGCCGATGACAGCGGATTTGGTTTCCGCGTGTCGGTTCATTCTGGCGGCGTCTCTCTTTAACAGTTTATCTGGGAGGAAGTACGCAAATAAACAAGCACTTAGAGTCGTTTAGAGGATTAGGAAGGCTGGGAACGGCGGGCAAACGACCATCTGCTGCTGGTTTGCAAGGTGGGCGGGGCTTCCAGGTTGCTGCTTCTATGCTGCTGATCTGAGGAGGTCTGAGGCAGGAAATCTCATTACGGGCGGTGGCTGATTGGAAAATTGAATGATTCACTGCTTAGTTACCGACGCTAATGTGAGTCCGGGATCAAACGGAGCCGAGCAGGAAACGTTTAACACCGGCAGGTTATTAGATTAAAACGCGCCGCCACCGCCGCCGTGCCTCCAGACGCCGCTGAGAACGACTCGACGTGAGGCCGAGAAATTACCAAGAGGAAGTCTTT
Organism: Lophius americanus; assembly: GCA_037951165.1. Lineage (NCBI taxonomy): Eukaryota > Metazoa > Chordata > Actinopteri > Lophiiformes > Lophiidae > Lophius > Lophius americanus. Next base: position 4,798,192 of record JBBDHG010000090.1, on the reverse strand, counting down.
ATTAATCCACTGCAGCTGCGTGATGTCAGAACTCACACGGCCCGAGGATGCTGACGCGCTCGCCGCGCCGGACCCAGGCAGCGCCAGCTGAGATGGGGGGCGGGCGGTGGAGGTGGGTGGAGGTGGGTGGAGGTGCGATGCAGCTGCTGACGAGTTAAACAGGAGCCCATTTTATTGCAGAGGAGAGGTTTTAAAAGTTAATCTGATTATCAGCCAAAAAGGCCAGACGAGGAGTGGGCGGGGCTTATGGGACAGGACCGCTGTGGACCTCTACCGGAGTCTCTATTGGCCCCGCCAAGACGGCGACCTTAGTTCCTGCTTTCCTTCTGTCCTTCCTTCCTTCCCTCCCTCCATCAATCCATTCATCATTCCTTCCTTCAGTCCTTCCTTCCTTTTCTCTTGTTACATTCCTTCCCTTCTTTCCCCCTTTCCTTCCTTACGTACTTCTTTCTGTCCTACCTTCCTTCCTTCCTTCCTTCCTTCCTTCCTTCCTTCCTCCTTTCCTTCCTTCGGTACTGGGGTACTATTTTTGTTCATTTATTTTTATATGAAACGATTTAGTTCAGAGCTTTCGATCATCTCCTTGGATGACTGGCTCCGCCTCCTGCTGTCATGTGACTCTGGAGCGCGGGTACAAGTGTGCGCTACCTGCTCGGTGTTGGGCTTGTGCGAGGTCATGTGACGCTCCAGCTGGGTGCGGCTGCTGAAGGCATCAGCGCAGAGTGGGCAGCAGAAGCTCTCCTGGTTCTGGTTCTTCTCGTGGCGGTACTTTATGTGTTCCTTCAGCGACGTCAGCCGCTTATAGCCGCGGTCGCAGTACGGACAGGTGAGCAGCTGAGAAAAGTCGTCAGGTGTGCCAGACATCAGTTCTGCAGAAGGTCAAAGGTCAGGTCATGGATTTGAATGAAAAATAGCAGCCTGCTACTACCTACTCACTATATGCCTAGTAACTACTACTAACTGTTACTGCCTACTTACTATATGCCTAGTAACTACTACTAACTGTTACTACCTACTTACTATATGCCTAGTAACTACTACTAACTGTTACTACCTACTCACTATATGCCTAGTAACTACTACTAACTGTTACTGCCTACTTACTATATGCCTAGTAACTACTACTAACTGTTACTACCTACTTACTATATGCCTAGTAACTACTACTAACTGTTACTACCTACTCACTATATGCCTAGTAACTACTACTAACTGTTACTACCTACTCACTATATGCCTAGTAACTACTACTAACTGTTACTACCTACTCACTATATGCCTAGTAACTACTACTAACTGTTACTACCTACTTACTATATGCCTAGTAACTACTACTAACTGTTACTACCTACTTACTATATGCCTAGTAACTACTACTAACTGTTACTGCCTACTTACTATATGCCTAGTAACTACTACTAACTGTTACTGCCTACTTACTATATGCCTAGTAACTACTACTAACTGTTACTACCTACTTACTATATGCCTAGTAACTACTACTAACTGTTACTACCTACTTACTATATGCCTAGTAACTACTACTAACTGTTACTACCTACTAACTATATGCCTAGTAACTACTACTAACTGTTACTACCTACTTACTATATGCCTAGTAACTACTACTAACTGCTGACTGCTAATGGCTGTTGATGAGTTATATTAAAGTGCATTATAAATTAAATGTATTATTATTATTATTATATTAGCTGCTAACTCCACCCATCTTGTTCCCCTTTACAAACTACTAACTGCTAGTCGCTAGTAGCTGCCACTAGCTACTAACTTCTACTGACTACTTCCATACCATGCTCGCTCTCGTCCTGTCCGACGGCTTCTGGCGTGCCCAGTCGCGTCACCTCCTCCGGGGCTTCTGGGTAAATGATGGCGGTGTCGCTGCGCTGCAGGTACTCGGCGATGGTTGCCGGGTGACCGCCGTCCTCCAGCTTGCGCTTGAGGAGGAACTCGTCCAGATTGGAGACGCCGTCCAGTCGCTTCGCTTCTGGCAGGAAACAGAGAGGCGATGAGTTCGGAGACTTGATGAATACGCTTGACGCTAAATACACGACATCGCAGGATGAACTCACCTGTACTGTTTCCCTCCGGTCCCAGAGGTTCATACTCGTCCTTCCTGTCATCTGCAGAAACACAGGACGGATATTTATTCAATTCCTCCTCAGAGGTTTGACGGGCAGAGAGTGGGCGGAGCCACAGAGACCAACAGGAAAGAAACGTGAAAGGCGAGAACTGAATCTGACGTTTGTTAACATTTCTATTATGACACTAATTTTAATCAAATCCGCCGGATCTGATTGGACCCTGATAAAGTGGGCGGGGCGTAGAAAACTACAACTCAGGACATAAAGCTCTCCTGTTCAGAGTGACTGGCGGTTGAACTAATCTATCGGGCTCAATTATGGTTCGTACTTCTTTATTAATGAGGAAACAACACAAAGAGTGAATTTTCATGCAGTTTTATATTTATTTTCGCTTATTTAAAAATGAGCCTCAGAATGAATGAATATTTTTAAATTTAATTTATTTATATTGATATAAAATACGTATGTAATAAAATATTTAATTCCTATTTACCGAAGTGTTTCAATTTACTTTATATTTGTATCACTCAATGTTTTTAAATGTATTTATAATTGTCTTAACTGGCGTTGAGTCGTCATTCTAGGAGGCAGAGGAGCAAAAATAATCTTTTCTGATCTATATTTGTCTCGTAAACAGAATAAATTAATGAAATGCTCTGACCTACTTTACTTTCTAATTTGAATCCGATATAAACCGGTGAACCGTCGTGTCCTCCTGAGCTTGGAACACCGGGACTCTCTTCTATATTCATCCTCCTCTTCCTCCTCCTGTTGTTGTTTGTTGTTTCAGCGCGAAATGAGTCTCTTTGTTTGTTTCCTCTTTCTTCTTCCCCTCAGAGACGAGGTGGAGGTGATGGAGGAATAATGAGGGAATAAAAGCTTCTTCTTCTTCTTCTTCTCTCTCCGGAAACATGTGTGCTGTCATCTCTTCATCCCACCTTCATCTCTTCTTCTGCATCTCTATATCACTCATATCACTTACTTCTTATTTTATTGTTTCCATCCTTCCTTCCTTCCTTCCTTCCTTCTGTCGTGCTTCCTTGCTCACTTCCTCTCTTCCTCCTTTCATGGGTATTTGTTTTAATTCATCTTTATATTCTTTAATTCTCATCCCCGTGATGAAGGTCATGTGATCCCATCAAATGCTCCAGAGGGAGCGTCTTTCTGACTCACCTGTGCCGTTCAGGTGTTCGGTGTCGCCTCCGAACCTCCAGCGTTGGTGGAGGTTCTGGAGATCCCCGGATTCCTCTGACGACAGCAGGGCGTGGGCGACTCGGGGCGATGCCTCCAGAGCGGGTACGCCGGCGGGGCTGCCCACCTCCTCATCCTCCCCTCCTCCATTAGTGAGGCCGTTCTCCTCGTCGGTCTCCGAACCCGTCTCCACCAGGCTCTCATAGTTCAAAACTGAAAGGCAGAAAACAGAAGTGGTGAGGCAGGAGGAGGAAGACGAAGAAGAGGAAAGGTGGAGAAGAAGGTAGAGGGGCAGGGGGGGCGGGGGGGCAGCTGCCAACACATTAAAGCGCAGAAGAAGGGGAGGAAAAAGTGGAGAAAGAAGAGTAAGACGACAAGTAGAGGAGGAGGAAAAGAACGAGGTGGAGGAAGAAGAAGAGAGAAAGATGATGGAGAAAGAGGAGGTAGAAGAGGAAAAGGAGGAATAAGAGGTTGAGGAAAAAGAGGAAAAGAGGGAGAAGGAAAATGATAAAGAGGAGGATAAAGAGGGGAAAGAGAGGGAGGACAAGCTGGAGAAGGAAGAGGGGGAGTAGAAGGAGGAGTTATAAGAAGATGAGGAGAAAAAGGAGGAAGAGAAGGAAAAAGGGACAGAGCAGGAAGAGGAGGAGTAGTAAGAGGAAAAGATGGAGGAGGAGGTAGAGGATGAGAATGAGGAAGATGAGTAGGACTCGTTCAGACCCTTCACTGAGAGGTAAATGAAGATGAACCACTTTGTGTTACAACACCAGTTAGCTTAGCTTAGCATAAAGACCCGAAACAAAGGGAAACAGCTAGCATGGCCCAGTCCAAAGGAACCAAACCACCAACCATCAACTCTGAGCTCCGAACCCTCAGAGAAGAACCTCCCCGTGACGGGGCGCTACACGATTCTGAGAAACGTCGCTCTGTATGCTGACGATGCTGCGCTCTTCGTCACAGCCCTACATCTAAAAATCACACACTCTGGCGGCATGATGGCGTCGTCTGTTTGTTCACAACAAGTAAATAATGGAGTGATGGCGTGAAAAGTAACGTCACAACGTTTAAAAATGCTTTTTCTCTCTTCTGACAGTTCCGGTTGGAGGTAAACTGCGGCACCTCGGCGGGGGCCGGGGCGGGTGCAATCCGAGGCACTGGGCAGGAGGTGAGCGAGAACCTCCTCAGACTGCGATGGCGGCTGATGACATCATGGGAACCAGCCGGTGGGCCAGGAAAGCCTCACATTTATGTGACGACGGCTGGCAGCTCAGGAGCGAGACGTGGCTGCAGCGGATTTTATCTGCTGCCAGGTTCGAGACTGTGAAGGTTTGCATGGAGGCGGCGTGCAGGTTCCCAGGGAGGAGCGAGTCAAATCCAGCCTCTCGGGGGTTTTCTCCGCCGTCCCTCCGCCTCACGGAGATTAGCCGCATATCTGCTCATAATATGATCTTTGTCTGGGACGCCCGCCTCCCGGACAACTGCGCAACAGGTGCAAATTAAAAAGGGGATCCACGGTGGGCCGGGCCGAAATCTGCTGACCTGGGCTGAATACCAAGAGCGGGGGCGGAGGGGGCGGAGGGGCTGGAGGGGGGTGGAGGGCGTGGGACAAAACCGGCTTTAATAAGAGGTGTGACCGGCGGGATTTAGGGGGAGTTCAGGCCGGGTAATGCCCTCTGTGATCACAAAACAGCGAGAAGAAAGAGCTGAAAAGTGAGACGTGAACGCTCGTTGTGTGGTCTAAGGTATGTGTCGGGATATAATATGATCTCAACGACTTAAACCCCCCTCCCCAAAGCACGCCAAACAACCCCCACCCCCGCGCCGCTCCTCTACATTGTGCTTTTTGACATTCCTGACCTGCAGAAGGAGAATATTAAACATTCATACGTTTGGATTCGAGAGAAAAGAATCCTGAGAGACCACTTCCTGTTCCAGCCTGAAAGCTAAAACCTCCAAAGTCTTTTTGGAATAATGTATCACAGGAGGTTAAAAATGAAGGGGGGGCGGAGGATGATACACCATTAAAATAAATTGCTTAAATAACGGAAATGATTTCCACCTGATTAAATGTCTTTCTGTCCGCGTGAAGAAATCACGTTGGTCTAACTTAATAAACTTGGGTTTATTATATATATACAAGGTTTCCTTCAACGTTGTTCCTTGGATTAGTCCTAACTTCATTAGATGGAGTTGATTCAGCTGAGTTACTTTGATCGCATCCCGTTTGATCTACGAGAGTGGTCAGTGGTAAAAAATAGCCTTCTAAATCGATCCAACTCAAATAAATCGAGTTTGCCCGACATCATTCGATTAAGTTAATCCAAAAAATGCTTGTTTACTGCAAACCATGTGAGACTAAGAAAAATTTGAGTTTCTATACGGCATCAGGGGTGGTGTTAGAAAACATCCATCCACCTCTCCACCCCTCCACCCCTCCATCCACCCATCTATAATCTGTAACAGCTTATCCTGATCGGGGTCGCGGGGGTTCTGGAGCCTATCCAAATAGATTTAAGCAAATGAAACAGTCAGACGCGTTTCTTTTTCTGTTGCGCGTAAGCAAACTTTCTTAACTTCTACGGCTCCGGCCGTGTTTTGGCGTCTAAAAGTGACATCACTGACCGACAGACGGACGGACGTTTCTGGTCAGACGCTCCGCGTCAGAGAGGAGGAGAAACAGCCGACCGCTGGAATCACTAGGAGGTTTGCATGATCACACATTCCCTCCGTACTGGACGCGCTAATGTGGCTGAAAATGTAAAAATGAGAGTCAAAACGTCGGCCGACGTATCGCATTGTCCTCATGATGTCATCAAGTCTAAAAGCAAGCATCCGATGAGTGTGTGACCTCATCAGGTGACGCCTGGACCGTGAACACCTCTCCTTAAATCAGGAATCCAGTGGGTGTCATGGATGTGGAAAATAGACGATATTCCTGACTCCGCCTCTTTAAGAAGACCGGTGTTTTCGTGTCACATGACCTTTACCAAGTTTCGTCCTAATCAAGACCCAAGATATTAAACATAAATAATAATAAAACAAAGTCACACATGGTAGGAAAAAAGAAAAAAAAGGAGCTGAAATGCCAGCTGTGTGCTGAGGCTATACAAAATGCTAAGCTAATCCAGCAAAAAATTTATCCAACCGGCTCATAAACGTGATGACATCATGATGATGTCAGCATCTCGCCTGGAAGTTTTCATGCAGGTTTGCATGAAAGTCCAAGCAAGTCCAAAGTTTGGCTGCGGTTGATGCCGACATGCTAACGGACGTTAGCTGCAGACATGCTAACGGACGCTAGCTGCAGCTCCGTTTGGGACATATGCTTCCAGGATAACTTTAAGTTTTATATTAAGGAGATCTCAAACAAAAAGAAACACAAACGAGAACAACTTCAGTCTGAAGGTTGGAGTGTGTGTGTGTGTGTGTGTGTGTGTGTGTGTGTGTGTGTGTGTGTGCGTGTGTGTGTGCGCGCACGCTGTGATTGGTGAATACACAGAGACGCACTGACCTCCCAAACAAAAGCCATTCACTGCGCTGTTTGCCTGCCGGGTCACATGACTCTGGCAGAGTGGCAGATGTCACCGGGGGCAACGCAGGCGCTCGTCTGAAAACACTGTCCACCATTTTGTTCCTCCAACGCACACACACACAAACACACAAACACACAATCACACCAGATCGCTCCGCTTCTTAAAGACATCAAAATCCTTTAACAGAAATATTTCTTTTGTTTGGTATTTTACATCTTGGATGTGATTTTTCTTTTTTTCTTTTTCTTTTTATAGCTATTTATTTATTTTATTAGGATTTTCTAAAAAAAATATATATATTAGATCTATATTAAATATTAGATCAGTTGAAAAAAAAAAGTTCTATTTGCTGGAATCCTTTTACATCCATTTGATTTGAGTTTGTGAAATTACATTTTATATCTGCTTATTTATGTTGATGGTCGCCGCGGCGACCTGCTGGTCTCACAGAGCTCCTTTGTGAGCCACCGTCACCTCTGCAGCCACGACTCTTTGTGTCCATTCAGGCAGGCGAGGACAAAGCAGCGACGACACAGCGCCGGGCATTTACTCCCCCTCTCCTCCTCCCCCCTCCCACCTCCTCTAACCAGGGCGTTTTACAAAGACACATTAATCTACTCCCCCCCACCCCCCTCTCTCTCCTTCATGGTGTCGTCATCCTTCTCTCAAACGAACGCCAGAACAGACTCCATCCCTCCGAACGCGTACAAATACCTCCAGCAGTTCCAGAGGGGGGGAGAAGAAGTGGGCGAGGAGCGGGTGAGGAAGAGGGGAGGAGAGGAGAGGAGGAGGAAGGGCTGAGCGTGAGTTTCCGGGCAGGTGGTGGTGAGAAGGTAAGAGGGACCCGAGTGAACACTGGGTCATGTGTCTGTGTAAAAGGAAGAACGCAAAGGGCGAGAAAATGATGGAAAGCCGAGGAGAACGAGGGAAAGAGGAAAAAAAGGAAAAACAAAGAAGGAAGAAAGTCTCTGAACAAAATGCCAAAAAAGTGAAAATGTGTCGACGTATTTTTAATCCTAGAAGCATCTAAGTGAAGCAGACATTCATGTCCAAAAGTATGTGGACACATGAATGTTAAAGCTTCATGTAGAACAAAAGAGACGCCTGGACAACAGGAATGGAAAGAGAGCCGAGAGGAAACAAAGAAGAAGAAAGGAAATGAAAGAAAGAAACTCTGCAAAGAAAAGAAAAAGGAGGAAAAGTCACAGAAATGTTTTCAGAAACACTCATTCACACGTTTCTCCGCAAAACCAATCAGAAAGTCACGGCGCCGGTCTTCTCCAACTGCTGTGCTGTGTGAAGGAGATTATTCCTGGTGGAATAGATTCGTGGTCTGACGTTCAAAGATCCAGGTAAAACAGAAATGTGAATCCTGCAATCATCAGGGAAAATCTGCAAACCTCACCTCGGCGCGGGGCGGCCAATCATCAACCTCACTCTAAATAACGATCCACGGCGAGGAGGGTGGGGCCTCGGAGCAGATTTTCAGCCATCAGACGACCTCTTCCTGTCTATAAAACATTTTATTCCAAGGAGAATCCGCAATCCGGACATGAAACCGCGTCTCCACTCGTCCCTCAGACCCCCGTCCAGGTGCTGCGTCCACATCCTGCCGCTCGCTCAAAGGTAATGAGGGATGAAACCAGCTCGCTCGCTTCTTCCCCCTCTCTCTCTCTCTCTCTCTCTCTCTCTCTCTCTCTCTGTCTGTCTCTCTCGCCTGAGAGCACATCACCTGAGCGAACAACTGGAGGGGGAGGGGGAGGGGGGAGGTGAGTAGGTAAGGCACGCTGAGGAAAATGAGGTCGCTGCCTAGTGGCTATGAGCTGGAAGTGATCCATCACACAGAGGCAGGTAACAGACAGGTGGACAAGAGTGTGTGCACAGAAAAAATAAATCCTTTCATATCCAACAATAGTTACACACCTGAACACGGAATCCACATGTAACCAAGAAACCAACACACAGATTCTATTGACATGGTTGTGGCCACATACTTTTGGAGCGGCTCATATTCAATCCTGAAAACGATCAAATTCATAAGCGGACACCTGAGTTCTAGATCCAGGTGTATTTAAAAAGAAACGTATGTGGACGTCTCAACACACACACAAATACAGTTATTATGGATTTTATTTATCATATTTAACTGATAATAAATGCTTTAAAGGTTTAACCGGGAACCTGAATAATAAATAACGGCTCAACTGTCTGGTATGATTTATATGGATCGTGTCATATTTAGGCGATACAGTTTCTATCCACACACAGATAACCTCATCCCAGAGGTGTCAACATACATAACCTCATCCCAGAGGTGTCAACATACAGATAACCTCATCCCAGAGGTGTCCACACATACATAACCTCATCCCAGAGGTGTCCACATACATAACCTCATCCCAGAGGTGTCCACATGCATAACCTCATCCCAGAGGTGTCCACATACATAACCTCATCCCAGAGGTGTCCACATGCATTACCTCATCCCAGAGGTGTCCACATACATTACCTCATCCCAGAGGTGTCCACACATACATTACCTCATCCCAGAGGTGTCCACATACATAACCTCATCCCAGAGGTGTCCACACACAGATAACCTCATCCCAGAGGTGTCCACATACATAACCTCATCCCAGAGGTGTCCACATGCATAACCTCATCCCAGAGGTGTCCACAATCATAACCTCATTCCAGAGGTGTCCACACACAGATAACCTCATCCCAGAGGTGTCCACACATACATAACCTCATCCCAGAGGTGTCCACATACATAACCTCATCCCAGAGGTGTCCACATACATAACCTCATCCCAGAGGTGTCCACATACATTACCTCATCCCAGAGGTGTCCACAGAGATAACTTTATCCCAGAGGTGTCCACACATACATAACCTCATCCCAGAGGTGTCCACATACATAACCTCATCCCAGAGGTGTCCACATGCATAACCTCATCCCAGAGGTGTCCACATGCATAACCTCATCCCAGAGGTGTCCACAGTCATAACCTCATTCCAGAGGTGTCCACACACATATAACTTCATCCCAGAGGTGTCCACAAACATAACTTCATCCCAGAGGTGTAAACACACAGATAACCTCATCCCAGAGGTGTCCACACATACATAACCTCATCCCAGAGGTGTCCACATACATAACCTCATCCCAGAGGTGTCCACATACATAACCTCATCCCAGAGGTGTCCACATACATTACCTCATCCCAGAGGTGTCCACAGAGATAACTTTATCCCAGAGGTGTCCACACATACATAACCTCATCCCAGAGGTGTCCACATACATAACCTCATCCCAGAGGTGTCCACATGCATAACCTCATCCCAGAGGTGTCCACATGCATAACCTCATCCCAGAGGTGTCCACAGTCATAACCTCATTCCAGAGGTGTCCACACACATATAAGTTCATCCCAGAGGTGTCCACAAACATAACTTCATTCCAGAGGTGTTCACAGAGGTAACTTCATCCCAGAGGTGTCCACACACACATAACTTCATCCCAGAGGTGTCCACACACACATAACTCCATCCCAGAGGTGTCCACACACACATAACTCCATCCCAGAAGTGTCCACACACACATAACTCCATCCCAGAGGTGTCCACACACACATAACTTCATCCCAGAGGTGTCCACACACACATAACTCCATCCCAGAAGTGTCCACACACACATAACTCCATCCCAGAGGTGTCCACACACACATAACTTCATCCCAGAGGTGTCCACACACACATAACTCCATCCCAGAGGTGTCCACACACACATAACTCCATCCCAGAGGTGTCCACACACAAATAACTTCATCCCAGAGGTGTCCACATACTTTTGGACACAGTTTTAAAGTGGATCTGGGAACATAGAGGCTTCTTTCTGTTCCGGCCCCTAATTGAATTACATTTATTTGGAGGGGCCGCAGTGCAACAGGCTGGAAACGCCAGCAGGGAGGAGAGAGTCTGAAGCCGCCGCCCAAAACCATGTAACAACCCCCCCGCCCCCGAATCCTCCACCCGTATGAAGCCGCCATCTGTGCTCGGCCCGCGCACATGTTACTGCTCCCAATAAGTCTTCAGGACCCCCGACCATGCCCCCCCACCCACACGTACTGCAGTCACATGACAACGACGTCAATCAGCGTGTTTCTGTTGACTGGGAGGTCAGACAGACAGGTGCGGTCAGAGAGACGGCTGGAGGTGAGACAGGTGCAGAACAGACAGTTGGAGAAGGGACAGACAGTTGGAGGACAGCCACGTGGAGGTCAGAGAGACGGTTGGAGGTGGGAGGGTCCCCAACAAAACTCAATTCAATCCCACGGGAGACGAGAAGAACCAGGAGGATTCGAGGAGGTGAGGGAGGAAGGAGGTGGTGAAGGAAAAAAAGTTGTTTTTTTTAAGGAAAGAAAAGAAGTGTGAGAATAGAGATAATAGAAAAGTAGAAGTTATGAAAAGAAAGACGGAAACAAGGTAATGGAGGTTATATTGGAATAAGGAGGCTCTTAGGGAAGGAGAGGAGGTGGTGAAGCAAGACTGAAGGAGGTGAGGAAGGATAGAAGGACGTAGTGGTCAAAAAGGTTAGAAGGGCCTAAAGGAGAGAAGGAGGTGAAGGAGATTGGAGGGTCAGAAGGAGATAGGGAAGACGGTGAAGAAGGAGGTAAGGGAGGAGATGGAAATGGAGGTCAGGAAGGAGGAGAAGAAGGTGAAGGAGGAGCAGAGCTGGCGGAGGAGGTTAAACGGCGTCTCTGGCAGCAGAAACCTGATCGTTCCTCTGGAATGCAGACGGCCGATCTAAGAATGGATAGAAATGCCTCAAAAACAGTGGTAACGGGGGTGAGGCGGGGTGAGGAGGAGTGAGGCGGGGTGAGGAGGGGTGAGGCGGGTTGAGGGAGAGTTTCCATGGCTGACCTGTTGGCAGGCTGCTGTGTAATTATGGTCGCCACATCCCAGAGTTTTTCCCCCATGTGGTCGACTCGTTTTAAAACGGAGAGAGAGGAGAGTCGCTCTGTAATTCACCCCTCGTGGGGGGAGGAGGAGGAGGAGGAGGAGGAGGAGGATGAGGAGGAGGAGGAGAGGAAGATGCCTAGAGAGAAACGGTGACCACAGAGACAGAGAGAGCGACAGGACACCGAGCGACCATATCTGAAACCCATAGGATTCTGATGTCAGCAGTATTGCATCACTAAGCCCCGCCCACTAGGGAGAGAACCCGCAGCATTGCCGCGTTGAATGTCGTCGCCCGAATTGCGTTGCCAGCGAACACGTTGTTTGTCTCTGGTGCCACAGAAAACGTTCTGATGAAGTCTGATGACTTTTAGACTTGGACTAAAGATTACAGCTGCTACTAGCTGCTACTAGCTGTTCACAACTAACTGCTGAAAACTACCCGTTAACTTTTACTAGCAGCTGCCTACTACTAGCAGTTGACTGCCGGTAGCTGCAATCTGCAAACTGCCATGTTATTTACTATCAGCTGCTAACTGCTACTAGCAGCTAACTAAACCTTTGTACTGTCAATTAGCCGCAAATGTTTATTACTAGTGGTTAACTACTACTAACTGCTCCTAACTACTCAAAGCTACTAATGACTACTTACTGCTGTATACTACTAGCTACTATCTATTACTAGCAGCTAACTACTTCTCACAGCTCACTACAAACTGCTGCTAACTGCTACTACTACTAACGGCTGTTTATTATTAGCAGCTACCTATTACACGCTGCTCACTACTAACTACTCCACGCTACTGTTAACGGCTAACTACTACTGGCTGCTCACTACTAACTACTCCACGCTACTGTTAACGGCTAACTACTACTGGCTGCTCACTACTTACTGCTGATAGCTAACTGTAGTTGCTAACTTATACAAGCTACAAACTACTACTCTCTGCTCACTACTACTGGCTCCTGGGTGCTATAAGCTATTATTTACTACTTGCTGCTAACTAATCCTGCGCCCTCTTACTAAAAGCTAACTTTTAATCGCGTCTCACTACTAACTGCTGCAAAATAATAGCTGCTAACTACTGCTAGCTGTTCAGCGCTAATCGCTGCTGCAAACGTTGCTTCCACCTTCCCAGCTTGGGAACACAGACATCAAAAACGGCGATGTCGCGATGTCTGGCAGTTGCAAAGAGGCGGAGCTTTTTATGGCGTTTAAAGAGAATGGCGAGGTGACTGCCACTAAGTTACGCTTGAGGCTCGACGCCGCCGTCATCTCACTGCCGCCGGTCGGTCGTGTCGCTGGCATGAAGATGAAAGTGGAGCTCGCTCAGTCAGAACCTGGTTTTATCTGATGTGTGGACTTTGATGCGCGCCACTGTCACTCAAACATGGCCGCCGCTGTCACTCAAACGGGGCCGCCGGCTCCGAAAGAAGTTAAAACACCTGCAGTCATGAATTATGAGGAGCGAAGAGCGGGAGGTATTCATCGGAGGGGTTCACTATCGCACGTCTTCCTCTTTGGTTAAGATTCACCCTCCACCTGGGAACATGAATAATTCAGACTTTTCTGGATATTCATGGCGCCCCCCGCCATCGCCGTCACAGACCGACTTCACCAGCCCCCTCCCTCTAGAGGCGCTGGTGGGCCCTCACCGCCAGCAGACGTTTGAGCGCCGCTATCCATTATTCACGCCCACTTTCTCTTAAGGCAACCTAGATTTTTAAGGCAGGGGGGTAAAGGGGGGGGGGGGGGGGGGGAGGTCGCCACGTTACCCCCACCCTGATGATTAATTGAAGGCTTACACAGAAAGACGAAGTTTGATCAGCTTCAAAACACACGTAGAACAAGATCAAAGAGAGAAGTTTCCTCCTGTTCCCCACCTTCACTCTGAGACGAGTGCGAGACCCCCACAAGAACCGTGTTACAATAAGACTAAGGGTTCATAAAGGGTTTGTAAAGGGTTTATAACAGTGTTACAGACGTTATAAACAGCTTATAACACAGCTCTCAATTTCTCAGTGCGGGTCACTTTTTGGCAATGTCAAGTTTGCAGTCCAAACAAGTGTGCTCACTATTTGGCAAGTGTCAGGTAGAGGAAAAAGTTTTTTTTTTTTTTTTTAATCAAATGAGTTATAACAGCGTCTTAAAAGTGTTTACAACTTAATTAGTAACCTATGAACGAGCCATTTATAAAGTCTTTATGAGGGGAGTCTTGTTGTGAAGGGGTAACCCCTCATGTAATCAAAAGGTTAGAGGTCAAGAGTATCAGACACATTATGATCCAGAGCGCTCACTCACTCTGGATCAGTCCTGCTGCTGCTTCACATTCACACCTTTCCCTTCGTCTTCTTCTAATGTGGTTGTGACACCGACCGCCCACACACACACACACACACACACACACACACACGCACACACACACACACACAGACGGCGTGCGCGCCGGCGGTCGGTTAGGTGATGGCGCGTTGCGTCTTATCAGAGAGCCGCAGCAGTCTTTGGTACAGGCGGTACTTCAACCGCCTGCTGCTGATAGGATTAACTGACGCTACACCTCCACCTTCACGCCGTGGTCACATGGTGACATCACACGGCGGGACGTTAAAGGACCAGACCGCTGATTTTAGAGCAGGAATCAGGCTTATACTGAAAATGTTGAAAATGTTGAAACAGGAGAGGGAATGTGATGTCATTGGCTGGCAGACGAGTTTGCGTGTGTGTGTTTGTGTGTGTGTGTGTGTGTGTATGTGTGTGTGTGCGTGAATAACTGACACAAGTCAAGGTGTTACAACCTGATTAAGAGGAAGTGCTGCTGGTTCCTCCTCTGCTGTCACACCTTCAAACTGATAACACACACGCACACACACACACACACACACACACACACACACTCTACCTCCCACACTCGTCGGCTCTTACATCAGAAACATTATTGTAAGATCTGACCAATCACAGCTCCTCCTTCTCCACTCAGGTTCCAATGACTGAAAGCAGCAGATATTTTTACCGACGCTTCAGTTTGACAGACAACAGCGTCTCTTCCTGTTTGTTGTTCATTGATCGGTTGTTTTCAAAACAGAAAGAGATTGACTATAAACGCCCTACAAACCTACGAATCCAGGTAAGGAAGTCAAACAGATGACGAAGACATCAAAGCCAGCCATGATGATAAAGACATAAGAGTCAAAACCGATGACAGACACACAAACACCCGCGTCAATAAGGCGATGACACCAAGGCGATTGCTGAGGGCAAAGACATCAAAGCAAACACCTAAAATAATGAACAAAACCGATAACCAAGACATCAAAGCCAACACTGATGACAGATATTTCAGTGCTGACTTTGTTGCTCGTAAGCTGTGGCTTTGATGTATTTATCTCAAACACATGCTGTAATATATTTGGCATCAGCGTTGACTTTGTTGTTTTATCACTTATGGCTTTAATGTCTTTATCCACAGCCCAGGCATTGTTGCCTTTGTCATCAGATTGTACTCAGTTGTCTGTCCTCATTTTTGACTTTGATGTCTGTATCTCCAGCACTGACTCTGGTATATTTAACATCAGCGTTGACTTTCATGTCTGTCTTTATTCGTAACTTTGATGTCTTAACACCGACACTGGCTTTGATCCCTCCCTAATCAGTTCTGACTTTGTCATCTATAGTAAAGGCTGATTTTGTTGTCTGACATCAGTTATCGCTTTGATGCCTTTGCACCGGCTTTGACATCTTGGACGTCAGTTTTGATTTTGTTCTCTATATTAAGTGCTGGCTTTGATGTTTTTCCATCAACATTGGCTTTGATGTTGTGCAGATGGCCAAGTGCCACCTTCGATGTCAGTCATTAGTTTTGACTTTGTTGTCTTTGTCATCAGTTTTGACTTTGATGTTTTAAGTGCTAGCTTTTTTGTTAATTTTCAGGATTAGCTAGAGCCTGGTTAAATTTTTTTTTTTTTAGAGTTGTTCCAAGTCTTTTATCCAAAGACAGATGAGTAGAATCAGACGTCAGGTGTTCCTCGGTACTACAGAGAATTAGATGGTGGCCTGGAGTCTTTAGGGACCACCAGGTTTTACTCTGTCCCCCTTTTGTGCATTAAACCCTCTTAGATTAAGACCTGACGCAGAATTGTGACTCTCATCAGGAGCAGCAGACACGATACCAGACATGACAGCAGACACGATCCCGGCTGCATTCACCAAGTATCATCTGAGCGCCGGTGGGGTCCGATCTGAGGTAAGACGCGGTTGGTGTTGCTTCACATCGTGACCGGATCCGTTCCTGGAACCGTTTGCGGTAGTGAAACTGCTGACATCGTCACTTTAACTGGCAAGACCTCTGTCGGCCGAAACTAAAAATCGAATCAGCCAAAAAGGAGCAGGAGAAAAAAGTTCAGACGCCATCGGTTTCTACTCTCGAAAAACCAGGAAACAACTCCGGCGCCGACATCAGGTCATGGTCCGCAGACTTATCGCCAAATCCAGAAAGCAAGCAGCTGCCTAGCTAAAGTCCAAACCTAATTTGTACCGGACCTGACCTCCGGTGAAATCAAAGACGGGATGAGTTGTCTGCTGGCCACGGATGAATTGACCGAGACTAACGGCCAATCACAGCGCAGCGTTTCCTGTGCCGGGTTGACGGTGAGTCAGCGTTTGCAGAGGCGAGGTCTGTTCATTGGGGGGTTGAAGGACAAACAGGAAGTGAGGTGTCTTCGGAGTGGGTCAATGCTCGCGGTCACACCTTTGGACTGACAGATGCGCTCATCCATCATGTGACCTGGGAACAAAACCCCCCGCAGGGGGCGGGAAGGCAGGCAGGCTGTCGATGGCGTCGAGCCTCACTGAGGTGACGGGAGCTGACAGGCGTTCGCCGCCCCGGGTCAAAGTTTACAGTCAAGTGGACGAGCGGCTGCGGGCCGCGACAATCCCACAAATCACCGACCGATTGTTCCGGCTGGCTCGCCATCGGATCCGGGAACACGCGTCAGCAGGTGAGGGGTGGTTCTGTTTATCTGGTCGGTAGAACCAACAGTGTGACGCGACGCGTTTGTCCGGATCTCCTGGGACGACTTGGAATGTTTTCGTTTTGTAGGCGAAATCAGCGTCTGCAGGATTTAACAACACCGGAGGTTTGACTAAAATAACGAGCCCCCGCCTCCAGCAGAAACGACGGGGAGGTAACGGACCGCACCAGAACGTCTATTGAAACATCCGGAACCAGAGCCAATCAGCGCTTTACCATTGAGCCTCGGTTCTTCTGGACTTGCGGCGCTTCGGGTGTCTGATCAGGACGCCTCCCTTTGGAGGTTTTCCAGGTACGTCCAACAGGGAGGAGACCCGAATGTTGATCCAGAACCACGACCCGACCCGAGGAGTGAAACGGACGGACGGATGTTTTCACTTACGCCTGGGTTTCACCTGCGTCTTATTTTAACGTAAACAGCGGCGTAAAAATCCAGACACGCCTTCATTTCACCCGTGTCTCAGAAAGTCAAGAAGGCATTAAAAGTTTTCCTGCCGACACAAAACTGGAAAAGGTCCAAAAGAAACTCATCGAAATCCAGCAACCATGAAGAAACGCTCTTTACCTCAACTTGTCAGAAGCTCCGCCCCCTCATACCCGGTTTCTCCAGAAAAACTATCCAAACATGTGAGAAACAGATATAAAGTCAGATCTATGTCGACGGGTTTGACCGTCAGCAGGATTACGAACAGCTTTCCACTAAAAGGACAGAAGGACGGGGAAAAGTTCTCAGAACTTTTTTACGAAGTTGCATAAATCACGTGTTTTTGGGTACGATGGATCATTGAGACGAACTCGCCTGACGGAGCGTCTGATTGCGATGCTGCTGCCGTCCTGAACAGAGCTGTATCTCGCCGCTGACAATAGGAGCTGCGGAGGTGGGGGGGGTGGGGGGGGGGGGGGGGGTGGTGGGGGGGGGGGGTGGGGGGGGGGGGGGGGGTCGGGGGGGGGTCGGTACAAATGAGCCCAGTGTTACAGCGATGGGCTCGCCATTGTACCTCTGAGCTGAGAGGTGTCTCTACTTCCTGTCAGCTCCCAGCAAATCCTGCTGGTTTTACACGCACACACACACACGCACACACACACACACACACACACTCTAAAGACTGAGCTGGACGGCCTCCAGTCGGATTTCCAGACCGACACCTGAACGCCTCACAGATTTAAAATAAAGCTATTCAAATACTTTTCGTTGTTGTTTGGCTTTAATCTGACAAATAATAACCTGATAAAAATCTCATAATAATCTTTGTATCAAATACATTTCACAGTTTCGTGGTATTTATAATGTAATTTATTCCGTCATATTATATTTCTCGCAGGTTTATCACATAATAAATTGCATCGTTATTACAATCCCTATGAAGTTATGGTTTCATTATAACAACTCCTTGTTTTTCATTTGTTTTGTTTACTTTTGAAATATGTTTAGAGAGATCCGAGGGAAAGAAACATGGAAGCCTGACTTGATTGATTTAATTCATTAATATTTACACATTTTCTCTTGATAACGTCTAACAAACTGATTTGATTGTTATTGATTTATAGTATTTCCTTCCGCCGCGGCGGAACACTTGACCACGCGATGTTTTTAAACTGATGAATTCGGACGCCACCGACCGGTTTTAGCCTTCCGGTAAAAACAATCCGGCGAAGTGGGCGTCTGAGAGTGCAGCGCGGCGGATCGATCGGCCATTTGTGGTTGGTGACCACGCGGGGCAGGAAGATGAAATATGAACGAGATGAAGGAAACCACGGCCAGAAGACATCTGAGACGCCGACGACCGACTTAAACCTTCGTCCTGTTTGTTTAACGACCCTGCGAACAACTACGATGGGAACCTGTTAGCAACTCGTTAGCATCTGACGTGCCATGCTATATCAAACGGTCCTGTTTCTTATTTTCTGTGTGTGTGTCAGTTATTTTAATCTATAAATCTTCTGCACTGCAAAAGTCCCGAGTAAACGCGGAACTAGCCGATGATGTCGGAACTTTGCTCCCGTGTGTGAAGGTAGAAAACGTAAAGACTTCTAGCTACTACCTTCTTCTAGCTACTAAAATCTACTAACAACTAACCTTTACCGGCTAATAACCTCCGTTGACTACTATTAACTACTAGAAGCTAATTACTACAAGCTGCTAACATGTACTTGCTATTAACTTTGACTAGCTGCTAATATTTGCTGGCTCATAACTTGCTAACTAGCTTCTAACTTGTACTAGTTAGTATCTCTCTCTCTCTCTCTCTCTCTCTCTCTCTCTCTCTCTCTCTCTCTCTCTCTCTCTCTCTCTCTCTCTCTTCTCTCTCTCTCTCTCTCTCTCTCTCTCTCTCTCTCTCTCTCTCTCTCTCTCTCTCTCTCTTCTCTCTCTCCTCTCTCCTCTCTCAGCCGTTTTCTCCTCAAGTCTGTTTTCAGACGTGTTGTCAAGACGACGGAGCAGCAGAAGTAGAAACTTCCTCAAAAATGTCCTCATTATTACCTGATCAAACCTAAAAAAAAAAAGTCGTATGTTTCCTAACAGAGGAGGGTGAGGCGGGTGAGGAGGAGGAGGAGGAGGAGGAGGAGGAGGAGGGGGGTTTCCTAGAGGCCAGCGGGCCTCGCTCATAAACGCTGGTCCTTTTGTTTGGCGCGCCGTCGGCAGCAGGAGCGACAACAATAGCAGGAGCCTCATGCCCTCCGCTCCGAGTCAGCCGACCCAAACGACAACATGGCTGACGGGCCGGCGCTCAAGAACTCACGGTGTTTGCAGTGAACAACGACCTCTAACAATAAAGTCTGTTTGAATCAGGAGGTAGGCTGTGATGTCATTAAAAAAGGAAAAGTCCATTTGGTGGCTGGAATTGGCCTTGACCGTAAGGATGAGTTGGAATTAGTCAAAACGTTGCCTGTGATCGCTGCAATCGACCAGAACCTCGGCTGGAAACTTTTGTGATGCGTCTCTGTGGGTTTAGAGGAAACGTACGAAAGAGTGGCGAGGGAGGAATTGTGGGAGAGCATCAGGAAGTCTGGGGTGACAGAGAAGTATGCGTGGGTGGTGGAGAACATGTCTGAGAGCAGCGTGACGGCGGTGAGGTGGGCAGCAGGAGTGACTCAAGGGGGCGGGTTCGAGGTGGAGGCGGGACTGCATCAAGGATCGGTTCTGGGCCCTTTCTTGTTTGCTATGGTGATGGACAGGTGGACAGATGAGGGCAGACGGGGGTCTCAGTGGACTGGGTTAGGGTTAGGAATCTCTGGAAAAGAGGTGGAGTGGGTGGAGAAGAGTGTCAGGAGTTGTCTTTGACAGAAGAGTAGCAGCAGGAGTGAAGGGAAGGTTTCCAAGATGGTGGCGAGGGCAGATCTGCTGGGTGGTTTCGAGACGGTGGCTCTGACCAGGAGACAGAGCCGAAGATGTTCAGATGTTCACTCGGAGTGACGAAGATGTGGTGAGAGAGGACATGGAGTTGGTTGGTTCCCCCTAAAGGGACGAGCCGTAAGAAGACGACGAAGACGAAGATTTCCACCGACAGCTTCTTTTAAACAGCTAAATGAAAACGCGATGATGTCATGAGATAAAATCAGATTACTGTGGCTGGAAGAGTTTGGTGGTTCTGGTCGGGGTGTAGGGCTACAGGCCGCAGGAACCACCTAGTAGCTCTATTGGAGGTCCACAGAGGTCCTGGAGAAGTCCCGCCTCCTTATGTCCAATCTGTACTGTTACTGTTCTTGGCCTCTCCGGCGCCCCGCCCTGAGGAACGCCGTCAGGAATCTAACATGATGTCACTGAACTATTTGTGCGTGTGCCCGCTGCCATTGGTATGGGTGGAGGGGTGAGGAGGGGTGAGGAGGGGTGAGGAGGGGTGAGGAGGGGTGAGGAGGGGCGGGGGTGAAAAGGCGCTGCAGTCAGACGCTCTCAATGCTCTCCAGTCACACTCTGACTGCTCTTCAAAATAAAAGCCTTTTATCCCGCACACACTCCACAAATTAGAGCCGAGCGCACTCATCAGACCACCGCCGTCTCAAGACGCCGTCCTTTATGGTGGGAGGGCGCGAGGATCGAGTACGATCTGAAGAGGGTCTTCCTCGCTCACTCTTCGCCGAGACCCCCACACAATCGCTCCCTTACTCACTTCTACACCTGTATGTTAAGTAAACAGTTTGTTTGTTAAAAAACAAACAATTCCAGCGACGTGTGTGTCGTCTGGTGCCTCGGCGATGTCATCCGTCTCCTGTGATGAGGTCATCAGACCGAAATAAGGCTTTTATTCCGTTAACACTCGGCGCCGCCTGAGTTTTCCCGTAGGAAATGTATTTCCGTAGGAATTCGGAAAATGCAGAAAAGTCTTTCGGGTGTGTCGTCTGCGTTTAGATATTACCCAAAAAGAATTATGGGATGTACACCTTTAGATTCCCCAGAAGGCCTTGGGTTTCAAATTTGAATTCACCCGTTATTAACTGCTTCGTATTTACGGACGACATCACCCCGACACACTGAAACCTTCGGTTGAAGCACAGAATCACCTGGATAGATCTACACCTTTACCACGACTCCGCCTTTTTTTGGTAGCAGATACGGATGATGTTTCCTCACTATCCACTTTATCGGAATGTCATCAGCCCACCTTTATGCAAATCACTGGAATCCGCTCCCGCATTGTACTAGCATTACTCTGATCAGAAAGTCAGAGGAAGCCAATCAGAGGCTTGCAATCAGAGGCAGCCAATCAGACGAAGCCAATCGGAGGAAGCCAATAAGAGGCATACAAAAGCAGGTCATGGCGTTTTTCTATATCCTACCAGCATCTAATCTAATCATGTGCTCCCATCCCAACCGCCCTCCTTTTTGTGAATCCATTCCAGATACACCCAACTTTGATCACATGACCTCACGATCACATGACCTCGTGATCACATGACCTCCTGGTCACAGATCTTTACCTCCACTCGGGAGACACATCAAAAGTTTTGAACAAGAAGGGTTCGATCCTGAAAATGTCTCTAATTTAAGGTTCCATGAACACACAGTGGATAAAAGGAGCCCAAAACATTAAAACCAGGTCCGGGTTGAGCAGAAAGACCTTCAGCATGAAGATGAGAGGCGGTCAGACAGAAAAAGCAGAAAAGGAAATAAGAGTGTGAGAGCCTGACGGGAAGGTGTGTGTTCTCAGAAGGAGAAGGAGAAGTGCGGTGAGGTCGGCATTAATGGCAATTCAGCACTTAACGACCTCAAGGACACTTCAGAAAAGAGGAAACTCAATGTGTGACTGTTGTTTTTATCGAGTCTGGTTCCTTACCTGCTCTCACATCACGAGGTCGAATCGGGTCGAGACGCAGCAGCAGAGACGCGCCCGGAAAAAAAAAAAGAAAAGAAGAAGAGGAAGAAGAATTAGTGCATAAATAACGACATAGCAGGGTCATGTGACACATTTAACATAGAGTATATATATATACACACACATATTTCTGCAGGTATTCGTGGAATGAGTCGGATTTAATGAAATATTCAGCTTAAGAACTTTTTTCTATCCACGCTGGTAAGAAAAACGAAAGAAAGTAAATTCATTTTTTCACACAGAGCAAACGACGATTTTCTTTATTTTTACAGAAAACACTTTAAAATTATAGCGTAATCTAATTTGGAAGCATTTGGGATTTGATATTAAATGAAGGCCGACGTATTTAATACAAAGGAATTCAAAGAATTTTTTTTTTTTTAATCATTTTAAGGCCAGAATTTCATATGAATGGATCAGAAATACAAAAATGCCAAAAATGTCATTCTCGAAAAACAAAAGCAAAACAGTTTAAACATGAATTCATATAAAAATGCCTTCAGATGTGGATCCTTGGACTGACGTACGTACGAAGCCGACCCAATCGGACCCCCTTTGGGTGGAGTCCTAATCCAAACAACTTGATAAGAATGACGTATCACCTAAAAAGGAAACACCCCAAACAACTATGAGAGTTTATTCCCACTTCAGACTCCAGTTTTTTTACGACTGAGACAAAACCTGGACCCCCTAACACCTGGACCTAAACACGGATCGGACCTCCCTTACTTTACACACAGCCTGAGGGAACCAGAGCTTTCATTTCACATCATTCAAATAGTTTGTGACTCCATCAGCGTCACCGAATTGGAACCAATTTTTGCCCCAAAACCGAATGCCGAGACTCCGTATATACCCAGATCTGAGCGTCACCTCTAAGAAAACTCAATCTGAGAACAGGAAGTTGTCTTCTCCTCGCATTTTATAGAACTTTAGTTCCACTTCCTGTGAGAAGAAGCAAGAATCGAGCAAAACTGTCAGTCAACCGGGCTTCATATCAACCCCCCCCTGTTTTTTCTAAAACCCTCCTCCGGGGTGGTTATCTGAAGGTTAAAACACCTCGCATCCCGCTGGCGTGGCGTTCTTTGTTGGCGGGCTGACGTGGGCGCCGGCTCTGGCGCAGACAGATCCAGGTCTCATTGAATTCTCTTCCGGTCCGCTGCACGGATTTAGGAGTTGGATGGTAATTATTGTCTGCTATCGCTTGGATCAATTTGCATTTAACCTAGATTTTCAGGAGCGGAGGGGATTGTTGGGGCGTGGAGGCAGCTGGAGACCAGGCAGGGAAAAAGGGGACGGGAATCTTATTCTCTTCTTCTTCTTCTTCTTCTTCTTCTCCGTGGTGAAATAAAACCTCTCTGGGTTTTATTATTTCATTTCTCTTTCAGCTGCTCCGTTCATTAAAATCACACGTTCAGATAGCAGGCGTCAGGAGGAAGGGGGCTCGCCAGAGGTCGAGAAGACCCCCCCCCCCCCATCTATGCCCCAAGGCAGACGGCGTCCACTGGGTCACCTAGTTCTGCCCCAGAAAAGGGGGGGGGGGTCTTTCTTTTCCCAGACTCATTAGGAGTCTGGAGCACCAGGGGGCATTCAGGTGATCCGGTTTACACAGGAAAACTGGACTCCCGGTCTGAACGGTTGGTGAGAATCTTGGACAGGAAGTCCCGCCTTCGACGATCTTTTTCACTGATGCCAGCAGGAACTTAAACCCTTCTCTTAAATGGCAGAGTTATATTTTTACAAATGTCCCGGCAGGATTAACAGTTTGCCTTCTCTGGCGGGAAACAAAAGTAAAATGTGTTCTAAATGGTTAGCATGACGTTAGCTATAGCCTCTCATCAATGCACCTGGTTTTTGCTAACTGTTAGCACATGGCTAGCTGATCAGACATGTCCCCTAGAGCTTGTTTTGTCCAGCTTAGCTGCACTTTAAAATTTGCCATCCTACATTTGGATAAGCTGGTTCGGAGGATTTGATGTTTTTGTTCACGCTAAGCTAATCCTGGCATTGCTTATGCTAAGCTAAACCTGTACTTTTTTTTTTTCCTTTTCCTCCAACCGTCAAACATGAGAGAAATATGTCATCTAACCTTCACGCGTGACCCTGACCGACCGGATTCCTCACAGCTAGTTATCGATTGACCCGTTTACGTTTTTCATCCTGGCGCTGGAAGAACCAGAGCCCGTGTGTGAACTGATCCAGACGTTAACATGCTTCATCTGTGTCACATTGATCCACCACAAACACGGACAGAGACACGCAACCGACACGCAGCGAGCGGCGGCGAGAGAAAAGCCCGCACACATCAGTGACCTCATTGAGTCCGCTCCCTTTGAGCGGCACAAAGCCGGGCTTTCAGGTTCATCTGGACTGATGTAATAACATTGACACATGGAGTCGGTTCAGTTCTGGGGCGCCGTTACCTAAACGCTGCTCCCCCCGCCCCTCGCCGCAAATGAATCAATTACAGAGCAGCATAATCCTGTTAAGGGGGGCGACGCATACCTCCCCTTTGGCAGGTGCTGGCGGGCTGAGGGGGCTTATTGGAGCAGGCCCGTATAAAAGCCCGGTTTATACGGCACATTAGGAGCGGCAAGCCCAGGCAGCGCCTCAAATACAGGATGGCAACGATAGAAAATGAAACCTCACCAAGGGAAACTTTACTTATGTTCCGCTTCAACTTCCTGTCATCAAGACATCAACGATGCTTTTCACCGAAACCCGGTTCCGGAACTCAGACGGACATTCTTGGAATGTCCGCATCATCAACTTTTACAACGGCACATGGAAGTAGAGGAACCATTCGCACCGCCCACTCAGGGTGGTGTTGACACGCCTTTATTCCAGCCCGTTCTGTTCTGTGCAAACTGAAGCAGCGGAGGGCGGGAGCTATTGACCGCGGTGGAGGTAGTAACAGATGTGAATCTGACGTCTGTATCAACAGGCGGATCATGACGGTTTGTGACGGCGTATTGTGTGTACGAACCGCTACCCTAAGAAATTAAATGCCACCAATAGCAGTTAGCGGCGAGTAGAAGATAGCATCTAGCCGCAGCGAGCAGCTAGTAAAGGTTAGCATTAAAGAAGCTAACTAAGGGAAGAAAAAAAAATGTCTCCAGATTGAGTCATCAACACGGCATCTGCCAGCTCCTCCCTCTTCTGATCAGAGGTGGGCTTAGGGGGCTGCAGGTGGAGGCGGAGTTTTCTCGCCGCTCAGTGACGGAATGGTAATGAGGGAAATGAAACCTCGCAGCAGATTCAGAGGCCGGAGGAATCTTTCCTTTCAACTTCCCGTCATGAAGCCATGAACTCTCTTTTTCAGCGAGTCTCAGACTGAAGGATCCGACATTCCTGCGATCTTTGTAGTGACTTTTAGGGCGTCGTTTGAAGATCAACCAACAAATGAAAAGGCCCTTTCACTGACGCGTCTTTATCCCGCCCCCGTTCTGTATAAACTTAATCAATGGAGGTTTTGTTGTTGACTGACACAAAGGTAGCAGCGGAGGTGAATCTGATATCTGTATAAAAAGGAGGCGTGATGTTTTGACTGCCTTTTATGTCTATGAGCCTCGACTGAAAACATAAAATGCTGCTGGTACCAGTTTCCAGTAAGTAGAAGAAAGCAGCTAACAGCAGTTAGTACAAGTAATAAGCTAGTAGCAGTTAGCAGCAAATCGTAGTTGGAAGTTGTTGCCTTATAGCAAGCAGTGGTTTAAAGGTAGTAGCTATTATAAGTTAATAGCTGGTAGATGTTATTAACTAGTAGACGGTTGCAGCTGTAAGATGTGGGACGCTAGTAGCAGCTTCAAGCTAGTAGAGGTTATTAGTAGTAGTCCGTAGCTAGCTGGTGTAATATAGTAGAGGGTAGCAACTAATACAAGTGAGAAGACAGTAACATTATCAAGTTAGTAGAAGCTAGTAGGTAGGAGGTATTACCTAGGATAAGTTAGCAGCTCATAGATGTTATGAACTAGTAGAGGTTAGAAGCTAGTAGAGGTTAGAAGCTAGTAGAGGTTAGAAGCTAGTAGATGACAGCAACTAAGAGCATTTTGAAGCTAGTAATGGTTGGCAGCAAATAGAAGTTATTTTTTCGACTAGAAGTTAGTAACTTTTGAAGGTTTTAGCTAGTAGAACATAAGAAACAAATAGCATTTTTAAGCTAGTGGAAGTCATTAGCCGTGAGAAGCTAGTAACTAATAGATGTTATTTCTTGGTAGAAGATGGCAGTTAGTAGAAGAAAGAAGCTAGTAGAAGTTTCAAGTTTGAGGAAAGTTTAAAAAGTGCGACTACCATCGTTTCGAGTTCTTGCGACACGGACTCCATGAAAAGTGGGAGGTCCTTTGGGCGGCGCCGAACCAAAACTCATTAGTCGTTCATTGACGGGGGCTTCATTGAGGAGCAGCTTGTTAAAGTGACGTTAGCTGTCAGGTACAACTGTTACTGTTGGAGACTACAGAGCAGCAGAGGACAGACGGGGGGAGGTGGGGTGTGGGGGGGGGAGTCGGTGGGAACCAACAATCCAACTCATTGTCTTGGCGGCGACGCTCCTGGGCGCGCTCAGCTCCGACACATTCACAAGGTCCAATCTGTCTGGCAGCGGCGACCGACATTCTGAAGCACCTTGAGCCGGAGTGAGGAGCTGCCCCAGGGGCAAATAATGAAACCCCTCAATGTCAGGGGGGGGGGGGGGGGGGGGGGGGGGGGGGGGGGGGGGGGGCTCAGAGACAACAAGATGGAGGGAGAGAAAGGGAGAGTGAGAGAAAGAAGAGGTGGTGGCGGGGACAACTGAAGCCCCGGCTTTGCTCTCCTCCACCGTGTTCCTCCCCTCCTCACCCTTGCCATCGGCCCCGGCTCACCCGGACCATTGTGCACCCGGGGGGGGGGGGTTCAGGAGATAAATGGCCGCATGTTAACTACGTTTGACAGGCCGCACAAAAGGGGACACCTCGGGTCCCATGACGCAAACTGTACACCCTCAACCATCCATCAGCATCAGCGCGTAAACACAGGAGCAGCAGAAGAACAGGAAGCATCACTCATCTGTCACTTTCACAGTAAAAGCGTCAGGTGGAGCATCTGTCTCGTAGAACCATCTTTGGACTCGGAAGTACATCCTGTCGGCTAAAGAGAGAGACTCTCGGGCCTGGGGGGGGACCGGGACTGTTTGATACAAAGCTAGCTAGGTCTATCTGCATAGACAGAAGGTTGTTAGCTTAGCATAACAGCTGCGCGTATGCCTAGCCAACATGTTAGCATGCAGGCCAAGTGCTTCAACCTGTGGCATGACATCGCCATGACGGGACAATAATGCAGCAGTTTTACGTCTTTGCAGACGATAGCGGCATGTTAGTTTCCACAATACAACCTTCTTTCTAAGTCGACGCTGTCACCGTTTTTAGATTTCAACGTTGTATCGGATTTCTCAAACTTTTATGTCCTTCAGGACATGGATGCTGCATTCGGACAATATCTTGGATGAGGACACTATCATTTATTTTAAAATGAAGCTGTCGCGGCTTTACGGTAAAGCTAAAGTCGCGTTTCCTCAAACCTACACCACCGCAGATGATTATATAACGCTTATGACGTCACAACTCTGCGTTCTAGACGATGATGTCACAGTTTTTATATTTATCATCTCTGAATACTTTCTCGGACGATGCTGCGTTTTTCACGCGTGTCTCTTTAGCTGTAATAATAAATCACTGCGGACAAAAGTAGCCGACTCCAGGTCGTTGGAGGAAGAGGAGGAGGAGGGGGGGGGGGGGTAGTATTTGGGGCTGGGGGGTTGGTTATGGTTTGGGATGGGGGGGGGGATTATTCTCCTAACCTTTTCAGCTCTGCC
Organism: Lophius americanus; assembly: GCA_037951165.1. NCBI lineage: Eukaryota > Metazoa > Chordata > Actinopteri > Lophiiformes > Lophiidae > Lophius > Lophius americanus. The sequence goes on along the minus strand of JBBDHG010000090.1, from coordinate 4,770,226 downwards.
CGCTCCTTTGATGGCTGACAGGACTCACAAAGGCACCTGCCCCATCCCCGAGTGTCCCCCCCCCCCCCGCCCCCTCCTGCTCTCCTCCCCTGACCTGAGCAGCATTCCTGGCCCACAGGGGGTCCTCCCCATGGCTACCTTTACACAGCACCCCCCCCTCCTCACACCAACGTCTGGTAATCCCACAGCAAACATGGCTGCGGCGGCTCAGAGGACACGCACGAGACTTCTCACAGCCGCTCGCATGAAAGGTGGAGGACCGACGCAGCCGTCACCGTGGGAACCCGGCAGCCAGGGAATTCTGGGAAAGAAGGCATTGACTGGAGCTCCGCTTTTTCTACACTCCCTGAAGTTTTTTCACCCCCTCGCCGATGAAGGCTTCACTTTTAGCCGCTCACATTGATCAGTCACACGTTTGCATCGCCGACCGGCGCCATAATGAGGTCATAATTATAATAGTGAAATAATACAACAATTAATAGTTCTGGATAAAAGGTTTAGAGACCTCCTGAGAAATGCCTCACGTGTTTTAATGAGACCAACAGTTTGCTTGATTTTAGCACCGTGCTAACCGCTGCGCGATCAGCCATAACATTATAACCACTGACGGAACAACCGACACGATTTGGTTGCCATGGTTACCTGTCGGCGATGGGATATACATTTGTTTTATTTGATTATTTATCGTAATTTATAAAATTCCGATAACTCAAACTTTCTCGATCTCTCTTGTTGGGTCAGAACCTGGACGTCAGAATACTTTTCTCTACCTCACATCTCAGACTCTTCGTTCTTTTTGGTGAATCTCATCTCCTAGTTTGTTTCCTTGTGGCTGGTTCTGACCCGTCTCATCGGCGCTGGACTGTGGATGGTCTCTGGCGTCGTGTCCGGCTGGTCATGCTGCAGCCCGGCGGTCTCGCCGCGTCTCCAGAGGTGGAGAAGTTTCCTTCAGAGGCTTTTTCGGCGCCGCAGCTTTGACAGGAGTGTCATCTCCGATACCTCAAACTCAGAGGTCACTACTGCCCGAGGCCGCCGGCCCGCACTGAGCGCGCTCCTCACCCTCATTAATCTAATGGCCGGATCTGTGACCAGGAAGTGGCGTCCGGCTGATCTGATGCGGCCTAAGGAGTTCTCCCGGAGAGAACCGAGCGGAACCTCCTGAACGCAGGAGCTGGAAGTCATTGAAGGGGACACAAACTCTGAGAAGTTCTCGTGTCAGAGGACTCAGTGGCTCGCTGGACCAATCAGGAAACTCCTCAAGGTTTTTCACGCTCACGCATACAAAAAAAAAAACACCAAAGCCTGTCCCGGCATCAAACAGGACTTTCTAAAAAACGACATCTTATCTTCTCCGTTTCATCTGCTGAAGAAGAGCACACAATAGACAAAAGAGTTCTGCCGGACCGCTCGGGTTCCCATCATCCCATGTAAAAAAAAAAAACATTAAAGTCATATACCACAAGAAAAGCGAAGGCATGTGTTGAAAGGACATCAAAGCCCCATTGCAAAAGGAAACCAAAGACCTTTATAACAAGTCATATGTTAGTAAGGACATCAGAGCCACGTGTCACCAGGACATCAAAATCCCATTTGACACGGGACATCAAAGTTATATGTCACGGTGAGTTAGAGGGAGGCGTTCAGGGGGGCTGAGTTGTTCAACCGTGTGACCGACACACGGATGTCATCACAGCTTCATCCCGCCATCCAGTATCGATTGTTCAATGTGTGACCTTGCCTCGGGAGATTGGCCAATCAAACGGACCTTTCCTGTGGGGGCGGGGCCAACGAGAGTATCACAAACGTCTGAACCTGAGCAGGTTTGTTGTGTCAGTGGCGGGGAGACAAGGTGTGACGATGACGAGTCACGTTATTTCCTCGGGTCACACCTGAGGTCACCTGATCTGAGCAGGTAAACGAGAGCTTAGGGAAAGGAATGGAAACATCATAAACTGAGACACTAACGGCCAAATACTATTTTAAAAAAATGGATTAAGATAGAAAGATAAAATCAAAAAAACAAAAAGAAATGAAGTTTTAAAGCTTAAGGTTAATTGTCCAAAGTAACGATTCAAAATAAATGTAATAGAAGTTAGTAAATCTCACAAAAACTGTCTTGACTTAAAAAGCGAGTAAAACATAGTTTGTCTTTTTCTTCACGTGTATTTCTGTGTTACAGCTACTGTAACTACTTCCTGTCTGACAGTTTTCTGCTGACCCGCCGTCGCTTTTTATCGGAGTCCTCCGCGACCTTTTCTCTGACTCGTGCCAATCGGCCCGTTCGGGCTACCGGCGACAAAACGTCAGCGGGTGCCCACCCGTGAAGAGATTGTGCACACGGACCACCATCGCGTCAGTCACCTTGAAAACTGCAGCTGAGTTTCTACACCAGCGTCATTCCACTGCGCTGATGCATCATGGGAGGTGGAGCGGACATGTGAGGGGTTTTTTGTTTGTGGCGGGCGCTACAGTGGCGAGCTTTGTGACAGAAGAAGAGGGAGAGTGGAAGTGTGACGACCCCCCCCCCCCCCCCACACACACACACACACACACACCCACACACACACACACACACACACACAGTGACAGATGTTATCAGTGAAGGAATAAAGCTGTGGAGGTGGAGGAGGCTCACAGGTGGGTGGAGGTGGGGGGTTATGGTTTAATGCACGAGAGCTTAAAGAAGGCGGGGTGGGGGGGGGAGGGGTTTAAACAAATCTATAGCTGTACAGACAAACAGGACAGGGAGGGGTCAAGAAGTCAACCTGTCATCGCCCGCCATCTTTATTTCCCCAACGTGGAAGTCGGCGACATTTTGGTCTTTAAACGAGGAGATTTTTTCGAGAAAAGAAACACCAACGATACCAAGAGACTAAAAAAAGCTCTGGAATTATGGGTAACATAAAAAAAATGGGGGCTTGAAACGTCGCGAGTCGAGTCGATGAGTAATCTCGAAAATCTCCGAAGTGTAGAAACACTCAAAACAAGTGATTTAAATCCTGTAAGATGAATTTCTCTAGAATCACAGATAAAGGCAACGACGAACATTCAGGAGAGATTGAAGATTAACGTAGCTGGAGAGAAATCCTGAAAAGCCGTAACTCCGTTATTCTAGAGATGATCTCATGAAGACCAAAACCACTGAAGGGAATCTGGAGACATTTAGAATTTGTTTGAGCACAGGTTGTGGGTTAAGGATTTCATAATCTGTTGACCAGTTATCTGGAAAGAACTTAAAAGTCTGGACCTTCTAGAAGTCGCAAAGTTAGACATTCAAGAAAGGAGGAGAGGAATATCTGGAGAACAGAAACAATCCCAAGTCTTCCACAAGAACACAAAAACACCCTCAAAAGTCCAGAGAGGATCTATGAACCAGGAAAATCTAGAAAACCTTATAAACCTGAACGAACCGATCTGAAAACATTCGCAAAGAAAAACTATTACAAATCTGAAAACTACGACATTTAATAAACATTAAAAAAAAAAACTTGAGTCCTGAGTAAATGAAAGGAAAGAATCTGGAGATGACTGAAAACATCTCATGTCAAGAAAATGAAAGAGTCCGGAAACCGTTCAAATCTAGAAAAGGGAAAACAATTACACAAAAATGTATTGAAAGATCTGGAAAGCCTCTGGAGGCAACTACTGAACATCTCCAAACTACAAATGAGACCCCCGTAGAGTCCAGTAAACTAACAAATCTGAACAAAAAAGAAAGAAAACAGGAAAATCCACAGAAGATCTCTAGAAAAATTATGATAAAAATCCTCCAAATCACTCAATCGAGAAAACAAACAAACACACTTCAGAAATACCAAGGGCCAAAAAAATGTGAAAACGATGAAACTACGACACTGAAAAGCAAAATTAACTAAATCCAATAAGAAAAACAACAAAAAAATCTTGAAAAAATGAAAATGTTTCCTGAAAAATCTAGAAGCGGCAGGAAAGAAAATCATGAAACCAGAACAACGTCGTAAATTAACAATCTGGATGGACGGAATCTAGACGGGCTTTTAGGTCATGTGACTCTGATGTCACTATGATGTCACTGCGGCGGCTGAGACCATAGAGTGAGACTTTTATTTTGGCGGTGTGGTGCTGGTGGTTGGGGGCATTAACCAGACTTCCTGGTATTAATATAATGTCTCTGCAGTTTTATCTGCCCCCCCCCCCTCCCTTAACAAAGGGCCCCTTCTTCCCCAGCTCCTCTTCTGCTGTCCCACCAGAGATGTTTGGTGAAGTAAGTCTGGCTAAATCCTGGACGGGGGGTGAGGACGGGTGAGGAGGGGGTGAAGATGAATAAATATAATCTGCTTTTCTTAACAATAAAACCTTTCTGGGATGGAGGGGTTAGGGGGGGGGGGAGAAATTAGGAATTCATATCACATGCTACATTTTAGATCTAATTCCTGACCCCCTCAAATACAAAGGGACCGGGGGGCCGCTGGAGGCTGCTGGGGGCCGCCGGGGATCCAACGGATGTCACGGTGACCCCACCTGGTAGAATGTTGTGGGTTGAAGAGGATTGTTGATTGTGTACGGCGCCGAGGATCCAACTGACTTCAAAATGAACTTTTTTCATATTTATACAAACGCATCAAAGGGAAAACTAAGGGATTATTTTAAAACTGTTATTGTTTCTGAACCTGGACTGTTTCACTGTGTGAACCTGGACTGTTTCACTATATGAACCTGGACTGTTTCAAAGTATTAACCTGGACTGTTTCTCTGTGTGAACCTGGACTGTTTCACTGTGTGAACCTGGACTGTTTCACTATATGAACCTGGACTGTTTCAAAGTATTAACCTGGACTGTTTCTCTGTGTGAACCTGGACTGTTTCACTGTATGAACCTGGACTGTTTCACTGTGTGAACCTGGACTGTTTCACTGTGTGAACCTGGACTGTTTCACTGTGTGAACCTGGACATGAATGTGTTTGATGTATTTCTCAGGACCGGGCCAGAGGAACAGGAAGTGTTTATAAGAGAAATTAAAAATATAAACTTCCATTAATCTTTTCACATATTTCTTTGTCTTAACTCTTAAAGTGACTGAAGAAGATAAATCTTTTAGTTTTGCATATATTATTTCATAGTTATTCTTTAAAGGGAAATGACCCGTCCATCTGTCTGTCACGGAGGGGGAGGACTTTTGTGTGTGTGTGTGTGTGTGTGCGTGCGTGTGCGTGTGCGTGTGTGTGTGTGTGTGGGTGTGTGTGTGTGTGCGTGTGTGTGTGTGTGTGTGTGTGTGTGGGGTGTGTGTGGGTGGTGGGGGGGTATGTAGGGCACAAACACCTTCACTCCACCTTCCATCCTTTCTTTAACCCTGCCCCCTTCCTTCCACTTCACCTCCTTCCTTTCTCTCTCCTCCATCTATTCTCTCCACCTCTTTTCATGTGGGACGGTGGCGAGCTGAGCGACCCGCCGGCGCTCAGAGGCTCTGAATGAAAGACGGAGAGAGAGGATCTGCTTTTCTTTGTTTCGCCCTCAGGGGGGCTGTTTACTGACGGGGGGGGGGGAGACAGATATGAAAAACATTCAGGTCAGTGCCAGAGAGAGGGAGGGGGGGGGGGGGAGTCGTCACCGCCGTCATGTGACCTTTAGGTAGGAAGACGGTCACAGGTCGGGTCACCATCGATCATCACCCGCCTAAAATGTCGGATGTTATATATTTGATCTGTGGTGGAATTAATGACTTCAATATTATATTATATTTATGTTAAAATGTCATTTTTCAAGAACCAATGACATCGTCGCAACTTCCTGTTTCTTTAGACAATAAAATAAGGAATATGAGATAAAGTGAATTAAATAAAAATACATTTAAAAAAGAAAGGTAAAATGATATAAACAGTTAAAAATCTAATTAAATCAGTTTCTATACACAAAATGAAAAAAAAACTACATTTTATTCTGAAATCCCGACAGTCAAGCTTTGAGCGGCAGAGAACGAGGTCGCTCTCTGTTTGTGACTTTTAACTAAATATGTAAAAAAAACTAAAAAACGTACAAAGAAAACGAACGTATGAGAAACAAGAGACGCCATCATTGGATGAAAGTGGTGTGATGTCATTGGAATGTTATGCCACCCGACAAAGAGGAAGAGATAGTTGAAGAAAAAGAGAAATCAAACACAAATAAGTCCAGCCCCCCCCCCCCCCGACCCTGAACAGGATAAACGCTTTACGGCTAACGACTGAATGAATGAAGTAGAGTTTTGTTGATTTCTGATAAACGCCGATCAGATAAAAACAGATCATGTGATGCCTAAAAAAAAAAAATTTGAATTCTTCACCAATCAGACGCGCCTCTTATTTATCGCCGTGCCGACAAACCTGGTTGAGATGAGCGAAGAAAGGATTATCAAACACTTTTAAAAAGTTAGACAATAAACTAGATTGACCTAAATTTGTCTTGATTTTTGTCGGATAAGTGCATAAAAAATTCAAACAATTTAAATTTTCCCCCCAAATTCCCCGGCCCTCTAAGAAGTTTCAGTCTTCAGTCACTAGCGATGTTAAAGAAAGTTCCTGAATCGGTTCCTGAATCGGTTAATTCCTGCCGGAATCTGTACGCTAGGTTTGGTGCGATCCTGCCGACAACTCTGACGAACCTGCCGACAACCCCGACTAACGGCCGACAGCGAAAACATGGCTTCCTTCCCGAATGTGAAAATTTGATTATATCAAAGTTGCGATGATGTGTGTAGAAGTCCGACCTATTAGTCAAACGATGAAAACAACCGTTTTATTAAATTAAGATGTGAAAACTAGGGGGCGCCGTACAAATCTGTTTTTCTGAGACGGATTCCTCGGCTCCAAACACAAGGTGGTGAAATGTTCCCGATTTGTGTTTGTGCTAAAACTCGTCAACATGGACGTTTTGTTTTTTATCTCAGAGGAGATTTTTTTATCTTCACGTCATTTGTAAAGAATTAGCGTTAGCCCACAGCCTTCCATCGATTTTATACTACTTCAACATGGATTAGTGTGTCCCGTTGGAGTTAGCCTTTTAGCATCTCTATCAGATCCTAAAGGGCTAACTGTAATTGACACTGAGGTGGTTCGGGCTCCAAACTGTTAGCTACATCTGTAACTGCTGTAGCTAATGTTAGCACGTGTGCAGCTATTGTAGGTAATGTCAGCATGTCTATAATTGCTGTAGCAAATGTTAGCCGTTAAGCAACAGCGGATGCGGTGTTTCAACAACTTAAGATGCTACTAGAGATAACGGAGTTTTTTCACTGACTTAAAGCTATTAGCTTAGCATTTTCACTAGCGTAAATCAACACACAGCTAATGTCAAACAGATTCCTCATCAATATGCTAAATGGCAAACCATATAGCAATGATTTTTAGCTAGTTTTTCAGCTATCACAGCTAGCGTTAAAGTGGCAAAATAGTTCAAAAACAAAAAAGAACAACAAAACTTTTGACGTCTATCATTGCGACGTCATGACATCATCATGTTACTAGTTAGCTGGTTGGATACATTGAAGGAGTTGAGGATAGCTGCGCATTTTTTGATGAAATTAGCCTAGCATTTTCTACTAGCTTACCATACAGCCGACCGCTGGCTGAACATCCTTAGCAGCATGCTAATTAGCATGCTAAAGAAATTAGTGTGATTTTTAAGCCAGAGGGTGAAAAAAAGTTGGTTAAGAATTTCAGGAGAAATATTCAAGTATTAAATCACCTTCGTAACAGACAGGTTATAAGACGGACTAGATGCTACGTCGCAGGTGTCGCTGCCCTCTACTGGTTGATGCTAACTATTTGTCTAACAGTTCTATTTATCTTCGTCCAGTTTTGTTTTAATAGTAAAAAAAAAAAAATGGAATTCGTTTCAATCCGACAGGGAAAAAAGTGACAAATTCGACGTAAAAAGCTACGTCTTACTAGCTTAAAAGAAAATTAGCAAAACTTGTGTGCGTCGTTGATTAAAATTAAACAAATTGTGCACCATTTACGGAGGAATATTCCCGCGTTCGATCACAGCTGTAAACGCGACGTAAGACAACAACGTAGCAGACAGGCGATGGCGCTAGAGGGCGTTAGCATGTCGCTGCCCTCCACTGGTTGACGCTAACCATCCGTCTGACAGTTCTGTTATCTGTTTCCTGTTTTAGTATACAGCTATGAATAAAAGAAAGAAAAAAAATGCTACAAATTTGATCCGATTTTAATTAAATAGGGAGATAAAGACGGAATTTCCAGGTTCTTTAGCCACAAGCTAACGCTGAGACCAAAGAGCCCCGACCAGTGATCTTCGCCACACGTCATCATCCTTTCCGCTGAATAGAACTCCTGCAGTCTGACCAGAAAAAGGCAAAAATGTTCCATAAAAAAAAAAAAAAAAATCATTATAATTATCTTTTTCTTTATAATTGACATACATTAAATGTTTTTGTGTAGCTGCACGCTGATAAAAGCCACGGGCACATCTGCTCACGGTTCCCTCAGTTTGATCCACATCCAGTGCTTGGTCCTCCTGCGGGTTTGACTCCAAACAACAAACACAAGCCGTGGAATCGTCAGGAACCGCAACCGACACTAAAAACCCTAAAATACATCCCATCTGTAACACAAAACACCGGTTTACCCTCACAAACCTGGGGAAAAGCAGGAGTTTCCTCTCCTCGAAAAGCAACGACGTCGACTTGTAGCAGGAGACGCAGCTCCTTTTTTTATCCCGACACAAATGTTCTGCAGGAATTATTGACCATTATCGTAAGAGTAAGAGGCGGAAGAAGGAGTTTCTAGAGGCCGAGAGAAAAAGCAGAAAGCTGCAGCGAGAAGCGTTTTCAAACCAGACGTTTGTCTCCGTCAATGAATTATAATGAGAATTAAGTCTCAAAATTTATTTAGCAGCGAAAAACGTGCAAAATGTAGATTTTAGACGCAGCTTATGCCAAAGAATGTAAATTAAATATTCTCATACGGGACTAATTCAACATAAAGACTCACATTCTTGCGTTATGTGTGATAAAAATCATGTTTTCTGTCTGATAAATGTGCAAAAAAAAACAGCATTAGTTGCAACTTATTGTAAAGATGTCAGATATTCAATCCAAGTCCCCGTTTTTAAAAGTACAATCAAATGAAGGATTTTAAAATGCAAAGAAATAGAGGAAATGTGCCAAAAAGGTGGTAACAAGATGCCTTTTGTTGGAAGAGATGCAGAAAAATATTCTTCTATGACTAATTCTATGACTAATTCTACAAAAAGACTCGTCTTCCTCCTTTAAACATGATTTTTTTTTTTTCAAACGGGTGAAAAATTCTTTTTTTGGAGACTGAGAGATGAGCAGAAATGTGTAAGACGAAGGATTTGGATTCATCTCATGGTGAAAAAGTGCAGAGAACTATTCTTATACACCAGAAATGAAACTTATTCGTCCCTTTCTGTCCATTAAACGTAATAAAATAACGCAGAAAAGTGATTCTTAGCGTATCTGTGCTGAATCTGCATTTATTTATTTTTTGCAGAAATGTGCAAAAGGAAAAAAAGAAAATGCATTTAGACATTTCTTGTGGGGGAGGAAAGGTGAAACGTTCTCATGCGGAGACATTAAACTTAAATACGATGTTTTCTCCTTTGAACAGAATGAAAAAGAAATGTGCAAAACAGATTTTTGACGCCTGAGAAGAAGCAGAAAACGCGCACAGAGTCGCGTTCAGACGCATCTTAATGCAAAGAATGCAATGAGATATTCTGTCGCGTGAGAAGTGACACTCATCTACTGCTTATAGGCTGTAAAAAGAAATGTGAAGGAATCATTTTTATAACCTCAGAAGGAGGTAAAATATGTTTTCAGCAGCCTTCAGACGGATCTAGAAGTAAGGAATGCCGGAGACATTTGAGACATTTGACTCAGAAAAATCATCTTTGTCCATCAGATGTAATAAAATAAAGTACAAAAAAAGGATTTTTGGGTGATTTACTTGCAGGGTTTGTATTTTGAAGGATGTTTGGGTGAAATCTGAAGTTGTGGAAAGGCGATGGAGGAGCTTTTATCCTGATTGGAGGTTTAAAATATGTCGGTTTTGTGCGAGCAGCTTGTCAACATGGAGACGGTAAACAGCAGCAAAGCGTCGGCCTCCGGCCGGACGGTCACACGGCGGTGAGACATGTGGCACCGACGGCGCCAGGGCTGCACCTGAACGCCTCTCTGACATCTGAGCACGAGATTAAAAATGATCCTGCACTCGAACGCGACATCAGTGGGAAGAGGATGGCCGTTTTATTCTGGAAAGTGACGACTTTAAATCTGATTTAAATGTCGCTTTTAATCAGAATAACTAAATCTAAGGACTCAGAGGAAGGATCCGTTCGGAAAATAGAAGAATCTCAGAGGAGTCTGTAAAATGTTTGGTTTGAAATTCTAAAAGAAGAATTTAGAATCTTCTTATTTGCAGTTTTAGGAAACTTTTAGGGGTTTGAAATGAACTCAGACATGAAGTCAGTGAACGCATCGTTTCAGAAAAGAAGCCCCTAATAAAACAGCTGGACGTCCCACAGACACCCACGGATCCTGTTACACCAGGCCCTAATCTGCCCCCTCCTCAACCCCCATGAACAGACCGCCCCCCCCTCCGGGACCCCGAGAGGAGAAGAGGAGGAGGAGGAGGAGACGGAGCTCCGAGGAAGAAACGCCACAATGACACAAAGCGTCAACGGCAGGAAAAGACTTTGCACAACTTCAAAAAAATTCAATAAATAAAGATTTTATTTTTTTACGTCTTCATTGTAATCAATTTATCAATCATTTACTTGAGGTCACTGAACGCCTCATGGAATTCAATTCTAATTTACACCTCTTTGTTTGACGGAATGTACCTTTAAATCAGTTAAAACGGAATAAAACGTGAATAAAATGGGTTGAATTATTTTTTTTAAAAAAGGTTGGTTTTATGATTAAAGCAGCCGAGAGGAAATAAAATGTTTTTTTCTTTAAAGAAGGAAGTAAGAAAAAAAAACGTTTCTATTCAAAATAAAGAAGAACAATTTTAATTGAAACTTTATCTTTAACCTCTGAAAGGGGAAAGATTATTTAACTTAAACTATTTGTTCTGATTGGACGATTTCTGTTTCATTTTAAGAAAAAAAAGAAATTCTTATGAGCTATTTTCTGTGTTTTCGGTGTTTTCTTCAAGCGCGTGCGGATCCACAGGTCTTCGACCAGAGTTAACGGTCCGCTCCTCCATCACTCCCCGACCCCCGGTGTCTCCACCCGGTCTCCCTCCACCCTCAAAGCCTCCACCGCAACTTTTCTGCGCCCGCTAAAGTAAAGGGGACCTCTCAGACCCACATCCAGACCCGGACCGGGGCCCAGCTCCGGGTCCGGGTCTGATGCGCCCTGCGTGTCTGCGGACTCAGCTGCGGGACTGGGTGCGTGAGTCTTACCGTTCTTCCTCCGGGGGTTGGCCTGTTTGCGCCTCTTGCACCGGGGACCCTCCGCCATGGTCTCGTGCTTCATTGATAAGTCAGTCCCGTCCTCATGGGCTCGCGCTCCGCTCCTCCTCTGCCCGCCGCTCCCTGACAACAACACAGAGTAAAATCCACAACCAGAACCGGGACCAGGTCAGGACCACTTCACTTCAAATGAGATCCGGATCACAGAGACCAGCCGGTCCCCCTGAAACCTAGAAACTTTAGTTGGAGTGAGTTTGTTTTGTTGGAGAGCGTGCACCGAGCGCACCGAGCGCACCGCGTCCCCGGACCGCCTGATCTGTGATGAGAGGAGGACTGATGGTGTGACAGAGGAGGAGGGACACACACACACGCACACGCAAGCGCGCGCGCACGCACATACCCACACACACACACAAACACACACAAACACACACTAACCCTTAATAAACTTGTTGATTTTTTTTGCCCTCTTAAGTTCATCAGAGGGGCCTCATCGAACCAACATCCATATTTATTCGATCCGTTTCAGCACGTGAGTCCAGATATTTATATTTATATTTATATTTATATTTATATTTATATTTATATTTATCATAGAGGCTTGTAGTTGTGTAATCTTCCCGCAGAGGTCTTAAAAATCCTTTATGTCAATTTGTGTAATATTGCATTTCCCGGCGAGCTGACGGACGTCCGCGGAACCACCCGTGGGTCGGACTGGGTCTGACCTCACCTGGATTTCACCTGCTCTGTGTTTCCGCGCGGCTTCATTCTTCCGGGGGTCTGAGCGGGGAGCCGCAGCGGCTGCAGCCGGGACGGAGCTCCTCCTGCCCGGCCTGCTGCTGTCGCTCCTCCCGCTGACACCAACCAGCATCCAGCTCAGTGTGTCCGCGCAGACACCGACAACTCCTCCCCCCTCCTCCCCCCCTCTACACCTGCCGCTGCATCCCTCCTACACCTGCAGCATCTCACCTGTGCGCGCAGGTAGTGGAGCGCACAGGTGAGAGGGGAGAGGATGGGAGGATAGGAGAGGGGGAAAAAAGAGGAGAGAGGGAGGAGGTGAGACTTACCGGAGAACCTCCGTCTTTGCTAAAGGAGGAGAAATGGAAGAAGTGCTCCTGCAGCGCGCGCGTGTACCCCTCTCTGAAATACCCGAACCTAGAAGTCCTGGTGATTCCCGGTATAAGTCCCGGTACTTGCCGGGAGCGGAGCGTCGGTCCTGGAGGAGCAGGTCGGTGTGACACCTCCCTGTCACCTTGCAACATAAACAGGCGCGAGACCAACTACCATCACGCGCCACCTATCTTCAAGAGGAGGGATAATTGGGAGCAACCCCCTTCCCCTCCCCACCCTCACCTCACCCCCCCGCCTCCTCCGATCTTTGTTTTGGGTTTAAATCAGGCGCTCGTGCCGGTTCAGAGTGCCACGCGGCCCTCATGCCTCACCGACAGCTGATTGTCTGCAGCAGGTGATTGGTTCACAGGTAGGTCACCTGGCGCAGGTGTCTGCAGTGCTGGAATGCGCTCTGCGCTCCCTCTCTCCCTCTCTCTCTCACTCACTCTCTCCTCATCGTTTCTCTCTCTTTGCCGGAGGAGGAGGCGCATGCGCAGAAGCCTCCTGGCTCAACCGTTCTGATTCGGTTCTGATTACCTGAGCCACGTCACGAATCATGGACACGTGACCTGAGGTCGGATGTTTAAAAGAGTCATAGCGAATGTAAAGATTTGAAAAGAACATAATAATATATAACAGAAACCATATTAATAGAAATATGTTTTAAAATATAAGTGAGTGTTTTTTTTAAATGATATAAATATTAATATATATATATATATTTTTAAATAAGTAATACATACATTGAACAAGAGTTCCATTTAAAGTTAACTGTATGAATAAGTTTAAAAAGAACGATATGATAAAAATGTGGATGTTTAAAATCTTAATATATGACCAGAAGCTTTATTTAAAAAAAAAAAAATAGAATTGTTTGATTAACACCTCTTGATAAAAACAATATAAATTAGAACTTTGAAGTGAAGTTCTGTCGAACCACCTGCCCTGATCTTAGACCAGGTGGATCACCTGCCGATGGAAAAAGTGAAGAGGAGAAGGAGATGACGAGAAAGGAGAAGAAGACAGAGGAGGAGAAGAAGAAAAGATGGACGTGGATAGATGGAAGAGGAGGAGAGGAAGAAAATAAGATATACGAACTTCTACCAGGTCACCATCAGGAAGGAGTGACAGATCAGGTGACCTTTGACCTTCAAACTAAAACATCACAGCACTACGACGACGTACCATCATCCTGTCGCCATCTTCATCATCAAGAACTTCAGCTTAGAGACTAAAATACACAGTACTGGGATTTCCTGATTGGAGAGGGTGACCTGAAGTGGACCTCCTGAATCCTCCTCAATCTCAGAAACTAATGGTGCGTTCGCTGGCGTCTGTATGTTTTGGTTTCATTGTCCTTCCTCTCACCCACTCCTCTGCGGGCTGGATTAGAGAGGAGGAATCATCACGGCTCCCCGCTTCTTCTACCTGACGCTCTTTTCACAGGTACCCCATAATCCCTGCCTGAGGCCCACGCTGAGCCGCTCACGCTAATCAAACCGCCGCTGCCTCGCATCCTCCACCTCCTCCACCTCTGCCGCTCTGTGAGCCGACAAAGAGTCCCCCATCCTCGCTGATGGGGGTCAGCGTGTGGACATGAGGGGTCGAGTCTTTGCGGAGGAGGTGTCTTGTTGTGGGATTAAGGAGTGTTTCCTGTCAGGTAGGAGGATAAACCGCCAGTGAGGCGCTTTTATTCCGGCCAGTGACGGATTTCAAATGTTCCTTTTTCTGTCGATTCCATCTGAGCCGCGCTTTTTATACCGATGACGGACCGAAGGCGCCGCCAGACAGCGGCTGATTGGATGGCGCCTTCTCCAGTTTTGGCGGGACTGTTGTGCTTCACGTTCTGCGTTGTGTTAGGCTTAACGGGGGTCAGTGGTGGTCCGTGTTCATTAAAACCTTGATGTACGGGACATCTGTCCATTTCACATTTCCGAAAGCTTCGGCGCGTCTTTAACTCTTTTTTTTTATTTTTTTATCTCGATGTACGAAAACCTGCCGCTAATTCAGATTGGTTTTTCTCAAACACGTAATTGGATCTCTTTGGACGTATAGAATATTGTCGGACTCTCCGGATGTTGTGTTGAACCCTTTGGACGACTTGTTGGACTCTTTCTGGACACTGCGTTGGAATACTCTGACATTCTCTTGAACTCTTCGGACACTCACGAAGTTGCGTTGGAAGACTCTGACATGGCCCTGAACCCTCGGGACATAGCGTTGGACTCTTCTGACATAGCGTCGGACTCTTCTGACATAGCGTTGGACTCTTCTGACATAGCGTTGGACTCTTCTGACATAGCGTCGGACTCTTCTGACATAGCGTTGGACTCTTCTGACATAGCGTCGGACTCTTCTCACATAGCGTCAGACTCTTCTGACATAGCGTCGGACTCTTCTGACATAGCGTCGGACTCTTCTGACATAGCGTCGGACTCTTCTGACATAGCGTCGGACTCTTCCATTTGCATCAATGGACTCTTCATACGTCGAACTGCGTTGGACTTGGTTGGTTTCTTTTTTTCCGTTTCTCTTCTACTACAGAGCAGATTGATTGACAGCTGGCGGCTCACCTCACATTATCAAGGCCAACGGCGTCTGTTCTTCTACTTGTCCTCTCGGTCGCTGTGTTCCACTATCAGCCCTGACCTTCACGTCCTGTTGTCAGATAACGGCGAGCACCGACCTCCTCTCTGACACGCTACTGTCTCCCTAATCACGCCACACGCATATCCTCCTGCTTCCTCCTCAGGTATCTCAACACCACTTCCTGCCTCCGTCATCCGGACCCTCCTCGTGACTGGCGCAGGCGGTGGGGAGGTGGATCAGGGATCAGGCGGAACCCTGAAGCAATGAGCTCCCATATCTCCTCGCTGTGGTCGTACTTGGTTGATTTAGGTAGAACCGATGACCAATCGGACCCATTGGATGAGTCACGTGACCACGTCCCCCGTTGTCAGACTCAGGATGCTGTTTTTATCGGAGCTACTGAAGGCATCACCGCAGGGTTAAATATAACCAACGCCTGTCACTCCAAATGCACCGCCAAAAAAGAAAAAAAAAAACACTTTCCGCCGCGAAGAATCTATCCAAGTGCACCTAGAGAAGAACTGCTGGGCCTGGGTGAAGAACTATTACCCCGGCTACACCGTCTGCAGGTCCTCCTGGTCCCGGATCCAATGCGTCATGAAGTCTGGTGTGCCAGCAGGGATCCGTAAATGACAGCAATGGTTTCCCTTCACCGCTCCAGGGTGGTTACGCTCCTTATATGGAAAGTAAGGAGCTTCTGGACCTCCAGCTTTCCCCGTTTGGTACACAATAGTTCTGATCAGGTTCCTACCAGTTGTAGACTGGTTTCAGACTAGTTGTGGACCAATCTCAGACCAATGTTGGATCAGCCGCAGATCACTTTGGGGCCAGTCTCACAACAGTTTCAGACCAATTTAAAACTAGTTGTGGACCAGTTTCAGACCAATTATGTACCAGTTTCAGAACGATTTTGGACCAGTTTCAGACCTGTCTCAGTTCAGGTTTTGGCCAGTCTCAGACCAGTTTCAGATTTGTTATGGATTAGTCTCTGTCGAGTTTTGGACCTGTTTTAGATCGGTTTTGGACTAGTCTCAAACTGTTTGTAGATCATTTGCAGACCAGTCTCAGACCTGTTGTGGATGGCTCTAATATATGTTTCAGAATAACTGTGGACCAGTCTCAGACCTTTTGTAGTCCAGTTTTGGACCGGTTGTGAACCAGTTTCAGACCAGTTGCGCACCCGTTTCAGATTTGTTGTGGATCAGTCTCAGACTGGTTTCGGACATGTTTCAGATCAGGTTTGGACTAGTCTCAAACCATTTGTTGATCAATTGATGACCAGTTGTGGACCAGTCTCAGATCAGGTTTGAACCAATCTCAGACCAGTTGTAGACTGGTTTCAGACTACTTTTGGACCAATCTCAGGCCAATTCTGGTAAAGTCTCAGATCAGTTTCTGGCCAGTCTCACATCAGTTTCGGACCAATTTCAAACTAGTTGTGGACCAGACCAATTGTGTACCTGTTTCAGACTAATTTTGGATCAGTTTGGTACCAGTCTCAGTTCAGGTTTGGACCAGTCTCTCTGAAGAGTTTCACATTTGTGGTGGATCAGTCTCGATCCAGTTTCGGACCAGTTTCAGACCAGTTTTGGATCTCATGGCTGTACTACAGGCATGATGTCATGTATGTCGACCCGGGCCGCAGATCTGACCCACCATCATAATGACCTGGAGAGACCGGGATCAATCCTGGTTCCGGTTGGACTTTTAACTCTCTGGCCTTGGAACGGCACATCCTGGAAGTTCTTTTTTTTTTCTTTTTCATCTTACTTATTCTTTGAATTGAGGTTTTGAGGAATTGTTGATATGTCATTAGTCAAGACTGGAACATCCCTCCGGCTATTTTTACGATTTATGGATTTGACCTCTGTGACAAAAAAAATAACTGCCTGATTTTAACAGGATTATTACAATCATGAGGTTTTTTTTTCAAGATGATAAACAAACAAGTCGTAAAAAACCGAACCATGGACCGGACTCCCCAAACCTGCATTAGGGCGTCGGATTATGTCTCAGAGTCTAACCTTGCAAAACTCTCAGAAGAAGAACCTTAATCTCACAGAAATAACTGGGATTAAAGGCTCAAAATAGCAAAAGGTCTTTAAATTATCAAATTCAAAGCCATGTCTACGGACTACGTCTCAGAACCTGGTCCAGACTCTCCACAAAGGTCTGTTCTCAAGAGAAATATGAAATATTTTGATTCAATTATCTATTTGCTTGATGCCCTAGGACAGAAATAGTCTTGTCTTTGATGTTTCACAGGAAGCTGAGATTCTTCTGTAAATACTGACATTTTTATTGGGATATGATCCTGATAAAGGGGGCGGAGTCAGGAATTATTTATGCGATAAGACCTTACCTCAATGGTTTCCAGGTAGAATAGAGTTATATCACCTCGATGGCTTTGATAACTTTGTGACACATGACTTTGATGTCTTTTATGTCTAGGTGAAATATGACTTTGATGTCTTGGATGTATAGCTTTAATGTTGATGTGTCTTTGATATCATTTGGAATACGACATCGTCGCGATGGCTTTGACTTTTCAAAGTTTTGTAACAAAAGCCTGATTTCTTTGTGATTTGGATTTCTTGTGTCTTTGTTTGACATGTGGCTTTGATGTCATTGTACCTCATTACCTTGTTGACTTTTTGTGACCTGTGGCCTTAATGTCTATGATGATGGCTTTTATGTCCATCAAAAGTAATGCGTCACTTCGATGTCTGTCTTACATAGTTTTTAACATATGTGAACTTAATGTATTTTTTTTTTACTTGTAGCTTTGATGTCCTTGCATGACATGAATGGAATGACTTTGATGTAGGTGTGACATTTAATTATGATGTCTTTGATAGGTTTATACACCGTGTCCTTGATGTCTGGACATATTTGGTCGCCGTCTTTGATATAATTGTGACATAAGAACTTGATGTCTTGGATGTCTAACTTTGATGTCAATGTGACTTGGCTGTTCTTTTGAATGAGACATTAATGTCTGAGATGGCTTAACATATTTGTTTTGTAACTTTATTGTCTTTCATGTCTTTATGTCATTTGATGTAGCTTTGATGTCCTGTATGCGTTTTTCACATGTGAATCTAATTATTTTGTGACATTTGACCTTGATGTCTTTGCTGACCTTTGTGTTACTCTGATGTGACCAGGAGCGCCGTTCTTCAGTATTTTAATATCCCTTTGCCTCTCTCAACATTGGAGCAGAATCAGAACACCAGAACATTATGTCCACCTGAGCAAAAGGTGATTTCTCCCAAGAAGTTTCAAGAATTTCCAAACCTTAAGATTACAGGTTCAAAGGCTTCAGAAAGTCTCATCAGCCTCCATGTTTGAGCTCACAGAACCCGGTCATCTGTACTGGGGCGGGGCGGTTACATGTCTGCCGGGTCGGTAACGTAGTAGACGGGTCCAGCTGAGCTCCTCTTCTGTCCACAGCAGGTTTCTGTCTCCGTCTGACGGCCGGGCGATTTTTAGCCCGACTGTGTTTACGCAGGAACCAGAGTCGGGTCAGGATGTCCCGGCGGCTTCTTCTTTGACCCCCCTGACTTGCTGTTTTAGGAGGGCGACTCGGTATCTGGACTCCCCCGGGACTGAAACCCAACACACGCAGTCGGAGGTTTTCGCAGATACTCGATCGGAACGACAAAAGCGCTCAAACTTCTGAAGGCTTTGTTTCAGCTGGAGCGCCGGCGGTGCTGCTCGCCACATAAAAATGTTCCGCCCACATGTTGCTGTGAAAACAGACGGCGGAGACAATCCGTCCTCCGCCGGCCGTCAGCCCGTCAGCCCGGTGGACGGATGAAGAATAGGAGGAGTGACGAGCGCTCGGCGAGGATGAAGGAACTTGTTGGAGGAGGTTCGGTTGAAGGGGCTCCTCAGGCGGCCCATCAGGATTCCTGTTTTAATCCGGGAGTGGGAGTAACGGCGGCCGGCGAGGCTCCGGTCACGATGAGGTTTTTGTTCCTGAGACTAAAAAAACCACAGACAGTCAGCAGGAGGCTTCAATCCAAGGGGATTAAAAGACAAGAAGTCATTCTTCCCATGAAATTCTGCTGCTCCATCAAAACTCCTCCTTCACCCGGTTTGATCCCTGGGACCGAGAATCACCTCCTTCTCTCACAGGAAATATAAAACTGTCAAAACATTACTTCTTCTTTCGCTATTATAGCCAAAAATATCGCCTTCTACTTCCCTGAAACGTGCTTTTAAAATCTGAGTCTTAATGGAATCCCCTTTCTTCAAATCAGAGCATAAATATCACATGAGTAAAATCACAAATATAAACCGGAATACTGTTATGAGAATTAGGTTTATAGCGTAAAGTGTTTTCTCGTTTTTCTAACGTGGATAACA
Source organism: Lophius americanus (assembly GCA_037951165.1). Classification (NCBI taxonomy): domain Eukaryota; kingdom Metazoa; phylum Chordata; class Actinopteri; order Lophiiformes; family Lophiidae; genus Lophius; species Lophius americanus. The sequence continues at coordinate 4,750,737 of JBBDHG010000090.1, read as the reverse complement.
TTGTGAACTGCAGTCAGAGCAGGGTGAAGGTGGAGGAGAACCTGGAGGGGTGGAGGTGGAGTCGCAACGGGACAGAATACGTGTGTGATTGAAAGGGAGGCTGGTGGAACGGTGAGGATGGAGGAGGAGGTGGAGAAGGTGCGGGAGTTTAAGGACTGCAGGGCAACGGGGACCGTGGAGAAGAGGAGAAGAAGCGAGTGCAGGCAGGGTGGAGAGGGTGGAGAAGAGTGTCGGGAGTGAAAGAAGAGTAGGAGCAGGATTGAAGGGAAGGTTTCCAAGATGGAGGTGAGGGCAGCTCTGCTGGATGGTTTTGGAGACGGTGGTTCTGACCAGAAGACAGGAAGCAGAGATGAAGATGTTCAGATGTTCTTTGGGAGTGACGAGGAAGGACAGGATTAGAGAGGAGACATCAGAGGGACAGTCCAGGTTAGACGTCCTGGAGAACGGTAAGAGAGGACATACAGTTGGTTGGTGTGGCATTGGAGGATGTAGAGGACAGTGCAAGATGGAACATATATATATACATATATATATATATATATATATATACTCTATGTGTATATATATATATATATATATATTTATATATATATATATATATATATATATATACTCTATGTGTATATATATATATATATATATAAATACATACACAGAGTATATATATATATATATATATATATATATATATATATATATATATATATATATATATATACATAGAGTATATACGGTATAAATGCCTTAAAAATCCCCATAACTGCAGTTAAAGAATTTTCCTCGCACGACCTCCAGTTCAGAGACGCCGCTAACGCCGCCGTGCTGTCAGATCCAGTTTCCTGTAACAACAACAATGTGGCCGTCACCGAACGGAGCTGATGTTGTTCTACAGTGTAGCGCACTGCTGACCCACAATCCCCTGCTGTTGCGATGAAACCAAACCTGATGAGTGTGAGAGCTGACGTCCTCGGCGCCGTGTTGTGTTTGGAGCCAGTAGTGTTTTTGTGGATTTAGACTCGGCGTGGATTGATGATGTCACAGTGTGATGTCGTCTGTGTTGTGATAACTGGTGGGTCGGACCTCGTCTGGTTCTGGTGCCAGGCGGTTGCGATAATTCGGAAACATGAGGAGGTGCGGAGAAACCTCTTAGACGCCGAGGAGCTACGTGTTGATGGGAGGTGTGACCCCAACCAGACTCCCATGATCCTTCGGGACTCAGGGACTTTAGCGTTCAGGTATCGCTCTGTGGCGTTAAACGGAGTTCAGGTGATTTGGAGTCGTTGAGCCCGAAGCAAAGAGAGTAAGTGGAACAAGGAGAACGGTACTGAGCGTGTGCAGAACAACAGTCACACCAGAGGAAGTAAGATTCTCCAATGAAAGTTCTGAACCTCTCCGACCGCGAGGAACGACGCGTTTAGGACACAGTTGTTACACGTCAGATGTGTTTTAGGACACAGGTGTTACGGGTCTGATGTGTTTTCGGACGAAGGTGTCACATGCCAGATGTGTTTTAGGACACAGGTGTCACATATCAGATGTGTTTTAGGTCACAGGTGTTCCAGGTCAGATGTTTTTTGAGGACAGGTCAGGTGTGTTTTAGTACACAGGTGTTACAGGTCCAGATGTGTTTTAGGACACAGGTGTCACATATCAGATGTCACAGGTGTTCCAGGTCAGATGTTTGTTGAGGACAGGTCAGATGTGTTTTAGTACACAGGTGTTACACGTCAGATGTGTTTAAGGACACAGGTGTTACACGTCAGATCTGTTTAAGGACACAGTTGATACGGGTCAGATGTGTTTTAGGACACAGGTGTTACACGTCCGATGTGTTTAGGACACAGGCATTACAGATCGGATGGGTTTTGGGACACTGTTGGTGGCTAAAATGCAGAGGAGGCGCATGCTATTTTTTTGCTAACAGCTAAGGACTTTTACCTTAGAGGATTGTTGGTGTAACCTGTTTTTGAGAGGTTAGCATGTCAGCACTAGCTGTTTTCCACATTCTAGAATGATAATATTGTTTACTATAGGATGGCAGTTCAAAGCGAGCAGTCCAGTATGTTAGCATTAGTTTTTTTCATCAGGATAGCATGTTAATATCAGTTGTCAGAAGGAGCTAGCATGACAATATTATGTTCCATAGGATAGCATGTTAGCGTCAGTTGTTTCAGCAGGTCAGAATTTTAGCATTGTAATATTATGTTCCATAGGATAGCATGTTAGCGTCAGTTGTTTCAGCATGTCAGTATTTTAGCATTAGCTGCTTTCAACTGGCTAGCATGGTAATATTGTTTTCCATAGGATAGCAAGTCAGACAAACTTGAGTCAGACAAACTTCCTCCTCCTGTCAGTCACGGCGGTGCTGCCATGTGACACTCTGCGTTTCCTCTGAGCTGAAAGGTGAGAAGCTTCAAACAGGTGAAGCCAATGAGGGGAACAGACGCGCCGTGTTGACAGAGCGCTGCCTGCCGGCGGCAGACAGATGGTTCTAGTCCGACCCGTAAAGCCGCGTCTTCAAAGGTGGCGGAGGAGCCATATGTGACGGAGCCTGCAGATCCTGGATCAGGCTAAAGAGCGCTATGCTGACACGTCTGCACCACCTGCTGCCGTCACGTCGCCGTGTTTGAAGAGCATCAGGGTGTGTTTGTGCTCGCAGGCCACGGTTTGATGAAGAAACCTTTAAACTCCCAACTTTATTCTCTTCGTCTGAAGCGAGAGATGAAGAAAAGCTGGTTCCCTCCACAGAGAATCACCTCAGAGGTTCATAGACCCCCCCCCCCCCCCCCCCCCCCCCCCCCCCCCCCCCCCCCCCCCCCCACCTGAGCACCAATCAGATCAATGACACCAGAAAGCTTTCATCATTTCAACAAATTAGCATGTTAGCATTCCATCCATCCATCAACGGTGATGTCACTGTTTTGGTCATGTGATGCAGCAGATTTCTACAATAGGTGCAAAACTTGCTAACGTAGCATTAGCCTACCATGCTAAACGCTATGCTATCAGCCTCAGTTCCTATTCTCTTTCCTGTCTGGGACCGCAGAACCACGCCCCTCGCTGCGGCACAAGGATTTGATCAATGACACGTCAGGCTCGGACCCACCACCAGAACCACATCACCGTCACGGCTTTCACAACGGGCCCGGACCATCTGGAATAAACTCAGATGGTCCGGGCCCGTCAGCGGTCTGACCACCGTAGAACACCACCAGAGCTACCAGATGGTTCCTGAAGGCCAATCAATCAACCAATCAGAGTTGGGGCGGGACAAAGCCCACATGCGGCTCAGTAGAACCATGCACCTATGACCAGATTCTCTATTTCAGTCTGGGTAGTACAGCTGGACCCGGTTTTCGTTGGGTGCGGTGTTTAGTCCAGCGATTGGGAGGCGGGGTCTGGAGGATTACTTGTGTTCTGGTTCTGATCGGTTGTCCGCAGTAAGTTGGGTATTAATGTGGTGCTGCTGTGGGTCTCCGGGACCACCAGGTTGCCTAAAGAGGTCTCCCCCGCCTATCCAGTCCTCCAAACAGGTATCTGGGGAATCTGGTGGTTTTTGTGAGATCTGGTTAGAAGACAGAACGAGAAAAAACACAATTGAAACTTCAGCGAGATTGTTAGCTTGTTGGCTAGTTAGCATGTTTGCTCGGAAAGATTTCGTGTTTCAGTCAAGAGTGTTTGAAACCAATCTCTATTTCCTGTTTTCGCCATTAACGGTTCATCTTTCCCACCGTTCATGAATGCGTCGTTTTCTGTAAACAAAGCAGGATTAGAGTTGATTTTCCATCTCAGACACGATGACTTTGTGAAAACCAAAAAAAAAAAAAATGGCTGATGAGTAAACGCCGTAGGCGGCGTTTTTCGCAACGAACGCCACCAAAGAATGAGTCGGGCTCCTACAGGAGAGGAAAGTTAGTGAAGAGTCCATCAATATTTCCTATATTCTGTCGATTCACGGTGATCCAACTGAGAATCTAACTCTCTGGTACCACCAGAGAAACGTTTGGACTTTACATGGCGATGGTGGCGTTTTCAGAAGTTCAAGTTCTGGAACCTCTCCCCACCCCGTTGTCACCCGACCCAAAAACCCAAACTGTTACAAAGGTTTACCCTTTTATTAAGCGAAACCCAGTTGGAACTGCTCCCAGCACGGCGAAGCTTAGCCATAAAACGCATCCGCCATGAAGCGACCATCTTCCTTTCACTAGTGCTGCTTCATCATGGCGTCGGCGGCGAGCTGCAGGATTCTCTCTCTGTGGTTTCTTCTCTCCTGTGAAATCCCTACCACGGTGACTCATGGCAGTGGAATCAGACGGAGCGCTGACCCGGTCCGCAGCGCTGCAGGAGGAGCAGCTCTGGTATGTGGGCCTTCGCCTTCTGGCTGCCGTTTGTTCTCAGCGAGCACGCTCAGAACTCAGGGGGCGGAGCCTCCTCACTTCTCTGGCCTGCGGCTTCGCTCTCCTCCTGCTTATGTTCTGCTGCCTATTTTAACAGATAAAAATAAATCTGTGGAGAAAAAAAAACGAGACGTTTTTACACAGAAAAACCTGGTTGCAGTCAGATGATAAAATTAGATCCGGCAGTAAATGAATTATTTTAGCGCGCCGTAAAAAAAAAAAAAATTTTGTTCCAAGACTCTGAAAATATTTTGGCCTAAAAATCTTTACCCATAATAAAAATGTAAATCTTCGCGCCTATACTGCTGGCTCCACGCTAGTCATCATCACATTTTCTTTCACCAACTGGACTACCTTCAGAACCACTTTAGACCAGATTTGCTTAACCTTCAGGGCAGTTATGAACTAGTTTCAAACTAGTTTCAGTCCAGATTACAACACATTTCAAACCAGTTTGGGACATGTTTCAGACCACTTTCATACAAGTTGTGGACCAGTTTTGGATCCGCTTCAAAGCGGTCATGGCTCAGTTTCAGACCACTTGTGGACCAGTTTCAGGCCAGTTTTGGACCCATTTCAAACTTGTTATGGACCAGTATCAGACAAGTTTTGGAACCGCATCAAAGCGGTCGTGGCTCAGTTTAAGACCACTTGTGGACCAGTTTCAGACCATTTTGGACCTGTTTCAGACCACTTGTGGACCAGCTTCATACCATTTTGGACCTGTTTCAGACCACTTGTGGACCAGTTTCAGACCATTTTGGACCTGTTTCAGGCCACTTGTGGACCAGCTTGAGGTTTTCCTCAGGTTAAATAATAAAAGTTATTCTCAGCATCTCTTTTCTTTGAAACTGGCGTATGCAACGTCTGTCCTGCACGATGACATCACCATCAGTTGTAGTTGACGCCCCTGGTGTTTCCTTTCTGACCTCCACGCCGGCACCATGAAGCTCAGGCCCGCCGTTTGAGAGCTCGTCCTCTGACAGACTGACTCCTCATTGTGTGTGACAGGTTACTGAGCGTGCTCAGTCCACTCCCCACCCCACTCAACCCGCACCCCCTCACTGGGAGCTCATCAGAGGAATTCTGGGGGAATTTATGCATCGTCTTGCGGCTAATTGAATTAGCCGCATCGTGTCGACAGTGTGTCTATTGTGGACGCCACACAATGTTGGGCTTCATGCGTCTCAGAACGCAGCAAGGAATTCTGGGCCATTTAGAGCCTCCCCCCAATGCCGCCCCGACCACTGCCTCTCTGTTTGTTCCAGCCAGTGATCGGCCTCAGGCGCCATCACTGGACTTGGACGATCATTAACCAAAAGTGAGGGAGGGGTCACCCAGCAGCACAGGACCAGGACCCTGGGGGATTGAGAAGCTACAGGGCAGGGGTCAGAGGCCATCTGATGTGTGATGGGGTTTTTTTTTCTAGATGATGACATCACAATAGTAAGCCGGAGCACAACATCAAACTTTGGATCCGAAAAAGAGACGATGGCGAAATGCTAATCCCGTTAGTGTCGGCTGGAGCTCCGCCCACTTTGAATCCCCAACAACATTCTTGGATTTTACAATTCAGTTAATTCAAATCAGCAATTCATACAAAAGTTAAATTAAATAGTTCGATCTGTTAGCTCTCCTGAGCTAAATGTCACATAATTTCGTCTGCTTTGATTTGGAAGTTAACAACATCAGATAGCATTAGGTTAATAGGTAGCAACATGCTGTATCATCTAAGCTAAGCTAAGAGTAGCTAGTAGCAGTCAGAAGCTTATAGTAGTCAGTAGTTAGTATCCGTAAACTGCTAGCAGTAGTCAGCAGTTAGTAGCAGTCAGCAGCTAATAGCAGTCAGCACCTAGTAGCAGTTAGCAGCTAAGAGTAGCTAGTAGCAGACAGCAGCTAAGAGTAGCTGTTTAGGTCAGGATAAACAAAGACAGAGCTCTTCATAGGGGCAAGTGTCTGCATGAAATGTTATATATAAAAAGTTGCAGGAAGCAGATTTGATCTTTTACTTGCAGGAAATGACTTAATAATTTGAAAAGATATTTTCACGTGGACCTTCTAAAGGACTGTGTTTCCCAGCAGACCTCTCGGATTCCGGATCAAAAGAACAGACAGGCTCTATCCATGGACGTTCGATTTCATTTATTCTTCTTGTACCCATTAAAAGAAACGAGACCAATCATCATTAGTGTTATTTTTTATAAAGAGATGGACTCTTTTATCTCCTCATGGTGCTCACTTGTGTCTAACGATGGTGAGAACGGCCGACGCGAACAACAGGAACAGGAACAACAGACCTCTGTGCTGTAACCTTGTCGCCCTCAGGCTCCGTGCATTTCACCAAAAACCACTAATTTGCTTGGCGTGTGATGGCGGCGCGAAGCAGTGAAGACACGGCGCGCAGTCACAGGACCGGTCATCTGACACGCAATTTAAAAATTAAAGATTATGACATTAAAAACGGAGACGCTTCTTTATGTTGAGACATGAAACCGCCCAGGCGGGGCGTCGTGTTCCCGATTTTAATATGTCACAAGTTTAGACGCTATAAACTGTACATCCTGTACTGGTCTGAGCGGTAGAGGAGTCGACGAGGGAGTCGTCGTAGAACAGGACGGCCGTGTTCGGAGCACGGGGATTTTAAATCGGGAATGGAGAACTGGAATATTCCCAAAACAAAATCTAAATGTAGCTATAAACACGAAAGCACAACAAGCTGCTGAAAGGCATCGGAACTAGCCGAAAAGAACCCGGCAGCTAATATGATCTAGTAGCAGCCCGCAGCCTGTAATAGCTAGTAGTGTCAGGTGGTAGTCGCAGCTAGTTGTAATCAACAGCTAGTAGCAGTCAGCAGCTAATAACATTTATTAGCTAATAGTAGTCAGCAGTTAGTAGCAGCTAGTATCAGTCAACAGCCAGTATCAGTCAGCAGTTAGAAGTAGTCGGCAGTTGGTAGCAATCAGCAGCTAGTAGTAGGTAGTAGAAGTTGGCAACCAGTAGTGCTAGTGCGTTCAGTAGTTAGTAGCAGCTGTAGCACTGAGCAGCTAGTAGCAGCTAGTATTAGTCAGCAGCCAATTGCAGTTAGTAGCAGTCAACAGTTAGTAGTAGCTATTATCACTCAACAGCAAGTATCAGTCAGCAGCTAGAAGCAGTCAGTACCTAGTAGTAGGTAGTAGTAGTTAGCAACCAGTAGTAGCTAGTGCATTCAGTAGTTAGGACTAGCTACAGCACTCAGCAGCTAGAAGCAGCTAGTATTGGGCAGCAGCCAGTTGCAGTTAGCAGCTAGTGGTAGTCAGCAGCTAGTAGCAGTCATTACCTAGTAGAAGGCAGTAGTTGTTAGCAACCTGTAGTAGGTAGGGCATGTGGGAGACGTGGAACGCCGGTCCAGCGGTCCCCTCGTGATGTCAGGACACCTACGGGACTTCTGGAGTCCCTGATTTTCATGTTTTTGGATCGTTGGAGGAACCCGGAGAAACACAAAGAGAACCTTCCAACTCCACACAGAAACACCTCAGTCTGGGATTGGAACCCAGAACCCAGAACCTTCACTTTGTGAAGCTCCTTCAATGTTTTTTGTTTTTTTTTGCCGTTCATACGAGCTGAAACTTCAACCATGACCAAATATTAGAATTTCCTTCCATCCAGACTAAATGGATTTATTCTCAGAGCTGTGAGACTCTGAAGCTGAACAGAAGCATTTAAATGCGATTTAAATGAAAAACAAAAATAATTGTGAATTCTGACTTCCTGGAGAGCCTACAGGAAGTCCTTTGGATGGATTTTGGAGGGTGGTCTTCTTCTGTGAGGGTCCACACTTGCTCCAAGTCTCCATTTGTAGAACATGTGTCTCAGTGTGGATCAGTGGAGTCCCAGAACCTTAGAAACAGTTCTGGAACCCTTCTCAGACTGATGGGTCTAAATCATCTTCTGGAATTCCTGTTGATTTTGGGAAGGTTCTGCTACTGGTGAGACCTAAGAGACGACGTCCTGTTACTCTCAATAAATAAAATATAAAAATATGGTTTCGTTAAATTCAGCTCGGGCAAATATTAGCTCTCCTAGCTAAATCTAGCTAATATCCTAGCTAGCATTAAAAAATGCCTAGCTACCTAGAATTAGAAGGTCCTGAAGAAAAATTCTAAAATGAGAAATTGTTAGCACAGTTGGCATGTTAACACTTAGGGGACCAGTTAGCTTTAGCTACAAACTGTTAAGATGATATCGTCCCCTAAAACAGTTAACTTTAGCCCTGGACTACTAGCATCATATCATGACCTGGGACATGTTAACTTTAGCCTCAGACTATTAGCACAAGATCCTGACCTGGGACATGTTAACTTTAGCCTCAGACTATTAGCACAAGATCATGACCTGGGACATGTTAGCTTTAGCCTCACACTGTTAGCTTGATATTATGACCAGGGACATGTTAGCTTTAGCCTCAGACTATTAGCACAAGATCATGACCTGCGACATGTTAGCTTTAGCTCCGGACTACTAGCATCATATTATGACCAGGGACATGTTAGCTTTAGCCTCACACTGTTAGCTTGATGTCATGACCTAGGAACTGTTAGCTTAAGCCTGGACTGTTGGTGTGAAATGGCACCAGTCGCTCATTGAACTGCAACGTTTCCAAAGGCTTCCTGAACGTAGAAAGTTCTGATCATGTGACCCGTCATTGTTGCTGCAGGGTGTCTCATGACTAAAATAAAACCCAAACTGTCCTTGTAGTCCAAAAATACGGCGCGGAGAAAGAGGCCTTTTGTAGCCGGCGCTCGCTCATACATTCCTTTACGGCGCTGTAGATGGTTCCATGACAGCGTACAGTGGGGTCTTTATCAGAACCACCATCGGTTCTGTTTAAAATTTTGTTTACAGTTTCCCAAAAAACCCCCAAACCCATGTTCATATGTTAATGGAGGTCTTTTCCAGCCAGAGACCCCCAGGCCTGATCTATACAGGGAAGCAGAGCCAACAGAGGAGGCTTTTGTCTGATGTGGGACCGGGACAGCTCCTGGCCTCAGGGTTCTGGTCTTCAGATGGTGTCTGGTCTTCAGTGACTGAACATGACAGACACGCATAGCTCGGCTAATTCTGGAGCGCCGCCGGTCACAGAGGAGGAATGAAAGGATGAATAGTGAACAGAAGAGTGTAGGGGTGCTTTATGGCGAGGAGGTGAACCTGGGATCAGCCCGGTTGACCCCAGACCCGGACCGGACCCTGATCCCGGACGATAAGAACGTTTATAGGTCATCAGTAAACTGAGACGTGGAAGACGGTTGCAGCAGCGGGGCGGAGGGTTTTCACATTTTCACCTTTTCTTTCCTACTGGTGCCTTTATTCTTCTTTCTTTTCTTTTTTTTAAAGAGCTCCCCCTTGTGGGTCAAATATGAGCTGTAAGATATAAAATTATAGCCTGAAAAAAAACTGTATCCAAACAGAAAAGCTTATGAATCAAATGGGATTCGCATATATACGATAGATCTCCTTGAGTCGATTCATTTGCACCAAATTCGCACTAAATCGGACCAATGGTTGAGATAAAGTTCCCCCTGGTGCTGGAAATACTCAACTGACCACGCCCCGAATCATTCCAGTTCTTCCTCACACTGAGTGTCTATGAGGGCATCAAATTTGGAAATGATCCTTTCGATGGTTTCCAAGTTGCCGCGGTTACGGGAAGGATCTGCGGCGATGGTGACGATTCCATAACAACCAAACTTTTGGGGACGTAATAATAAAACCTGCGGGGGGGTGATGAGGTCAGAACCTGGACGAGTTCTGGGACCGGACCGACATTGTACCCCTGACTGCTGGCACCATGTCAGCTGTCGGGGGCGAGGGTTGCGTCGGGGGTTCTGGAGGTAATAGACGGGGAGGTGGAGGTGACCAGCGGTCTAGCCAGAACTTCCTGAACCTCTAGTTCAGGCCGACCCGGTCCCTAAACGGGGAGTCCAGCCTCTTGGACTCTCAACCCCCAGCAAGCCGTGAAACGTGAGGCGGACTGTTCCCCCGGGCGTGACCCAGAACGCTGCACGCCCCCTAGTACCCAACCCTCCAATATCTACCCAGCCCTCATCATCAGCCGGGGGTGCAGAGAACCCGGGGGTCGGTGTCACAACCGGTTCAACCCGATGGACCTCATATTTGTATTTCTATATAAACGTCAGTATTGTTACTGAACGCCGTTGCCTTTTAACCACGAAACAAGAAGTTCTAAATCGATTTTTAATCGTCCAATCCTTGCCACATTTGGGAGTGGGCGTGGCAAAAGTGACTGTATTTGGGCGAAGTGGGCGGGACCTGATGATTTCATGCTTTCGGGTGGGGACTTACCTCCAGCCAGGACGGAGGGGGAACTTTTGAGTTTGTGCGTCCGGTTCAGTCCCAAAGGACACGGGACTTTTACCCCCAACGGAGCGACCCGACCACCAGAACCCGACCCTGTTAGCCAGCGGGACTGCCATTGGTCCTTTCGGTCACACCGAGTTCCCGGGACCGAGCGTTCCAGGATCTGGTCTCCAGCTGCTGCCATGTTCTTAATCAGGTAGGAAAACCCCAGCTTTGGGCCAGTGCTGAGGAAAGAACAGAACGCCTGTTTCCTCTGGCTGCAGCAGAAAACAACAGAATCATGTGATACTTATTTTTACATTTCGCTTCAGTGGCGGGCGATCAAAGGTTAAAAACGTTCCTCTTCAATTAGCTCCGATTAACACGAGTCATTTTTCATCCAATTATGGAAGAAAGGGGGAATTCTGCTGCTTAATTCAAGGCAACGTGACCGAGTTTCATCTGGATTTATGTTTGTCTACAGTCCAAACTCAATCAGGATGATCTCCGCTGTCAGCGCGCCTCAGGTGCAAGCAGGTCTCACGTGGATCCCCTCAGAACCAGAACAATAGGCGCTGAGAGGCCGAGTCCAAGGAGAGGAACTCCCCGCTATGAATGGATCAGTACTCATTCGTTCAGTAATAACTTTCAAAGCATGAAATCCTCTGGATTATAAAATTCATTTAAATGAAAAAAAACATTTTTTTAAATTGAAGTATGTAAAAAAAATAATAATTCTGGGATCCACAAGAAAACTTATTGGGTTTTTCCATAAAAACATCACAGGACTCAGTTCAGAACTTTTTGGATAAACATGGAACGTTTTCGACAGCATCCTCTGTCAAATTTTTTTCAAATATTTTAGTTTAAAAAAAAAAGATCGGCACCAACATTTGCCGGGTTTTCCGACCAACCCGTCCGCAACGTTTCCAGAATTCATAGCGTCTGCGTAATTCAGCTGACGAGCAAAAAACGGACACGAGTGAAAACCTGCTCGTTTGATGAAATGATCCATTTAAGAAACTTCGGGACTTTTTTTTTTTTTAATGAGGGTTTTCCAGAATCATTTTAAATTGGTTCTTTCCTGACCCGGGTCCAACCTGTCCTCAGAGTTGGACAAAATCCTTCATGTAGTTCACTGACAGACAGACAGACAGACACAGACAGACAGACAGACAGACAGACAGACAGACAGACAGACAGACAGACAGAAACCAGAGAAAGTTAAGGTTACAAAAAATTCTGGGATCCAAAGGGAAAATTTATCAAGTTCTTTCTGGATCCAATCCGGCATCAAGCCCCAAAGGAATCAGTTTTTGAAGGAATCATGGGAAATTTTCAAAAAAAAACTTTAAAATGTTGCTGGTTCTGGATTAAAATGTAACGGGTTTCTCTCCCGATCCACTCCTGTAGAGTCCAGTAACTTTAGTGTAAAGTACCCCCCCTCCCCCATCCAACCGGAGAGTTGGGTTGAAATTATAGAAGATATTTCTATATTTTTCAACAATTTTTATAGTTTGTACTGGTTAAGGAAAAGTTCCATCCCCCTTTTTCCCACTCTTTCCGGACCGGTCCATGAAGACTGATGGGAATCGGTTCAGAAGGAAAAGTGCATTTGGAGAAGAATCCTGGATCTGTGTTGATGATTCGTGGACTCTTTCTGGACTAACTAATACAAAGGAACAAACACGGGAAAGAACCTGGACCACAATTCATCGGTTCTGACCCGTCGAGTATGTCCAGTAGAAACACGTCCTTCAGATTTCACCAGCTGACAGAAGAAGAAGAAAAAAAGCGGATTCTGGAGAAATGCTCCTCAGGGGAGGTTCTTACGGCTACTTTTCCCGGCGAGGAAGGTGTGACGGCAACAGGAAGTGGTCACGCTGTCCCACCTGACCCTCACAGGACACCAGAGTGGAGTGGAAACCCCCCGGCAGGGATCACAAGAAGAGGAGCAGGAAGAGGAGGAGGAGGAGGAGGAAGAATGCCAGCATGGAGCTGACCATCAGTCTACTCCGCTCTAGTCAGCATTGATTACATCACGCCGCCGCCGCGTTCCTTATCATCAGACCGTAAAACAACTACGTCGTATCCCACCGTGACGACGGCGGCCCACCCAGAGGTTGAACCGCCGTCGGCGTCTCTGATTGGTTGTTGTCAAATCAGACGACGTGGTGTTTTAATCAGAACCAAATATTCACAGGGAATCTTTAAAAGATAGTTTTTTTTTTGTCTCAGTTGCTAACACTGAAATAATTCTTGAAAAAAATTCTTTAATCATTATTTAGTTTTAGTTTAAGTTCGGTTTAAAATAAAGCGTTTAAACTATAATTTGGTGTTTTTTCCTGCTTTTTTGATTTTTTTTGCTCATTTAAATCCTTCATTACTTTGTTATTTTAGGAAAGTCTTTATTGTTTGGACTCACTTGCAGATTTTAGACCAAATACGACATTTTTTTTGTCGTTTTATCCAAATCTGGGCCACATATAAAACATTCTGCGTTAGATTTTATACCTTAAAGGTATTTTTATCTTCTTCAGAATATATTTAATGAAGAGAATAATGACAGTAATGAATAATAAATTGGGTCGAACCTTTAAACCCAGAAGTTTTGTGGAACTTTTTAATTTTCATTCACATTATTTTTGGCCTACAATAAACTTCCTTTTTCAATTTTACCAAAATCTTTGATTCTGTTTCTGTTCTGTTTCATTTTTTTTTCAGATGTAACGATACTTGAAATAAATATTTGTGTATTAATTTGTGCCAGATTCATGAGTTCATGCAAAAACGGTGTTTCACATGAATGTTTGGAATAAAAAGTCAGATTTTTTCCTCCCAGATGGTGATATTTTGCATAATTTGCATTTCAACAACGGCACAAGTTGATAATCCCACCTTGCGTGAGAAACCGTGGAGGAGGAGCTTATGGCAGCTGCGTGACTCCGCCCCCTGACGAGTTGTTCTGACCTCGGACGTGTGTTGAGTTCCGGACGTGTGTTGTGTTTACGCTGTCGTGGAAACGGCGAGAATAAACCTTCCTATTTCTGAGTAAAATAAAACTCCTGGAGTGAATTCCACACAATTATGGTCGCCAGACCGGATGGCGAAGCTCCCAACGCCAAACCCGCTGGACGTCGCTACGGATAATACCAGTGTGGTAGTCGGAGGAAGATGGCCGACGTCTCCTGCTCCTCAGAGGCTGAAGGACGCTGAGGGTTGTCATCAGCTGGAGGTCACTCCTGCAGAGGACATCTCGGCGTCTCCCTGTCCTCTGATTGATGCGTGATCGCCGCCGTTGCTGATCGAAGCGTTATGGCGGCCGGAGGAATCTGACATGTTCCGTGTAATTCTCACATTTCACTTCGGATCGGACTCACCGGACTCGGCACAAGCCCTACCTGCTCCCCTCCCTCCGCCCCGGGGAATTATGGGAGCAGGCGGCCGGCTGTCTGACCACAACCTGCAGCATTATTCCATTTCCATATGTCTCCTCACGCCACCGCCGTCTGTCTCCTCACGTTAAACCACAAACCTCCGCGTCGCTCGCGGCGATGACATCATCCATGATGACGCCATCGATTTATGTTCCGCTGAAAATATATGGAGTTCAAATATAGAACTAGGAAAAATATGTAAACTATCATAGCTAAAGTGAGGTAATATCAACTGGCCTAGCTTAAGTTGGCTAATGTGGCTATTTTAGCTAATATTAGCTCAGTGCAGTGCCAGCTGTCATAAGTAATGTTAGCAAATATGGGCATTTAAAGCTAATATCTATACCAGCAATAATGCACAATGTTAGCTAATGTAGGCTATTATAGTTCATATTAGCTAACAACAGCTATCGTACTTATTGTAAGCTAATATGGGCTATTAAAGCTAATATTATCTATACCAGCTATCATACATAATGTGAGTTAATGTAGGCTATTATACTTCATATTACCTAACAACAGTTATCATACACAGTGTTAGCTTAAATAGTCGATAACAGCTCTTACCTTATACGGCTAACATATTATAATTCTCGCTCTTTCGGGTCATTGAAGCTAAGATAAACTCAAAATCATCTATCGTACATAACGTTAGCAAAAATTATAGCTTATATTAGCTAATATGAGCTATAGCTAGGCCTGTCACTGCTGATGTTAGCTAATAAGGGCTATCAAAGCTAACATCAAACAATGTCAGCTACCTTGGCTAATGTGGGCTGTTTTAGCTAATATAAGCTAAAATCAGCTACTTTTATTTTGCCAGTTTGGAATTTTACCTAGCATTAGCCTGAACACACGCTAACTCTGTTTGAGGCCTCAGGACTAAACCTTTAGTTTGTTTTCAATCTCTGTTGTCATGACAACAACAACAGGCGATCTTCTTCTTCTTCTTCTTCTTCTTCTCTGGTTCGGTCAAACCAGACAGAGTGCTGCTGCCCCCACCTGGTCGTTATTAATGATCCACCTGACAGACGTTAATCTTTTTTATTTATTTTAATTTCAATCTTTGCTGATTCATCCGATCCAGTGAAAAAAAAACTGGTTCCGCTGCCGACCCAGATCTGGGAGGACCCGGGACCGGAGTACTGAGCTCCAGGACCGTGTTCAGAGGTGAACGGCAGAGGAGGAGGTCTGGACTCAGAGGCACGAGGAGGATCTAACCTGTCAGCGGCGGCGGCGGCAGGAGAGGAGGAGGAGGTGGAGGAGGCGGAGGAGGTGGAGAAGGAGGAGTTCTGTTCCTGTAATTGCTTCTCTATTAGATCAATCTGAATGTGCTTTGAACAAATTCTGTTTCCTGGACAGAAGAGACGACAGTTAAAGTGTTTCCATCACAAACATGAAAGCCGACCACGTCGCTGTAAAAACGTTTCAATCTGCCGGAGGCGGAGCCTATCGGCGACGCCACCATGTGATTGGCGATCCGACATGACAGCTCTTTCAATTTCGTTCTTCTTCTGACTTTCAGTGTTTTAAGACAATTAACATCATCAACAATTACATTTTTTTTTGTTTTTGTGCTTCTGGAATACAAACATTACAAAATATTTTCTCACATTCCTTCCTGTCCTGTAAAAACCACTTCCTGCCTCTGGACCATGGCGCTCTGCGTTCTCACGGGGAGACGCCAGGTTCGCTCTCCTCCTCTTCATTAAAGACGACTTAATAGGAATGAATACCTAAAAACGTCAATAAGTAAATGGTCTTCCTCTTCTTCCTCCTCAGAAACAGGAAGCTCGAGGGCGTGTTAATTTTACGGTGCAGGAGCTGATGTTTCCCAGATGTGCCTTTATGTGAGCGTTTAGCGTCTGCGGAGCACCTGAGCTCACTGCCACGGAAACCTCGTAAAATTAACTTCATTACTGGCTTTTCCTATAAAAACACCTCCCCCGGTGTTCTCCTGAGAGGCCGCCAGGCAGCGCCTCCCCCCCCCGATCCTCCCCCCCCTCATCATCCTCAAATTAAAAGCAGCACAATGAGATTAAACGCCGCCGTCAGACACAGGAAACCTGTTTACTCACACGGCGAGGGGGGGCGGGGCTCTGATTCACTGGCGTGAAGCCTCCAGGGAGCCGCTTACGTAGCGTTAGCTTTTGATTGCATACCTGAACGAAAGGAGGGAGGAGCGGTTGCGGATTGGAATAAATATTCTCTAATTAATCCTCGGAGAAATTGACTGAATCTCAGCTTTATTAACCTCCGACAGGAAGCAGGAAACAGAAACACGCTAAATGTTTACATTTATTGAATAGCAGAGACATGGCTCTTGTTTCTCCCCATGAGATCGCTGCTAAACGCCGACTCCTGCTAGCTGCTACTATCTGCTGACTGCTACAAGCTGATGGCTGCTGCTAAGTGCTAGCTGCTACTAAATGTTGAATTCTACTAGCGGCTTACTTCTGCTGTCTGCTGACTGCTGACTGCTAGTAGCTGTTAACTATTACTAGCTGCTAACTACTACTAGCTGATGACTGCTTGCTAATAGCTATCGATTGCTACTAGCTGCTGACTTCTACTAGCTGCTGACTTCTACTAGCTGCTGACTTCTACTAGCTGCTGACTTCTACTAGCTGCTGACTCCTACTAGCTGCGGACTCCTACTAGCTGCTGACTTCTACTAGCTGCTGACCCCTACTAGCTGCTAACTACTACTAGCTGATGACTGCTTGCTAATAGCTATCGATTGCTACTAGCTGCTGACTTCTACTAGCTTCTGACTTCTACTAGCTGCTGACTTCTACTAGCTGCTGACTTCTACTAGCTGCTGACTCCTACTAGCTGCGGACTCCTACTAGCTGCTGACTTCTACTAGCTGCTGACCCCTACTAGCTGCTAACTACTACTAGCTGATGACTGCTTGCTAATAGCTATCGATTGCTACTAGCTGCTGACTTCTACTACTTGCTGACTTCTGCTCTCTGCTAATTGCTACTAGCTGCTTGCTGCTGACTGCTGCTAGCCAGCAAAGAGTTATTCTGTGTTTTTTTTTGGATTTACTACATAAAGTGTCCAGTTCTTGGTCAGAGGCGGGAGTTTACACGGAGACAGTAACAAAACCCGTTTTCACAGATTTGTGTTTTCAGGCCAGCGAAAGGAAAGAGAAAAAATTCCCCGTCATGTGATCGCCCCTGGGGATGGCGGTAAATGACTATCTCTCCTTAACCTGTCAAACGTCAACGACCGTTTATTTCCAAGTGCGAGCGAATCCCGATTGGATCGGGTTGTCAGCGACGGCGAGATGTGACAGAAGTCTGCGACGGCGTTTTCCTCCGATGATCGGTGGAATGCGCGACAAAAGCTTCTTTCATTCTTTGAATGGAACTGTTACGCCGGAATTCATTTCACAGCTTCAAACTTTCATCACACAAAGATAGTTCTCCAGAGGCCACCCCAATCAGCCAGAACATTAGAACCGCTGACGGATGACGTCGGAGGAACGGGGATTTCACGGTTACCATGGTTACCTGTCGGATATATCCGGCAGCTGGGGAACATTTTATCCTGAAGGTGACATTGGAGGCAGTGAAAATGCGGATCTGAGAGATTTTGACAAGGACCGGATTGTGATGTATGGAGAACTGGATCAGAAAAAACTCCAGAACTGCAGGTCTGGAGATGTTCTGTGATGTTGGGATGACATCCCCCCCCCCACCCAAGGAATCAGTACTACCAGCCGGATGATGCTTCCCGACTCACTGCAGGAATGGTTCTGGAATGTTTTGTGGAACACATCAGCCAGTTCAAGGTGTTGACCTGGTCTCCAGATTCCACAGATCTCAATCCGGTCCAGCATCTGTGGGATGTTCTGGGACTAACAAGTCTGATCCACGGTGGCCTCCAAGACTCGAGGACCTGCTGCTAACGTCTCGGTACCGGATATGACAGCAAACCTTCAGAGGATCTTCACGGTATGAGGCAGGTGGTCATAATGTTGTGGCTGATGAACCTGGTTGGTTGAAAAAGTGAAAAAACTTCTGATGATTGATAAAACCTTTGATGCTGTTATAAATGGCGCCGCCCGGTCTTAAATGTGGTCAAACAGAGGGGAGTCTCCCTAAACGGAGTCGAGACCCCGATGTGTGGCCGTTTCACCAGGACCCAGAGTTCTTGAGGAGGACCCTGATCTGGCGGCGGTCCAGCAGCTCCTGGCTCATCTCAGAAACAATTATCATCAAACTGTTGAGCCGGCAGCTAATTATGATCCGCAGCACAAACAGACGTTTATCTGCTGCTTACATTACATCCTGACTGCGAGCCCCCATCGCCGCCTGGGTCTGAACCCTCGCCAGAGGAACTTGGCAGCCGCCGCCTCGTGGTTATTAATATTCTTAAAGGCCTGAGAAAATAAACTTCCTGTCAGAGAGGGTTGCCACGGCGTCTCAGAGTTGACACAGCAGTGGCGTCATTGTTTCTAATCAGGGGCTTATTGTATGTCCGTGGTTCTGGTCTTGGAGCTGGTCTGAGACCAGGAGGGGGGGGGGCAGGAAGAGTCTCGCTGAGACAAAACAACAACAATTGTTTAGGACACAAAATTGTTTGTGTCAAAAAGTATTTTTCTCACCATCGGAGGAACCGTTTCCTGAGCCAGAACTAGTCAATTCACACTTTATTCTGAAGGAGGCGCCGCAGGGAGGATCCAGTTCTGCCAGGTCCACTCTTGGACGCAGAGACACACCGATGCATCAAGACATCAACGCTTCAACGCAGGGACATAACCACGCATCAACGCATCGACATAACAACGCATCAACGCATCGACATAACAACGCATCGACATAACCACGCATCGACATAACCACGCATCAACGTATCCCCTAATCCACGCATTGACATAACAATATATCAACGAATCGACAAAACGACGCATCGACATAACCATGCATCAACGCATCGACATAACCATGCATCAACGCATCGACATAACCACGCATCAACGCATCGACATAACCATGCATCAACGCATCGACATAACCATGCATCAACGCATCGACATAACCACGCATCAACGCATCGACGTAACAACGCATCGACATAACCACGCATCAAGGCACCGACATAACCACCCATCAACGCATCGACATAACAACGCATCGACATAACCACGCATCAAGGCATCGACGTAACAACGCATCGACATAACCACGCATCAAGGCACCGACATAACAACGCATCGACATAACAACGCATCGACATAACCACCCATCAACGCATCGACATAACAACGCATCGACATAACAACGCATCGACATAACCACGCATCAACGCATGGAGATAAAGATATATCAACGCATCGACATAACCACGCATCAACGCATGGACATAACGATATATCAACGCATCGACATAACCAAGCATCAACGCATCGACATAACAACGCATCAACGCATCAACATAACAACGCATCGACATAACCACGCATCAACGCATGGACATAAAGATATATCAACGCATCGACATAACCACGCATCAACGCATTGACATAACGATATATCAACGCATGGACATAACCAAGCATCAACGCATGGACATAACGATATATCAACGCATGGACACAACCAAGCATCAACGCATGGACATAACGATATATCAACGCATGGACACAACCAAGCATCAACGCATGGACATAACCAAGCATCAACGCATGGACATAACGATATATCAATGCAACGATATAACCAAGCATCAACTCATGCAGTGACATAATTATGCGTAAATGCATCACCATGATGATGCGTCAAAGTGTCGACACATCGTCATGACGACACAGCAACACATAGTAAAGGACACCAACGGCCCTCTTTGATGTGAAGTCTTTTATGACGTGACGTTCTTGTCATTAGAGGGATGGATGTTGTACCTGCAGTAGAAGTTTGGTACATGGGGGTGTCGTTGTCGTTTGGTCATGCATAACTAATGAGGGGGGTTCTGAGTCATCAGGAGTCGTCGGGGACCGAGGGGTCTTGATTGTCTGCTGAGGTATCATGTGGGTCATTAGTTTCATGTGGGTCCAGTTCTGATTTGATTGACGGTTTCCTTCACTCCTCTCTCAAACCATCGATCCCCTCCGTCCAGAATGTGAACCTTGTTCTCCTGGAAAGACTGTCCCAGGTCCTTCAGATTCAAGTGAGCTTGTGAGTCCTGTCCTGATGAGCTGGCTCCCCTGTACTGGGCCATATTCTGGTTCTGATGAGCTGGCTCTCCTGTACTGGGCCATATTCTGGTTCTGATGATCTGGCTCTCCTATGCTGGGCCACGCGCCTACACACACATCAGCCGCTTTCAACTGCGTAAACCACATATCAGATCCATCTGTGTTTTATTTGGGGTTCTGATATTTTTTTTTATCCCCGGACCCGTCAGTGAAGCGGAGCGACGACTCCTGGCGTCTCCGTCGGACATTAACGTGAGCGGATGTTTTGCCGTAGTTCATCTGTTATATTTATTCTACTTTCCTTGTTTTCTGCAGAATTAATTAGAGAAGTGAGAGCGAGCGGCGCTGGTGGGTCGGACAAGTGACCTCTGAGACCGCCTTAATCCGCCGCCGGACAACAAACATTCATATATTCCAATTAGACATTAGCGTTCCGCTCCGCCGACTCCGCTCCTCGTTTTCTGTCTGTGTCAGGACTTCTTCTTCTTCTTCTGCGAGGCTTTAATTGACCGCGATAACATCGGACCCGTTGAACGCACGGAATACTGATTTCATAAACCCACAGAGCAGAAGAGGACGGAACTTCACGCACAGCCTGTCACGCCTGAAACCGCAATTGTTGCAGAACGGGACAAAACATTAATCAATAATATATATTTACTCTGGTGAGCCATAACATTACAACCAAGGACAGTTGAAGTCAGACGTAACTTAAAATTGATGATCGGGTTACTGTGGTTTCCTGTCAGTTGGTTGGGATATATTAATGTCGGAACAGAAAAAATGGACAAGCGTAATCGACGGAGAGACTTTGACAAAGACGTGTGACCACTGGAGGACTGGATCAGAACATCAGATCAGAACATCTCCCAGTATTGGATGTTCTTGGGCTGCAGTGGTTAGAATCAACAAAGAGCATCCAGAACTCATATTTTAAGATGTTAAGTCCAATTCCACCCCTATGTTGCGGGCTAACATGCTACTTACCGAGCCAAGCACATTGCTAGGGGGTCAGAGTTCAAAGTAGCATCGAGTTTATTACCAAAATAGAGGCCAATTCAAGAATTTTGATTTTTAAACTGACAGGAAACTTTTATATTCCAAAGCTATAGGGTAGCATGAAGCTAACTACTCCGCCAATCATGCTACGCGTCGAGCTAAATACTATATTAGCATGTAATCTGGTAAGTTATTTATGAAGATAATTGAATTACTAGCTTGTGCTAACATGAAGCTAACTGCTCTAGTAAAAAAAAGCTACATGTCGAGTTAAAAAAACGCTAATAGTATGAAAGTTAGTACATAATCTATCAAGCAAAAAAAATCATCACTATTAATCGTAAAATTGTCTGCCTCAATCAACGACAGAAAATTCAGACGACTATGCTAGTCAGGTAGCCTGCGACTTATCAAGCTACATTCCAAGCAGGCAAAAGTGTCTTCTAGCATCAAGCTAATGTTCTTTACCTGTTGCATAATTCCGTCTTCAATTTTTTGCCTTGTTATTAGTTTACCAGAAGGGGGAGCTTGTTTTAAGGCTTAACTCCTTAACTAGCTAGCTAGAGCGATAGCATTAAGTTCATTAAATTAGTTTCCTGTTCCTGTTCAAAACACAGGAAACCAGCAAAGTGGGATCAATGAATGTTTCCGAACCATTATTTTATTCATTTAAATTCAATTGGATTCTTTCAGTTCTGAAACCGTAAATGTTTTTCTTCACGGAGTCGGGTTCTGATCCAGTTTTTCTCACTAGCAACACCTTTAAATATCTCGGATTGGGCAGCGTCTCACTCTGACAGTTTATTTATTCAGCTCCTCGCTGTTGAATCTGACCACATAGTTTCAGACACGGAGTCCTGGACCGGGTCTGGATCTGTTCCTGCAGTCTGTGGTTTGGCTCTGGGACCTGGACTCACTCAACCGGGTTCTCTGGAGGGATTGTGCTGATTATATGAGTTGTGTTTGTCACAAGTGGGAACATGTGGATCCATCCTGGCAGGAAAGCCGGACCAGTCTGGAATTTAAGACTGGAATCCAGCAGATACAGATCCAGCAGCTCCACTAAGTCTGTTAACACCGGCTCATTTATGGATCCAAGTCCATCGGTTGACACCTGTGTCTCCACATCGTCCGCCAGTCCTGACCCTCTTTTTCGCCAGATGCTCCAACAAGATCAACTTGCAAGATCCTGAGGAGTTCCCAATCCAGATCACATCTATAATCCCCCCCCAGATAGTTCCGTGTCTTCAATGGGGTCTTCTACCTGGACAGTCTCCAGCAGGAGGCGCCAAGAAGGTCCAGATGTTGAACCACCTCAGCCTGACTCTAGGCAAGGGTTTCATCCTGACGATCTTCCTGTCCATCTTGAGCAAGACCACATGATACCTGAAGTCCTTCACCTGTCGCAACGACTCACCAGCAACCAGGATAGAGCAAAACCAAAACCTCCGACATGGAGTCCTTTATCTTCAAACTGCTCAAGTTCTTCAAAACGTTCTACAAAAACCACATCATCTGCCAAAGAGACACTCAACGCACCTCAACTGGATCTTGAGTTCTTGTTCATGAGGACCGGGGGACAAGGGTCAACCTTGATAGGAGCCCAACAAACACCGAGAATGTTTGGTACCCCATATCCCTAAGGTTCCCCCTACAGGACTCCCTGGGTCATGTGGTTTTCCAAATCCATGTGGATTGGATAGACTCAGGTCCGGGCGTGCGAGAGTTAAAAGTTTGATCCGCTGGTCCAAGAACAGTTCTTCATTTTCTTTAGGCTCAGCAATCATTCTGAGGTTCCATTCCGGTGTCTAAACATTCCTGGGGGCTCTAAGAACTGAGACCCGATAACTACAACAAAACACACATCAGTCAAACTCCACACTCTCAGGAAAGCAGAGCGAAACCGGCGTTCAACACCAGATGTTCTGAAACCAATCAGACCCGACAGATCGGAGGTTAGCCCGGTTCGGCCTGAAGACTCAAACTACAAAATGTGAAAGGAGGTGTTTTTCGAAAGGTTCCATCTTTCCTCTGACGTGTCTCGGCGATAACCATCAACGATAAAGCCAGCGCTCCCTGGCTCTCCGTCAACACGGTCCAAAATTACACTCCTCTCCGCGGCGAGGGGCAGAATCACGGCGACAACCCGTAATTTGGAGCCGAGCAGCGGAGAGAGAGAGAAGTGGAAGCCAAACTGTGTGGGCTCGTCGGAACGCTTCGCTCGCGACGGCCAGCAATTATCCCATTCGAAGGAAATGTCAATAATGCCCCTAAACCTCCGGTCCCAAACATGCTGCTGCGATCAGGGGGAGTCCGACCGGTAAGAGGTCCGGTTAGAAGTCCTGTTGGAGGTTGGCTGACGGACCGGCCCAAACTAAACGGAAGAATTAGATGAGATCAGTCAGGGCGATCAAAGATTAAAAAAACAGACAAACAGGTAAAGGTCCATCCATCCATCCACCCATCCATCCATCCATCCACCCATCCATCCATCCATCCAACCATCCATCAATCCATCCATCCATCCATCCATCCACCCATCCAACCATCCATCCACCCATCCATCCACCCATCCATCCATCTACCTATCCATTCATCCATCCACCCATCCATCCACCCACCCAACCATCCATCCACCCAACCATCCATCCATCCATCCACCCATCCATCCACCCATCCATCCATCCATCCATCCATCCATCCATCCATCCACCCATCCATCCATCCACCCATCCATCCACCCACCCAACCATCCACCCATCCATCCATCCATCCATCCACCCATCCATCCACCCACCCATCCATCCATCCATCCATCCATCCATCCATCGTTTTCAGATTATCCACAGTAGGGTTGTTGGGGGCAACAATGCAATTCATTTTATTGCTCCGCCCATTTTGAAATCTGGAACCATCCAAAATGACCCCAGACCCAAAGTGGGATTTCAGGAAAGCCAGTCTAGACACCAAAGTCCAGAGTCTTAAGGGAAATGTAATCATTAATTCACGTTTCCGTGTAAAGCTTTAGGGAGATAACATGGCTGTTTTTAGAAGGGGCGGAGCTAACCTCCGGTTGGTAAGTTCAACATCGTTCTCCCGCTGCTGCCGGAGGTTCACCTCCTGCAGGGGATATTCTTGATGGACTGAAATGTCCGTCAGCAGCTGCTCCTCCCGTCTGCGCCGGATTATCAGGGACGTCCCACCTCAAGCATAAAGGTGGCGTCCGGCTCTCAATCCGTCCTGTCGGGGGGTCCAGCCGCCGCCGCCGCCACGCGGGAAGAAACATCTGTCCCCTGATTAAGAAGATAAAACCTCCGCGGTAATCCTGCACCTTGTCTGAGGACCTCAAATCCTCCAGCACAGCGCCGGGGATTCTGACCAGCAGGGTCGGGTGGAGAAGGGAACCTTTCTCGGGGTAAATCCCGCCGTGTTTTGATGGATTGCAGAATTTCTGTTTTAACATGACGTGAAGATGCAGAAAGTTGAACTTCACCCGATTCTACGGGAAAATAAATGTGTTATATTTAACATATTTTTATCACCTCTAATCATCCGCTGGTCAAAATAAGAACAAGGATATTTTAAATATTTCTTATTTTAATATATTTACCGGTTGAAAAACAACAAACTAAATATTTATTTTAAATCGGGAAAAAATGTTTATCATGGAAGTAGATGCTATTTTTTAAAATATATAAAAATAGATAATTAAATATTCATCTTATATTTTCATCTTATAATATTCATCTTATATTTGAATGCATATTATATGCGCATTAAAATATTGACAATACTGACAATATTGACAATTGTCGACAAAGTTCCGTTTGAAACGTCCGAGGCGGAAAAAAAGTTTGTCTGCTAGCAACATGCTAACACGACAGAAACTAGCTGTCCTGACGATTCTTTTTGCCATCCTGTCTGCCAAAACATCGCAACACACGTTGCGTGGCGGTGTGTTATGATGTGTTGCGATGCATTTCATACGTTGCATGACGATGCGTTGTGATAAGTTGCGATCGGATGCAATGCGCTGTGATAAGTTGCGATGCATTTGAAAGACGGTTGGGACGTTCTTCAGTCCAAATCACATGACTGAATATTTAAAATGTCTTAAAAAGCATTCCTCAAGCCCAGATTAGAGAACATGGTGGCTCCTTGCAGATGTTGAAGGCTTTCCGCAAGCCTTGGGGGGCTTTAACCACTGCAGACCAGCAAGACCCGACAAGGCCTGCAGCGCCGGAGATGTTCTGACCCAGTCCTCAGAACCCGAAAGTCGTGAGGATCTTCAATCTTGTCCCCTTTTTCCTCCTTCCAACATCAACTTTAGAATAAAATGTTTTCACCAAACCAAATAATTGGTGTCATTCACCTGTCAACGGTCATAATGTTATGGCTGGTCGTGTGTAAACCATATATGAACCAAACGTTCGCTCGCTGACAGAGATATCTGTGATGCTTCACAGCAGGAGTGTTTGAACTTGGCTTTGTGATGAATGTGTGTGTGTGTGTGCGTGGATATGTGTGTGTGTGTGCGCGTGTGTGTGAGTAGGGGGAGGTGGGGGGTGATGTTCCCATGCCCTCGTTGCATTCCTGCCTCGGATCCCAGATGCGTTTTCGGAGTCTTATATTTATTTTTCCTCCCCCAGCAAGGAGTCCAGGATGTGGAGTCATGATACACACACACACACACACACGCAGACACACACACCGGACACACACACACACACACACACACAGAAAAACATGAAGCGATATACAAACAGACCGAGGACAGAAATGAGATTTTACACGTCGACAACGTGACAGCGAACACAGCGCATCATATCAGCGCTTGTGTCCAAACAAAACAAAAACGGCAAATAAACAAAAACATAAATCCAAAGAAAGTCACATTAAAATCCTGAAGTGTGGAGAGAAAAGTTGAAAAGTCACAAACGAGAGACGTGAAGGATGAGTCGGCATAAAAGCCCGGGAGGAAAATGTCATTTTACGCCATAATATTTGAAAGATAAATGCTTTGATTATGACATCATGATGAGACGGATGATCGATAAACGTTCATTCACGGCTTTTCTCTTCATAGGCCGTACGAATATAAGAGTGAAAAAAGTATTTGGGACTTTTTTTACTGTACTAAATAAAGTAAATCGGAATAAATTATGTTTATGTCTGAAATGCAAATAGAACACAAAGCGAAACAATCCGGTTTCATACAGTGAAACAGTCCAGGTTCATACGGTGAAATAGTCCAGGATCACAAGGTGAAACAGTCCAGGTTCACACGGTGAAACAGTCCAAGTTCATACAGTGAAACAGTCCAGGTTCACACAGTGAAACACTCCAGGTTCACACGGTGAAACAGTCCAGGTTCACAAGGTGAAACAGTCCAAGTTCATATATTAAAACAGTCCAGGTTCATACAGTGAAACAGTCCAAGTTCATTCATTGAAACAGTCCAGGTTCATACAGTGAAACTGTCCAGGTTCATACAGTGAAACTGTCCAGGTTCACACGGTGAAACAGCTTTTATGTATTTTCTATCTCTGGATTGTTTACGTGTCTTCTCAGTTTATTTACTTTCATTCTCTACACAAAGACTCTACAAATTGGCTCCTCCCATATTTCTCTCGCTCCCTGCCCGCCGTCTGTCAGGAACGCTGATGATGTCAGAGCAGCGTTGCAGTGTGGGAGAGGAGTGTGTTGAGCTCTGAATGTATAAATAACATGTTGAGGGTCCCAGGCGCCTCTGTCCTGAAGCACCTTGAGGGGTCAGCACTTCCTGTGAGAGGGATGAGACAGGAAGTGGCTCCTGGATGATGAGCAGATTGTGAGAACAGCGTGAGATTGTGCGTCAGCGTTCCCAGAGAGATTCCAGGAGGTCATCTCTCCTCCTCAGCTGCTCTTCTTGACATTAGGCTGAAACACCTCTTCAAAATAAAATGCTCTCAGAAGAACTGCTGTGTCAGCATTAGGAAAATAAAAGCATGGACGAAACCTCCCGAGATCCAGAACCAGACCTGAGGAGAAACCGAACAGTCGTGAAATGAAATCCTTTTTTTGATTCATCTCTAACAGAAACTTTTCTTTCCTGCCGTAATTTTCCAGACTCTGTGTTCGAGACGATTTCGGAGGGGCCCCTGAACCCCGTCCCCTGGGGGGCGCCGGTGAGCAGCAGCCATGAATATTCAGAAGCCCTCGATGAGACATTAACATGCGGAGAGATGCTAATGAGGACGTGTTTTCTTTTTTCATCTGCAGAAACCCTCCGACCGTAAACTTTAACTGACGTCGGCTTTTCAACATGTGGTCCTGTTTCTAAATGTCTGATGAAGACGAGGTGACGAGGTCTGACAACAACGTCTGACCCGAAACATCCATGTATTGCAAAAGTCATCTTTTGGTTAGAAGAGAACATAATGTCTGATAGAAACATTTAAAGTACTGCTAACATTAGCATTTCTGCAGCCAGTGCTACTGCTAAAGTTATCTGTAGCATTGGCTATAGATGTGCTCATATGAGCGGCAGCCAGCTAACGTTAGCCCATCTGCGGTTAGTGCTTCAGCTAACATTAGCTAGCTGCCGCTAACGTTACGTGCAGACATGCTAACATTAGCATTAGACTTTAAATGAGACAACTTCATGATGTCATCATATAATTAATTCGCTCCTTTTTGTTGGAGATAACTGTGCTTTTTTCAGTGTCTGATGATGTTAGCTTATTTTCTTAGCATTTTCCTACCCACAACACAGCCAGCCACTAATTGCCTGAGACACCTAAGTGACAAGTGTTGAAATTAGCACGTTATTTACTATAGTAGTTAGTTAATTACTTATTGCACCTTATTTTTCGTGGTTCGCTGAACAAACATCTGAAGCATTTAGTTGTTTTAGAGGAGAAGAGCTCTGATTGGACGCCGATGCTTTAATGAGGTCATCACTGTCAACTCCCTGATTATGAAACGCCTCATCAGGACGTGATATCATCAAAAACATATGAGCCGCCGACGGGATCTGAATCCACGTTAATGAATCTGTTAATCACGACGAGGAGAAAAGGGTGACGGTTAAATGGAAAGCGTTCTGGCCCCGCCCCCTCATGAATAATGCAGCAGCTGTCTTTCCTGTCACTGTCATTATGTAAATGAGCTGCACATTCCCTTTGATCCATCTCTAATGATCTCTCAATGATCATCATCGTTGGAGCGAGCAGCCGGCTCGCCGTGTCTCAACGCTCACAACTTTGAGCATTCATCATCGGAGGGCTTGCTACGCTCTCGGCCAATCGCATCACAGCAGCGCTCACTGTTAGCCAATCAGAGTGGAGCATGACGTCATCATGAGGGTAAATGTTTTTTTTTATCTAGTATATTTATTGTATCATTCCTCACTGATGGATGAGATTCATTTGTTCATTTTTATTCAGTCTGACGAGGTAAAGAATCCAACACACATTATGTTTACGCATATTGACTTATAATTATGTTGTTTATTTCATTTGTTGTGTAAAGTGTGTGCTTAGAGGTTGGCTATTTTCCCTGGTAGTTAGCCTGGCGGTTAGCCTTGTGGTAGCCTAATATTCAGTTTGGTAGTTAGCCTGGTTGTTAACTTTTCACTCGCCCTGGTAGTTAGTCTGACAGTTAGCCTGACAGTAAACCTGGTAGCTAGCCTGGCAGTTAGCCAAGTAGTTAGCCTAATACTAAGCCTTGTAGTAAGCCTGATATTTAGCCAGCTAATCAACATGGTAGCTAGCCTGGCAGGTAACCAGCTAGTTAGCCTAACACCAAGCCTGGTAGCCCGGGGCAGCTGTGAGAGGAGCGGTCGTTCTCTGGACAGAAAGGTAGCCTGACGGTTAGCCTCCTCCTCTTCCTCATAGTTGTGTGTGTATTTGAACGTATTTATATTTGTGTATTTAGTAGTTTCCCAATGGGTATATTTCTATGTATTGGTATTGTAGTGGTGTGTGTGTGTGTGGTGTGTGTGTGCGCGTGTGTGTGTGTGTGTGTGTGTTTGTGTGTGTGTGTGTGTGTGTGTGTGTGTGTGTGTGTGTGTGTTCGTAGTTGTAACTGGGTGTATTTGGATGTATTTTAATATTTGCGAGTTCCCTGTTGTGTGAGCGTGTGACTCTCTGGGGTGGTCTGTGTGTGTGTGTGTGGTGTGTGTGTGTGTGTGTGTGTGTGTGTGTGTGTGTGTTTGCCTGTGTAAGGGGGGGGGGGGATGTTGCCCCATTTCTTCTAATCTGATTTGGGAGCAGCTTGTGCGTCTGACGCGTCGGTGGCGGCGTTCATCACCTCATAAAGTAAGGAAGCCTTTTTGTCAGACCTGGAAACCCCAACAGGCACATTTCATGTTTATTTATCTGTTTTTATTTATTTGTCGATGTTTGTCTCCAGACCAAAAGCTCGTATCTCCACAAAGTCACCTTTCCAGGAAACAATAAGAAGAATAAGACTTTTAGCGGAACCACAGCGGACGACGATTCCTCCCGGGAAAATCCACAAAAAGACTTTTTTAACTAAGAATACATCGTAAAAATGTATTATTATTATTATATATTACCATTATTAGATCTCACAGGAGAACAATTGTTTTTGGGGGAAAAAAAACAGTTACAGACACGATCAACAGATTAAAATTATAATTATCATTATAAATCACTATGAAACATTAAAAAAGTGAATAAAATAAAAACATTTTAAGGAAATTTAAAGACATGAGAAGGCGGAAATGTGTAAAAACTGTTTTAGTGGGTGTTGGTGTAGCTACACCGACCGGTTGTTACACCGACTGGTTGTTACACCGACCGGTTGTTACACCAACTGATTTTTAAACCAACCGGTTGTTACACCAACCGGTTGTTACGCCGACCGGTTGTTACACCGACCGGTTGTCACGCCAACCGGTTGTTACGCCAACGCCAAATGTATAATAAATACCTTAATTCATATCTGAGGAGATCAAATCCACCGGCCGGACAGATTCTCCCATCATGCCCCAGTTTGTTTTGGCTCTTGATGACATCATCAGGTGAACACTGGCAGCAGATCGTTTTTTTTGTTTTTTTCTACCTTTTAAATCTGGTATTAGTGTAAAAAATATGAAAGCCTCTTACGGCCTGAAATGAAAATCCTCTGAGTGTTTGAGCCGCAGCCAGCAGACCGTGTTCAGGTATCAGTTCAGGCCCACGGGCCGCCGCCATGATTACGACGACGACGACGACGATGATGATGATGATGATGATGATGAAACCCCCTCTTCTGTTTTGGACCCTCAGCATGTTGGCACGCTCGCTAATTAATTAAAGATGTTTGAGTTTGCGTGGGCGGGCTGAACGGGCTGCCGCGGGCCCCTGGTTCCGCTGTCATAAATCCTGAGTGTTTATCCACTCGGACCGGTAGGGCAGACGTATCAGGGAGCGGGTCTGTGAGGTGAGCTCACGTCGAGCAGCTTAAACGCTCCAAATCCAGTCTGAGTGGGACGCGGTCTGCAGCAGAAGGAAGGTATAAATAGTGGACGGCGGCGCGGCGGAAGTGGACGGCGGCGCGGCGGGCGCATTAGGAGCATATTAAGTGCAGCAGGAGGAGATAAGCTCCAACAGATGTGTTTGGGTGTTGACATTGTTTGTATTTGCAATCGGATAGATCAAAATGTTTCCCTCCACTAATAGGCTTTTATTTTTTTGTACATTTCGGATTTGCAGGCCCCCGCCAACCATCGCCCCGCACGCATTTTCGGATTTTTTTTTTTTTTTTTTACATGCCCAACAGAAATGACAACCCCCTAATCTATTTTTTTTTTTTTTTTAAAGGAACAGTCCACCCAAAACACAAAAAATGTATTTCAGTGAACTAATTTGTTTCACCTGTGTCTCATTTTCACTCTCTCCTCTCACCTGTCAATCTCCTCTTTGTGGATGTTTTAAAAGTCTTCGGTCTTGAATCGTGGATCTTGGATCCAGCGGCCCCTCTGATGACTTTGCCCGTTTGAGGTTGTATTTTATTACCCCTCATTAGTTTCGCCTGTGTCTTCCTTGTCTTTTTCCTCCTCAGTGTTTAAC
Organism: Lophius americanus; assembly: GCA_037951165.1. Taxonomy (NCBI): domain Eukaryota; kingdom Metazoa; phylum Chordata; class Actinopteri; order Lophiiformes; family Lophiidae; genus Lophius; species Lophius americanus. Next base: position 4,719,305 of record JBBDHG010000090.1, on the reverse strand, counting down.
ATCTGTCTGCTGCATCACCTGCTGGACAGGTGGTGGCGCCTGTCCTCAAGTGACAAATATTATTTGAATAATTATGCCGTGTGAGTGTAAGGTATGAAAAGTCAGACCCGGGTTTACATTTTGGGGGTACCGCTGTTTGGATAAACGTTTATTTTCCCAGTTTTTTGTTTATTTTAAAGTTGTTGTTTCTACTTTATTTAGTCCATTTAACTAAACGTGTTTTATTCTGGGGAAGGATTCTCCACTTCCTGTTTATTGTGCTGGTGATGAGGTCCGAGCTCTGACTGATGGTTTCCACCGAGCGCTGATGTCACCGTCTGTGTGACCTCTGACCTCTGAGGACAAGATGGCTGACGACGGCTCTTACTGTGACAGCGCTCTCTCACCCGTGGCCAGGAAGCGAATCTATGAATCTGGCGACGCCGTGAAAAGCGGCGCCCGCCTCGCATGACGGATTCATCAGACCTGTTACGGCGGCCCGCCTCACATCTCGAAGGCGGAGCTCCTGAACTGATGTTAATCTCTTCCTCTAATTAAGTGAGGCAGCCGAGCGCACAGACCGCGGCTGGATGTTAACGAGCTCCTCCTCCTCTTCCTCCTCCTCCTCCTCGTTGCTCTAATGAGCCTCATTTCATCAAATGTGTCTTTCAGTTGATTTTACACACTTCCTGTTTGTCTACCTGGCAGCAGTCGGCGCTCGTCTCCAGCTCAGGCCCACGCCCTGTTCTGGGATATTTTACCGGGTTCAGTACCGAGTTCTGAGTGAGTCCAGATCTCGTCAAGAACTGGAGATCCATGACTCATCCAAAAGACTTCTCGTCGCCAAGCCGATGTATCTGATCGTCTTTTGGCGTCTTTAGAAACATTTTTGCCTTTTCAATTAATTTTTTTTATATATATAATATATATATAAATAATAGGTTTGGCTGCAATAATTAAAATATTGCTTTGAGTTTTGGAATAGTTGTGTATTCTTTGGAATCTTTCAATGTTCCACTGTGTAAACAAGATTTATCTTCACAATGTGTTTGGAAGAAAAACAATTTCACGGATTCACCATAGCAGGATATTAGAGGATTTTTTGTTTTAATTCTTAAAATCAATATTTGATAGATATGACCCAGATTGGTTTACTTAAATATATTGATTCAGGAAATGTGTAGGGAAAAAAAAATTTTTTAAATTTTGATAGAAGAAAAAAAAATTTCTTTAGATTTACAAGAAATTATTTTTATTTATTTGTAAAAAAAAAAAAAATCTATTTTCATTTCATCATAATTTTTGTAATTTAAATCAATACCGGGTCATCATGGGAGTTTTTTTAGAGGGTTGAAATCCAGAAAATAATCTTATAGTTATGATCCGGACTGGTTTAGATATAAAAACAAACATTATTTTTCTTTTTAAAAAACATATTTTCTTATTTTTTATTCTTATTTTCTTATTTATGACTCTTTTAACGTCAGTTAAAAACAGGAAGTCAGTAAAAGTGTGATATAATATTAACACATAACATTTTATGACATTCTGAAGAAATGGATCGGTCCATTTCTCTGAGTCTATGATGGAGTGAGGCACCGGGTTAAACCAGGCTCGGATCCGATCCCGAAGGATCCACTGATCCGGACCCTGTGGAGCGGTTCTCAGATCGACATGGGGGGGGAATCAAATCTAGACGACACTGTTACCTCCAGGCGACCCCTGACCCCCCCGCCCCCGTCAGCAGTGCTAGTGTAGATGCACATCGGTCCTGAGAGAGCAAGCCCACGGGCCGAACCGGACCAGGACCGGCTCCCACTCCTGCAGCACTCGTGTTTCCACATCACAGAGTCTCAGAGCCCAGAACCCTGACCAGAGGAGAACCTCACGGTCTCCGGGGACACCGAGTCGGAACCGGTGGTGGATGAAGTATTCTGATCCTCTACTTGAGTAAAATATTTGTGACACGTGAGGAGCAACTATTAACTGCAGCCGTCAGACAAATGTAGTGGAGTAGAAGTGGTTCAAAATGGGAATACTCCGGTGAAGTACAAGTATATCAAATGGGTACTTAAGTACAGTAGCTGAGTAAATGTACTTAGTTACTTTCCATCTCTGCCTCTAACATTTGTTTAAAGAGGTGTTTACTGGGAAATAAATGATATATACTGTAAAACAAAATGGACATATTTTTAATATCTGCAAACACATAATGCTTGTGAAGAAGGAGGACACCTCTGACTGCTGTCTGACAAGGATACCTCTTACGGCTGTCTTACCAGGACAACTCTAACTGCTATCTTACGAGAGCACCTCTGACTGCTGTCTGACAAGGACATTTCTGACAGCTATTTTACAGGGACACCTCTGACTGCTGTCTGACAAGGACATTTCTGACAGCTATTTTACAGGGACACCTCTGACTGCTGTCTGATAACGACAACTCTTATGGCTGTGTTACGCAGACACCTCTGACTGCCGTCTTACAAGGAAACCTCATGAATGCTGTCTGACAAGGACACCTCTGACCGCTTTCTTACGAGGACACCTTTGTTCCTGTTTTACAAGGACACCTCTGACAGTGGTCTTTCTGGGACACGTCTGACAGCTGTCTTACATGGACACGTCCGACAGCTGTCTTACGTGGACACCTCTGACAGCTGTCTTACAAGGACACCTCTGACTGCTGTCTGACAAGGACACCTCTGTCTGATATCTTATGTGGACACCTCAGGACGCTATCTGACAAGGACACTTCTCACTACTGTCTTATGAAAACACTTCTGTCTGCTATCTAACGGGTACACCCCTGACTGCCGTCTTAGGAGGACACCTCTGACTGCCGTCTTACGAGGACACCTCTGACTGCCGTCTTAGGAGGACACCTCTGACTGCCGTCTTACGAGGCACCTCTGACTGCCGTCTTAGGAGGACACTTCTGACTGCCGTCTTAGGAGGACACCTCTGACTGCCGTCTTACGAGGCACCTCTGACTGCCGTCTTAGGAGGACACCTCTGACTGCCGTCTTACGAGGCACCTCTGACTGCCGTCTTAGGAGGACACCTCTGACTGCCGTCTTACGAGGACACCTCTGACTGCCGTCTTACGAGGACACCTCTGACTGCCGTCTTAGGAGGACACCTCTGACTGCCGTCTTACGAGGACACCTCTGACTGCCGTCTTACGAGGACACCTCTGACTGCCGTCTTACGAGGACACCTCTGACTGCCGTCTTACGAGGACATGCCTGCAGCAGCAGTCGTCGCACACAGACCTGATGACGGTACGCTGTGGGCCGGCTCACACAGCCGTCTCGTTGTCATCGGCTCCCGCTCAGGAGGCAGAGACGGAGACAAACAAATGTTGTCTCGGCAGCAAACAGATAAAGACTTGATCCTCGCCGCCCCCCCAGGAGGCTCTCTGGATGTGAGAGGAGAGACGGGGACAGTTATGAATGTGCGTTTGATTTCATAAAGTGAGAGGATCACACTGAGCTGCTTGTTGAGCGCCGTCCAGATGTGCTGCCGTTCACAACCAGTCCATCAATGCCGCCCTGTCTGACACACTGAGGGGCCCTGATGTCCGACGCGGCGGTGGGAGGGGGCGGGTCCCCGCCACCCGGGTCACTGACAGCGCTGGTACCCATGATTCCTGTAGATCAGGAGCAACTCTCAGTACGGATGGATTTCGTGTCGGATTTACGATCCGATCCCGGAGACAGGAAGTCTTCCGTCGGAGTTCACAGTCGTTTTATTTTCCTTCTTAATGTCATTTATAATATCTTTTTTATCATTTCACCCTCGAATCCCATAATACCTCATACGGAATGTTTGATCACTACGCTGAGGGCGGGAAAAGAAAAATCAATCAATCATCCCATGTTCTTCAAACTTGTTGTTTTTACATTTTTCTGCGATCGTAAAATAAAATCCTGACATCAAATTCATAATTAATGGTTATGATCAGATTTGATTATGACGTCAATCAAAAGCATTTAAGTCTGTAAAAGAGCTCAAATATATATATATATTATATATACAAATACATATATATTTATATATAATATATATATAATGTCAGGATGGGGACATTTAAGTCCTCTAATGTGATGAAAGGTAATTTTTCTTCAATTTAATCCAGAAGAAAATGTGATAATGTGTCAAAGTTGTCCCACAATGATTTAATTACCAAAAAAAAAAATCCTATTAAGTAAATAGAAAATAGCATATTTCTTTAAAAATTAGTTAAAAAATCCAGGGGCATCATTTAAACACGGCAGCATTTAAATATTCTTAAAAATTGTTTTTATATCTGATATGTATGATTAGTGCTGATTTCCGTTACGTCAGTTAAAGCGTTAAAAAGAAGATTTAGTGAATCAGATCGAATGTCAGCGACAGGAAGTCGACGTTTGTTTCCTTTAAGAGCACGAGACGAAGATCAAGGGTTAAAAAAAAATCCGCCTGAATATATTTGCAAAAAAAGGATTAATTTAATGTTTTAATTGCATATAAATAAAAATGTTTCGGGAGCCAGCGGTCACGATATTCCAATTGCGATGATTTATGGAGCATAAATTCAATGAGTTAGATTGAATCAGAGCAAATCTCATGTTTATTTATTCGTAACTCGTGACACCTTAAAGGGTCGTTTACATAAACGTAATCTGTTGTTTATTCAACTGGAACACATAAAAATAGTCCGTTTTCTCGCAATAAATCACTTCCGTTATTCCTTCGTATCGAAACTCGGCGTGATGGAAAAACATTCGAACCCCAACATGTGAGAACTTTTATATTTAAAATTAAAATTTATGGAAAGATTGAAAAAAATATGTAATTTATTTCTTTTATTTCTCCATTATTTATTGTTTAAAACTCAGAATCCCTAGTTTTTCAATAATTTAAGATAATATCTTACAGTTTCAATTCTTTTCTTTTTTTTTCATTTTAACTTCCGTTTGCTCCGTTTTTGGTCTCCACCTCCTCCAGAGTAAAACGTCTGCTTCTGTAGCAGCTAAACACGATGCCCAGTTGTTTAATAGCTGACAGGATGACGGAAACGGCTCAACCTGTTTCACAGATATATTATTATTATTATTATATCCTGTTAAAGGGTAACGCTAAAAGCTAAAAGCTAAAATGGTTTTTGAAACATCCTAAACTTTTTAAAACCCCATTTCAACATTTTTTTCCCACATTTATATCTTCGACGGTTGACGTTTAAGTTTTTTTGGTTTAATCCAGGTTTTAGGATTCAGGCATTTCTTTTAGATTGTGATCGAATCTACAGGAAAAATCTTTTTTTTTATGATTTTTCGTGGTTTAATTTCTTCTTGACAACATTTTAAATTGTGATTTTTCATATTTTAACACCCAAATTCTATACAAATAAGTTTTTTTAACCAGATGTTTAAGTTTCCGTGTCTGTTCTTTGTTTTAGTCCAGCTTTGAACTTGAACTCGGAGTAAAAAAAAAAACCTTCTGAAACTGGTTTGACGGATCTGTTTTCCTCTATTCTTATATTCAGTTATTGGATTTGAGGAGCACTCAGTCACAACGTTCGCTCTTTCACTTTTGGGCCATTTATGAATCTGACGTGAAATAACTTGATTTGTTAAATTCCTCGGCTTTCTTGCTTCCTCTTCCTCTCGGATCCCATCAGGAAGAAGTTAATCTCGTTTCTCTCTCGGGCCAAACGGCTTGTCACCAAGTCTCCGGTCTGAGGTTTTCGGTGACGCCGTGACTCCGCCGGTGTTCCACATTAACGCGGGGACGGATCGGGGCGCTGGGGCGCATCCTGCCGGAGGTGTCTCCGCTCTGGGAGGGGATTTCCAGCCGCCGTCACGTGCCGCCCGCCATCGCACAGCAGATGGTTGTGTATTGAAAAGGTCAAAGCGTTAAATGCGTTGAATCGGACGCGGATGATTGTCTGAGCTCGATGTTCGAGAACTTGCCCGATTCGTTCCTCCGGCCGTTTTCCCATCAGGCCTCTGGCTCGTCACTTGTGGACTGTGGGGCCTCTAGGCCCGGTTATATAACCTCACAGAACTTTAGACTGACACCACATTATTAACTGAATGTTCTATTTTGGTACATATATAATATCCGTATTTTGTGTTTTTAATCAGATGGATTGATTTAAAGCATCGAGTCAATATTTAATATATATTTGGACTAAGTTCTCATGTTGGTCTCGGTTCTTCTTCTGTTCTGTCCACCATCAGAATCCTATTACACATTTTTCATTCATTCGTTTTGATCTTCCGGCTCTGGACTGATCTTCCTCAGAGGTCTCCCTTTGTTGCCTCATTCGACTCACCTGTGTCTCGTTCCCAGCTGTGACTCGCTTTCTTCTCATTCCCAGAGTATCTAGACTGTCTTTTAGAGTTTTAACCTTTGTCTATAGAAGACGTTATTTGGACTGTTTCACTGTACGAACCTGGACTGTTTCACTGTGTGAACCTGGACTGTTTCACTGTATGAACCTGGACTGTTTCACTGTATGAACCTGGAAGCCTCGTTATCACAGCTGACAAACAATCCTCCACATCTACGTGATATTTATAAACATCATCCATTATGTTCTTCATACGTTCTTCCTCTCCAGGGTCAGGTTGCGGTGGCAGCGGAGTAAGACAGGTATTCCAGATGTCCCTCTCCCCAACAACACTCTCCATCTCATTCTGGATCAGATGAGATGTAGAATACCTCCAAAAACTTGACCTGCTCGGTGGAGGTGAATAAAATGATGCAAACCTCAGCAATGGCTGAACGTTCCCTCTAAGTCTGTGGAGATTTCCGGACCCATCCCCCAAGGTTGTGGTTGAATCAGTTCTCGATAATGGAGAATGAAAAAGTTCAGGATTCCTCTGAGGTCCACGCCAGAACGTCATTCCATCAACTTTATTGAATCAGTGCTTCTTGGTATGCAGTTTTTTTTCTGCCAGGATACTGCACTAACGCTATTATTTCCTACAGCTGAACACCTTTTTGTATGTTTTATTCCCATAGGATGACAGACGTGAGCGTCTGATATCTGATCCGGTGGTTTTTATCAGATGTAAATGATATATTGTGTTTCTGGAGCTGCGGCGGATTATCTCTGAGCAGGAACATCAGCAGCGGGCTCGGCGTTGATGAAGAGATTTGTATACGTGTTTGGGAGGCTTTTATGTGGGTGAGGAATGGGAGTGGGTGAGGAGGCCTCGGGGCGCCTCAGTCAGCGGAGGTGGCGGCGGCGAGGGGGGGGGGGGGGCGAAACAAAAAGGCACGGAGGCTCGGAGACATTACATAAGCACTTATCTGCATGAATATTCCTGAAATACCTGGCATTAGAGGAGCCTAATCTGCTTACAGAGACATTATGGGATGCACTCTGCCGCTGTGACAGGTGTCTCTGCATTAGGATGAAGATTATCAAAGCTTGCATGCTGCACTCATCTTCAATACGACACACAGGAGCTGACGGGGGACCACTTAATCCACATCTGAGATTCAGAAAGATACACCAAATAACACAGGTCTGCACTGCATCACAAATATATCCCATAATATAATAAACCAATACATACCATAATATAATACACCAACACATTCCATAATACGATACACCAACACATTACATAACATAATAAACCAATACATCCCATAATATAATGCACCAGTACATCCCATAACATGATACAATAAAACATCTAACAACATAATACACCAATACATCCCATAATATAATAAACCAATACATCCCATAATATAATGCACCAGTACATCCCATAACATGATACAATAAAACATCTAACAACATAATACACCAATACATCCCATAATATAATACACCAATACACCCCATAATATAATACACCAATACATCCCATAATATAATACACCAATACATCCCATAATATAATACACCAATACATCCCATAATATAATACACCAATACACCCCATAATATAATACACCAATACATCCCATAATATAATACACCAATACATCCCATAATATAATACACCAATACATCCCATAATATAATACACCAATACATCCAATAATATATTACAAAAATACATCCCATAACATGATGCAATAAAATGTCCAATAACATAATACAACAATACATCCCATAATATGATACACTAATACATACAGAAGAAGAAGAACATCCCATAATAGAAATTTCTATCATTCAAACTGAGGTTTTTAGTTCTTCCTGGTATTTGTCTCCTTGGTCGTTTCACCTGTAACTGGTTACCTGGTTACCTGGTTACATCGTTACCTGGTTACCTGGTTACATCGTTACCTAGTTACCTAGTTACCTGGTTACCTGGTTACCTGGTTACATCGTTACCTGGTTACCTGGTTACATCGTTACCTAGTTACCTGGTTACCTGGTTACCTGGTTACATTGTTACCTGGTTACCTGGTTACCTGGTTACCTGGTTACATCGTTACCTAGTTACCTGGTTACCTGGTTACCTGGAACTATGTTCAAAGTTTGTCTGGTCCAGGACAGACTTAGAAACTCTGACTCTGAGACTCTATCCAGACCTGAGACTGATCTGAGTCCGTCGGTCGTTCATGATCTGAGACTCGGTCTGGGACTTGACCTGTGTCCTGAAAATCTCATCTATGTCCCATGATGCACTGGGCTTCGCTCCACTTCCTGCCTTTGGTCTAAAGCTTGGTCCGCTTTTCTGTCACACCACAAACGAAATCAACCATGTTTCACGTGGAAGCAAACAGAGACCATTTTCCCGTTTTCAAGCGGAGCAGAGTTTGCTTGTTTGGTCCGCACCAGATTTCAAATGCGCGTTCACACCACCTCAAACGTACCGGACTATCCGAGGAAACGAACCCTGGTTCGTTTAAAGCGGACCAAACAAGCTTGGGTGTGAAAGCGACATATGTTTCAGAATCATCTTTGGTCACCAGACTCTGTTTGATGCCCAGTCCAGATCCTAAAACCTGGATTCTCTGGACTGTTCCAGAGACCTGGATCAAAAGACTCTATTCCAGATCCCAAGACTCTGTTCCACATTCAACCTGTGTCTGGAGACTGTTTCAGACTCGACATTGGTCTTGAGACCGTGTTTGGTATCAATTCAGGTTCCTAGGCTCTCAATCCAGTTCTATTGGACACTTGATCCGGATCCCAAGACTCTGTTTGACACTTGATGTCTGTAGACAAAGTTTCGGACTCAATCTTGGTCCTGAGACTTGGTGTCCCGACTTTTCAGACTCGAAATTGGTCTTGAGACCGTGTTTGACACTCAATCCGGGTTCCGAGACTCCGTTTCTGACTCGGCCTGCATCTTGAGACTACGTTTCAGACGCACTCTTGGTCCTGAGACTCGGTTTGACACTCAATCCGGTTCCTGAGACTCTTCCTACAGACATAACTTTCAGGCTGGTCTGTGCTAGAACTTACGTCTGCTGCTGAGGTATTTCCCACAATGCACTTAGCTTCCATCTCGCTCTCTACAAATACGTCTATGTCTCATTAATGCGTGTTGCTAACTGGATCTTGATTGGCCCTGCTGGCCGACCTGGCCGACGCCCACCTGTGACCCTGAATCCGCTCTGACTCCATGAATCTGTGCCTCGTCTTCAATATTTCTTTTCGTCGTGTGTAAACAGAGGATTCCGTCGGACATTCGGTTGGTAGGATGGAGGTTTACGGCGACGGTGTCTGGAGCCAGCCGCTCATACGAGCTCATCCGTCAGGGATTCAGCTTCTGGCACACAGAGGTTCTCTTCAGACTCGGTCCTCCTGGACCCTCTGAAGGCGACCCGTCTCTGATTTATTGTCTCTCGTAAGAACATGTCCAGCGTACACAGGGGTCTTCTTCAGACCGCCCGCGTACAGCGCCGTCAGTGTCCGCGCAGCTGTGGCCAACACTGTCCGCCTATCTGCCGACCCACAATGCCACGTCTGTGACGGGCGGCTGTAGGGGGGGGGGGGGGGGGCGGAGGAGGAGGAGGAGGGCGGAGGACTGAGGACACTTGTCTTCGGTCTTCAGGCAGGTAGAGATGCAGGAACGGTCCTCCACTCAGACGGAGACATGTTCAGTCATGTTTGGGTCCAGCAGTACCAAGTCGGTCCATAAAGCCCCTGAGAGCTGTGTGACCAAGTGATGTCACCATGACGTCATCGTACGTGAGATTTGATGGCGGTCCACAGGTTCATTTAGAACCAAGAGTCTCATCATGATGATGTAACAGACTGACCCTGAGACCAGGTCTAAGATACTCAGTATTCAGTTTGGCAATCGTTTGGGTCCCAAGACTCAGTTTGAGACTTGGTCCAGGTCCTGAGACTCGGATGAGATTCGCTCTGGGTCTTGAGACTCGGTTCGGAACTCGGCCCGGGTCCCAAGACTCGGTTTGAAACTCGGCCCTGGTCCCGAAACTCGGTTTGAGACTCGGTCTGGGTCCTGAGACTTGGTTTGAGACTCGGTCTGGGTCCTGAGACTTGGTTTGAGACTCGGTCCAGGTCCTGAGACTTGGTTTGAGACTCGGTCTGGGTCCTGAGACTTGGTTTGAGACTCGGTCCAGGTCCTGAGACTTAGTTTGAGACTCGGTCCAGGTCCTGAGACTTGGTTTGAGACTTGGTCTGGGTCCTGAGACTTGGTTTGAGACTCGGTCCAGGTCCTGAGACTTGGCTTGAGATTCGCTCTGGGTCCTGAGACCTGGTTTGAGACTCAGACCAGGTCCTGAGACTTGGTTTGAGACTCGGTCTGGGTCCTGAGACTTGGTTTGAGACTCGGTCCAGGTCCTGAGACTTGGTTTGAGACTGGGTCCGGGTCCTGAGACTTGGTTTGAGACGTAGTCTGGGTCCTGAGACTTGGTTTGAGACTTGGTCTGGGTCCTGAGACTTGGTTTGAGACTCGGTCCAGGTCCTGAGACTTGGTTTGAGACTTGGTCTGGGTCCTGAGACTTGGTTTGAGACTTGGTCTGGGTCCTGAGACTTGGTTTGAGACTCGGTCCAGGTCCTGAGACTTGGTTTGAGACTTGGTCTGGGTCCTGAGACTTGGTTTGAGACTTGGTCTGGGTCCTGAGACTTGGTTTGAGACTCGGTCCAGGTCCTGAGACTCGTCTTGGTTGTTGTGGTTTGTTTCCTGTTTTATTTTGAAAGTTATGTCCCAGAAGGTCGATTTGTTTCATCGACATATCATCCCTGAACTGTACTTCCTGTCCTCTCTGGGTCTGGATCTGAGTCTTGGATCTCCTCTCAGGACCTCACACTCTTAAAAGAAAGTGAACTTCTCTCTTGGATCCTGATTCTTTCTGCTTGCAATCATGTTTTATATTTCGCACTTGAAGCTAAATCTGAACCCAGTCCAGTTCCTGGTCTCCTCTCAGAAGAACCTTCTCCCTGGGTCGCCAGGGAGAAGGTCTCAAACCTGGATCTGATCCGAGTGCCGATCCGAGCGCGTCCGATGGCGATGATGTTCACATTATCTCTGCAGGATAAACCCTGGTGTCTCTGTGAGAACAGACAATGAGAGCAGCAGAGCTCTTTGTTTCTGTGTTTACGCCTGAGGAGGAGATCCTGGACTGAGGAGGAGGAGGAGGAGGGGAGGAGGCATGAGGTGACACAAACAAAAAGAGGATGAGACCAAACACAAACAAACAGCAGCTCTGATGAAACAGGAGCCGCATTTAAGCGGAATAATTCTCCCATTGAGACGGTTCCTGCTGGAGGAACCATCAAACATCTCAAACATCAGAACCAGAAACATGAATAACAAAGTTTACCATTAAATATAAGACCCAGGAACATGAATAACAAAGTTTGCCATCACATAAAAGACCCGGGAACATGAATAACAAAGTTTGCCATCACATAAAAGACCCGGGAACATGAATAACAAAGTTTACCATCACACGTCAGACCCAGAAACATGAATAACAAAGTTTACCATCACATGTAAGTCCAAGTAACATGAATAACAAAGTTTACCATTAAATATAAGAACCAGGAACATGAATAAAAAAGTTAACCGTCACATGTCAGACCCCGTAACATGAATAACAAAGTTTGCCATCACATAAAACACCCGGGAACATCGTCAGCCATGTCTGCGCTCACCGTTGAACTCTGACCTCACCTCCACACAATGCAGTGGGAGCGTCGGCCGCGAGGGTCACAACGGAGATCTCCAACATCTTAACATGAAAACGAACATCTGACACGTTTCTGGCCCAGATTTCCTCCTCGGCCTCAAAATGATGTCATCAATCGTCCACATAGACACGAAGTCTGCGCACACTGCAAACACACACGCCGCAGTCACATGCTCCGTCTGACGGGTTCCCCTCCAGACGGGTGGCTGTACCTCTCACCTTGTTGCTGAGAAAAGGAGAACTGGTGAACGGGGGTTGGGTAACGGCGCCGTGACTCGTGGCAGAGCGCCGACTCAGCAGCAGGTTTCGTCAGTCTGCTGGCAGGTAAACGTTCGCCGCGTGACGCAACGACCGACACTTCCCCTCGCATCGGTTTCACTGCAGCGCAAAGAGGAACAGCAGTTACCTTCGTCCTTACGCAGTGACCCGCAGTGACCTCAAGGCTTTAAGATTGTCAATGTTTTATTTTACTTGTATCTACAGGAAAGATAAATGAGTTATGTCATCTGACCAGTTTAATGTCATGTGACATATGCTACGTTACGTAGTTTATGTCATTTTATACATCGGACAGCATCTCTTACAAAAGTCTGACAGATTTTTTTTTTTGACTGTGTTCATCGTTACGTCTGAAAACAAAAACGCGTCTGAATTCACAACAGGACAACACCTGGAGGCGGAGTCGGACGGCTACAATAAGCTCCGCCTCCACTTCATCACGGACGTTCTACTGGCTTCTGGATTCGGATCAGAATCGCAGTACTGATAGGCTTTAATGTCACAGTGTCACATGAAAAAGACACAAGGAGCTCTGACTCACAACTTCATGTGTGATACGTCAAAGTTCTTTGTTTATGTGAGTCTTTAATTCATTCATTCATTCATTCATTCATTCATTCAGTCATTCAGTCATTCATTCATTCATTCAGTCAGTCATTCATTCATTCAGTCATTCATTCATTCATTCATTCATTCAGTCATTCAGTCATTCATTCAGTCATTCATTCATTCATTCATTCATTCATTCATTCATTCATTATCTCTGACCTCTTATCATGTTCAGGGTCGTCCCGAACTTCTGAGCTCTGACTCACACCTTCATGTGTGATACGTCAAAGTTCTTTGTTTATGTGAGTCTTTAATTCATTCATTCATTCATTCATTCATTCATTCATTCATTCAGTCATTCAGTCATTCATTCATTCATTCATTCATTCAGTCATTCAGTCATTCATTCATCCATTCATTCATTCATTCAGTCATTCATTCATCCATTCATTCATTCATTCATTCAGTCATTCATTCATTCATTCATTCAGTCATTCATTCATTCATTCAGTCATCCATTCATTCATTCATTCATTCATTCATTCATTATCTCTGACCTCTTATCATGTTCAGGGCCGTCCCGAACTTCTGAATTCGCTTATGTGGTCTGCAGCTTTGATGTCGCCACCATATTTAACTTTGATGTCTTTCACATATGACCTCTGCAGCTTTGATGTGTGTGGCATTCTTTGATGTCCCCGCTGCTATCGACGTCTAACCTCTCGTAACGGCTTGTCCTGTTCAGGGTTGCGGGGGCTGGAACCTATCTCAGCTGTCATTGGGCGGGATGCGGGTCACATCCTGGAAGAATCGCCGGTTCATCACGGGGCCGACAGATAGAGACAGACAACCATTCACCCTCTCATTCAGTCCTACGGCACCTTAGAGTCGCCACTTCCTCTATATTTCATGTTGTTGTTTTTTTTATCTTAATATGATTTGTTAAGTGCAAAATATTATAAAAACATCTATCTACTGCGGCTTTGATGTCTTAGGCGAAATCGATCCTCTAAATGTTAAACCTGCCCGTCTGTGCTGCTGCGTCTCATGAAGGAGGTTTTTTTTTTCTGGCGGTATCGAGCCTCCATAGCCCACAGCTCTTGCTCTGTGGCGCTGGTCTCTTGCAGCCGGACCCTGCAGAGGTGCAGCAGCTGCTGGACTCTAATGGTCTATTTAACCCTCACAGCTGGCGCGGCCCGTCAGAGCTTTGACAGATCACCTTCCACCAACAGGCCCGTGGGGAGCGGGCTGACCTAACGCCACCTGACACCTCCCACTATGGAGCTGGTTCACAGGTCGGGTGGAGCCATGCTGCCAGCGGGCTTTCCCCGTCTCTAAACGGCTCTGGCAGCCATATTGGCCGACTGTCACGTCGATCCGCCCCGAAACTGAGGTGATGTTGTGGGAAGATGGGAGAAGGGGCTTACGTCATCGCCACCGCGGCGAGAGTTCCCACCATCAATCTGGATTCTTCCCCTCAAACGTGTTGACGGCGAGCCGAGTGGGTTCAGCCCTCCGCTGGATTTAAAGTATCACCTCCGATCCGTCACAAAGTTCACATCACAGAAAAGTGTCCAAACATCTGTCAGACGCTTCTCCGACACCTCCGGCGAGGAGGTCATGGTTTCATCGTGTCTGTTAAACAAGGACTGCGTGCCAGATTTTCGTGGAGGCTGGCGGAAGGATTGGACGTACAGCGAGGAGGAACTCGTTACAGTTTGGAGTGGATTCAGATTGAGGGCGGAGTCAGGAAACCGGATCATACATGAAGAAGAACTGGAGAAACGATGACGTATTTGTGCCTTTGATGTCTTTGGGACGTTTTGCCTTTGCAACACTTAACCTCAATAGCTTCAATATCTCGTTGACCCTTGACCTCGATGTCTTTGTGTCACGTGACATTGGTGGCCTCAATGTCCTTTTTTTCTTTTTATTTGCTTTGATGTCCTTGTGATGGCTGATCTGGGTGGCTTTGTTGTCTCGGTGACAATTGGCCTCGACGACCTTGATGTCTTTGTCACAGTTAGCTTTGAGGGTCACGTCATGTTTGGTCTCTTTGGCTTTGATGTCCTTGTGACACAAGAAACCAAACTGAGGGTTATCGTAATATCATTTCTCACAATAAGGTGTTTTTAAGACTTTTCCATAGAAGTGTCATTATTTCTTATTTCTGTGATTACGCAACCGATTTCTCGTTGTTTTTTTTGCTTTTTTCCGAGCTCTAAACGTTTCATAACTTCTGTTTTTGATGACGTGTAAAAACCTCAGCACACACGCCAACAGGTCACAGGCGTCGCTCGGCGTTTCCTGGTGCATTCTGGGTCACGGTGTGTTCACGCTCTGTCTGGTCGCGATGAGCCTCATGCTGTCACAGATCAGGACTCTGACGTGAGGTCGGCGTGGACATCTGATCTCTCCACGCTGCATCCAAGCCATCCGTCTCGATGCCTTTTATGAGGCGGGTCTAACAGAATGACACATCAGGACGGGGTGTGAAATCCTTCCTGGTCCGGGGAACCGCTCACGTGTTCTACCGCCGTCGCTGAGGCTCGTCCACGGCAACCGCTGCTGGTCATGACGGGTCGGGACCGAGGCCGCGTCCTGATGATCGCTTGGCAGCTCTGAGGGCATTTCCATGAGAGGTCAGACCAGATCTTCTCCTCGCAACATGTTCCAAATCGGACAACCAGCAATGTGTTAAAAATCCAAAAATCAGCAATGTGTTGTAAATGCAAGCTCACAGAGGCCCAGGGGATTCTGGGTAATTTAGTCACGCCTCAGTGACGAAGAGAGTCACTAAGTTCAACCGCAGGTTGTTGTTTCGCTTCCTCTTAAGTTGAATCGTCCATCTGAGGTCATGAGCGTTGCCCCGCTGACCACGCCCATGAGTGATGTTACCTCTGACCCCGCCCAAGAGTGATGTCACCCACGGCCAACGCAATGGATGATGTCACGTCTGACCACGCCCATGAGTGATGTCCCCTCCGCTTCACTGCGAACAGGAGTTACATCAGAGACACGTAGAAACATTCTTCAGCTCGTCCACCGATCCTCGGACCCCCACGGATGTTTGACCCCCGGACTTCTGGAGGAGATCCAGATCACAAATAAAGGGGCCGATCTATTTATTCTCTCTTTGTAACCTCATGAGAACCCAGCAACCGTTCGCTTCAGCAGAGGTTGGCGTTTTCATCCGGGAGCCACGTGGCAGCCCCCCAAGAACCCCGGCCCCCCGGTCTAAAGCCCCCTGACACATAGAGTCTGAGCAGGAGAACATAATAGTAATTATATGATGTCACGTTGGTGGTTGCCGTCACGCTGATGACTCTGCATCACTGGTTGTTGAATTCGGAACACGTTGCCGGTTGTTGTTCTAATGACATCATGTTGCTGATTGTTGGATTCAAACGCATTGCCTTTTATTGTTATGGCAACATGACGGCAGTTGTTGTTGTGATAACATCACATTGCAAGTTGTTGATTAGAACACATTGCCAGTTGACCATGATATCATGTTGTTGTAATGACGTCATATTGCCAGATGTATTAGTACGATTTTTTGGGTTGTTGCTGCTTTTGTAACACGTTGCAGGTTTGTACATTGTCATCACATTGTTGTAATCGTGTCGTGTTGCCGGTTGTTGTTTTAGTGATGTTGCATTGCCAGTTGTTGTATTTGTAACATGGTGTCCAGTTGTTGTAGATACATCATGTTGCTGGTTGCCTCCACTCAGAGGGAGCAGAACAAGGAGACTGCTGGTTGGACTCGGTCCAGGGATTAGGTGTTCCAGGGAGGGAGAAGGTTTTTTGGCTCACTCAGTCCCCCAGAGGATGATGGGAATGAAGAGCGCCCCGACAATACCATCCACCAATCTCTGTCTCTCTCTCTCTCTTTCTCTCTCTCTCTATCTCTAACTCTCTCTCTCTCTCTCTCTGTCCCTCTCTCTCTCTATTTATCTCTCTGTCCCTCTTGCTCTCTCTCTCTCTCTCTGTCCCTCTCTCTCTCTGTCCCTCTCTCTCTCTCTTTCTCTAACTCTCTCTCTCTCTCTCTCTGTCCCTCTCTCTCTCTGTCCCTCTCTCTCTCTCTCTAACTCTCTCTCTCTCCCTGTCCCTCTCGCTCTCTCTCTCTCTCCCACCCATGTTGGTATGCACAGAGAGAGAGCAGACAACCAGCGACGAAGACATACCAGCAGCAGAAGATGTATGGAAGACCAGATCTGCCGGAAAAACAAAAGGGATGAAGATAAAAAATAAAACCTATCTGTTTCATCCGAGGTTGATGAAACTTCTCGTTCTACTGTGTGATCAGGGTCGTTTTTTTTTCTGTTACCACGATTCTTTTGATGGAGATATAACTTAATAATAACCCAGGTTTATTCCGATAACCCACTGGAGACGCGAGGCAGGGGCAACATCAAAGCTTTATCAGTCCCACTGAGTGGTTTTACTCCGACTAACATTACATCATTAAGACCTGAGTCAGATATCATCTACCTTCACATCGCAGAGGTGCGATGTGAAGGTAGATGATATCTGACTCAGAAGTTTATGGAGGTTATGGACCAACCTGTGCCACAGCTCCACCAGAAGATTCTTTATCCGGATCGGACCTCTGGATGAGACCTGGGAGAAGATCCATCTCCAATTGGTTGTAAAAGCCCCGCCCCCTTTTTTAGAGGCTTGGAAAACTCCTAACTATGGAGAACTTCTCTGCTCCACTTGAAGCCTTATTCATGTTCCCGGGTTCGTCCATTTTAAGAAGACATTTTTGTATTTTTAATTACGTCATCATTTTTTGTGGTTTCCGTGGAAACGTTTTTACGTCAGTCTTGTAAATCGCACCAACTGGACATTCTAGCTTCACCAACGTTTAAACATGAATGTTTTTTATTTAAATGATGAATTCATTAAACTACATGTTTCCTCCGGCTTGTTCTGCTGCAATGGGTTTGTTTGTTTGTTTGTTTCTCCGCTAAATCCCACTTTTACCCCTGATTACACGTTTACATTTAATTATTTATGCTGCTGTTGACGGGATCGATGCCGATTTGTGTGGATCTTTCTGTAAGCCTCTTTTTTGTTTTTATTCAGTTGGTGTCATTTTTGGCCCCTTCTGGCCTCCGTACTTCAGGTCTGACCGCGTTTACCTGCTCCGGATGAAGCGGCGTGCTGCGATTTGTACCTGCACGTCGGCGGGTTTAAGCGGTCGGCCATCGCGCTTAAAGGAATCATCTCTCAAATCCATGAATTTTTTTTTATGATGCCATTAACCTGGGGGGAGGAGGAGGGACGCGGGGGAGGAAGGTGGGGGCACAAAGTGTCAGAGCGGACACTAAGAAGCCATTGAACGACAAACGTGAAGGGAGATGGAATCTGTGTTAATCTGGTAAAAGGGTCAGATTACGTGGAGTGAAAATATTTCCTGCTGATAGCCGAGTATGGATTAGACAGATGGGGCGTTCACTGCTCCTCCCCTGCTCAGGAAACAGGAACGCCGAACCCCAACAACAAGGAGAGGAAGGCATCTCCCACCTGTCTGCTGAGGTTAGGCAGGGTTAAAAACATCCTCCTGCAGGTTCAGGTTTGGTTGAGACGCACTCAACCAACTATTCAACCAACCAACCAATCAACCTACCATCTAACTAATCAACCAACCAACCAATCAACCATCCTACCATCTAACTAACCAACCAACCTACCATCTAACTAACCAACCAACCAATCAACCAACCTACCATCTAACTAACCAACCAACCAACCTACCTACCATCTAACTAACCAACCAACCAACCAATCAACCAACCTACCATCTAACTAACCAACCAACCTACCATCTAACTAACCAACCAACCAATCAATCAACCTACCATCTAACTAACCAACCAACCAACCAATCAACCAACCTACCATCTAACTAACCAACCAACCAACCTACCATCTAACTAACCAACCAACCAACCAATCAACCCACCTACCATCTAACTAACCAACCAACCAACCAACCAATCAACCAACCTACCATCTAACTTACCAACCAACCAACCAACCAACCTACCATCTAACTAACCAACCAACCAACCAATCAACCAACCTACAATCTAACTAACCAACCAACCAATCAATCAACCAACCCTCTAACAGGCAGGAGTGAAATAATAACTTGTATTGAAGCAGGTCTGGCCATAGAAGGGGGTCTCTGCGGGGTCAGCGGATCGGCCGTGGCTCAAGGAGGAAGAGGGATCATGGTTCCATGGTTGCCTCCACAACCCCTGTGTGAATGGGCGACTGCGGGTTTGTTCTGGACTTTGAGTAGTTGGTTGGAGCAGTGGACTTTTCCCTCTAGAGGACCAAACCTCTGTTTTATTCCATCGGGTCAGTCTCTGACCTTGAGACGGACAGAAGAACCAGAAGAAGGGAGAACATTTTCTTCTATGGTCTTCCATGCCGCCATGGTGGCTCCTCAGATATTTTAATCCAAACCTGCTGTGAGGCTCATCTGGACCCCCCCTTAGGTTACTTTATTAGACTGAGCCGATACAGACTGGACCCGCTTCGTCCTGGTTTTAATGACTACCTGAATCTGAAGGTCCTTAGTCATCTGACTCTGAGGACTTTGATGAGAATAACTGTGTTCACCACTTCCTACCACATCATCTGGAAACTCCTTAAAAAACCAAAGCTTGAGGTAAGGACTACAGAGCTGTTAGAAGATAAAACCTTCACCAGAACCAACCCAGGTAGCTCTTAAAGGTTGACAACCTCCACCCACCAACACCACTGTCAACATAACCTGGACCAACAAACCAACCAATGAACGACCCAACCACTGGTCCACCCAAAACCTGTCAATCAACCAAAACAACCAACCACTACACCATAAAAAAACCCAACTACTGGACACCACCAAAGAAAACCAACCAGTCCTTCCTCTAACCAACAACTCAAGCAATAATCCACCAAAATAACCTCCAAAAAAACAACCAACAAAAAAAACATTCAAACAAATAACAATCATCTACCAAACCAGCTAGTAAACAAACTAACCTTTACACAAACCAAAAACCAACAACCCAACCTCGGGGTCACCAACAACTTAACCTCTAAGCCACAAGAAAACCAAACGATCAAGCAACCAATAAAAACCACCAACAAACCAACCAATGAACCAAAACCCACCCAACCACCGTTCTCCAACTCCATCCTTGAACCCGGACCGGATGTCTTATCAGAAGTCCAGTAAAATCCTGCAGTATTTGACTAGAGTTCGGGTTTCCGTTGGTCGGTGGTTCAATGACCGCCTGCTCCTGACAACGGCCCCCCTTTAGCACCAACTCTCCCATCAACGTAAACAACAGAGGCGGGGGGCATCAATCAGAAGCTGGTGATTTTTCTGATCACCAGTTTCTCGCCAGTTTCGCTTTTTGGACATTAAAGGGAACCGGATGTGACATCAAAACGAGGCGCCTGGTTATTAACTGCGCCGTGAGGGGACCGCCGTCCACCGGAGACACGGTCTTAACTGGTCTGCCATTTTGGAGATTATCCTCCATGTGTCCGGAGCAGCAGGCGGACCTCGGCTCGATGCTGGAGTCAACAAAAGAGGATCAGTCTTTTTTACCCCGGAGAGGGCGGCGGTCAGATTACCGACCAATCGAACGCAGGCGTCCTTTTATCTGTAGCAGCCACGCGCCCTCCAATCCCGCCGCACCACTTTTGTTCATACGCCTTCTAAAGGTCACTCCCAAACCAGAAACCCCAGTGGGAGGGGTCTTCTTAGTGTTAGAAGTTATTCAGTTCTACAACGTTTCAAAAAGTCCAGAACTTCAGCTCAACTTCACCTCAGTCCATAAAAAACCCCAAACATCAGTGACTACTTCACCACAGCCGCCATGTTGGGTCTAGAAGGGGTTCAGGTTACTGTTAATGATGGGCTGCATCTCTGAGCTTAAAGAATAGATCTCGGCTTTTACATCCTGTCCTTAGACCGTTTCACTGTATGAACCTGGACTGTTTCACTGTATGAACCTGGACTGTTTCACTGTATGAACCTGGACTGTTTCACTGTATGAACCTGGACTGTTTCACTGTAACAGTGAAACAACCCAGGTCCAAACTCACGACTTTCGAACATCAGAGTGGGATTTGTTTCTGGGTTGATGTGTGAGATGTTGGACTTGGACTTGGAGGAGAAGAAGAACCACAAACCCGGCCTGAGCTGCAGTGAGGACAGAAGAACTGATGAGGCAGAGGCTGCTGGGAAAACAGAGCTGTAGAGGAGACGATCCGTCAGACGCCACAGACGCCGTGATGGTGTGTCTCACTGCAGGGGGGGGGGGGGGGGGGGGTGGAGTGCTTGTCAGACAGCGGGGGGGCGACACAGAAACATGCAGAGGCTGGCAGATGTCAACGTGACGGTAGGATGTTCATCACATGCAGGAGGTCACGATCCGACACATGAAGAAAACTACTGATGAGGGTTGCATGCGTGTATACACGTATCAGCCATAACATTATAACCATCTGCCTTATTATTGTGTGGGTGCAACAACTCTCACCCGTAAACGGTCACTGTGTTATAGAAACCATTCCTGAAGCGTTCCTAATGAGTGTCAGGGAGAATCATCCTGCTGGAGGACGCCACCGCCGTGAGGGTATACCGTTTCCACGAAGACGGGGACTTGGTCCGCAGCAATGTTTAGGTAGGTGCCACTTCTCAAAGGAACGTCCACATGAATGGTGGAACCATGGAGAATGTGTCACACACTGTAGGGTAACCATGGTAACCAGAGAATGTATCACACCCACACTGACGGGTAACCATGGTAACCAGAGAATTTATCACACACGCTGACGGGTAACCATGGTAACCAAAGAATGTATCACACCCACACTGACGGGTAACCATGGTAACCAGAGAATGTATCACACACGCTGACGGGTAACCATGGTAACCAGAGAATGTATCACACACACACTGACGGGTAACCATGGTAACCAGAGAATGTATCACCCACACTGACGGGTAACCATGGTAACCAGAGAATGTATCACACACGCTGACGGGTAACCATGGTAACCAGAGAATGTATCACACTCACTAACGGGTAACCATGGTAACCAGAGATTGTATCACACCCACTGACGGGTAACCATGGTAACCAGAGAATGTGTCACACACACTGACGGGTAACCATGGTAACCGGAGAATGTATCACACACACTGACGGGTAACCATGGTAACCAGAGAATGTATCACACACGCTGACGGGTAACCATGGTAACCAGAGAATGTGTCACACACACTGACGGGTAACCATGGTAACCGGAGAATGTATCACACACACTGACGGGTAACCATGGTAACCAGAGAATGTATCACACACGCTGACGGGTAACCATGGTAACCAGAGAATGTATCACACACACACTGACGGGTAACCATGGTAACCAGAGAATGTGTCACACACACTGACGGGTAACCATGGTAACCAGAGAATGTATCACACACACTGACGGGTAACCATGGTAACCAGAGATGTGTCACACACACTGACGGGTAACCATGGTAACCACAGAATGTGTCACACACACTGACGGGTAACCATGGTAACCACAGAATGTGTCACACACACACTGATGGACTAACTAATGAATAAAGAAAAATATAAACAAGTGCCTACAAATAAGAGAATAATAGTTATTCCACATAACAATAATAGCGGTCAGTAATGGGAGGAAGATGTTAGATAAAAGACATTAAGGTAAAATTACAAATGGTAGTAAATATATTATTTCAACGTAATATCACGACTAAAGAGGAGGACTTTTGATATTGGAGGTATTAGGTCTATTATTGCTCATTCTATTGAGGTATTGTTGTATCAGCATCAGCGTCCAAAGTTCCAGCTGTCCGTCCTGCAGACGTTTTACGTGTCGTATTAAATTGTCTCCACTTTGAGTCTTTGGTGAGTCAGAGGACGTGAATACAAAGATGAACAAAGACGGTATATTCTCTGACTTCCTGTTGCAGGGAGCGGCGGCCACGTGAACATTCTCTCATCAAACCTCATAAAATCTGAGCAACATTTCTGAGTTATTGTTCAACCTGCTGCAGCAGAAACAATCCGACTGCCAACACAAACCGACAGCCGGTCGCTCTCCGCTACAATCCAACCGCCGAGACGACAGGAAGCCTCAGAGCGGAGAATAAACACCCAGCAGACAGTCAGGCACATCGACCTGATCACATGACCCAACATTGGGCCGTGTGTTTGTGAGGAAACACACAAACATCACCATAAACACGCACAAACGCTAAATGGCTTCTGTACGGAAGCTCGGTGCTGCCAGAAAAACATGAGTAAAACATAAAACAAACTGACCATCTGCGATCGTTTCAATCTTCCTCTTCGTTTCTTGGGTGAGAAATTTAGCAACACGGCCAAAAGTCGTGAGAAAGTAAGAAGGTTGACTTTAAAAATGATAACTTGGACATAAAATTGTCGCCTTTGTTGTCTCACAGCAAGACAGTATCTGGGTTCAAATCCATCTGAGGACCTGGTGGAGCATTTCTGTGTGGAGTTTCCTCTAGTCCAAAAACATGAGGTGACCACCACCCACAACATTACTCCTATTTGCTTTATTTACTACGCCCATCAGCACGTCCTCCTCCACGGCCCCTCACTTTTGACTCTTCGCTGCCACCTTTTGGACAAATCCATCACGACCTAGAGGACGGACAGACGTAGGCGGACGCCGGATGAGAAACTGACATGTTTTCACACACAGATTGAAGATAAATGAGGCTTTACAGCCGCGGCGTTTGTGTGGCGGTGCCCACCGCCAACACCGCCCTTTTGTCCGCCTGCAGGCGCGCAAACGATCACGATAACGGAAATCGCACATTTTGATTAATAGATTGAAGTGAAGATAGAAGACGTCCGGGGAACTTTGCAAACGTTGAAGATACTGCACTTTGCCTCTGTAACTGGTTCCGCCGAGGAGGTCGTGTTTTCAACTGGTGTTGGTTTGCTTGTCCGACTTATGACATCATTGTCTTTCTTCGCTTTTCACGGCATCAACGATCTAGTGACGGTCTGGTCTAAGTCCGGGTAACCACGGTTACCCAGGTCCAAACTAGGGCTGGAATATATTTGATCTGGAATGAATCTGAAGGCCATTCAGGTCTGACAAAGATTTAAGGATCGTGAACCTGATCCAAAGAGTACCTGAGACAGTCAGATCTGGTCTTTGTGTAATTGGACCGACGCCTGCAGATTATGTCTCTAGTGGATTTAACGTGGACCGGTTCCTCATGCCTGTTCATAACAGTCTGAAATAAGTCTGATCCTAAAGTACCCGGGGATTCTCAGACCCGGTCCCGAGAGAGTTAGACCCATTCTTGCAGAGTATGGCTTCAGTTCTATGTTTATCTACTGGTGTCACTCGGTTCCGGGTCCATCTGCAGGTCTTGAGGAGACCCCTCACGATCTTTTCGCCAAAGAGATCCTTTTACCAAACCCAAACAGGGATCATCCTCCATCATGTGATCTGATCTGAATTAGACTCATCACTGGATTATTGAACAGGATTGTCTCCTCTTTCGTCCAGAACCGCTCCTCATGTCTGAATAAACATTCAGATGCCAATCCAGGACCAGGATGGACCAGGATGGACCAGGATGGACCAGGATGGAACAGGATGGACCAGGATGGACCAGGATGGACCAGGATGGACCAGGATGAACCAGTATGCACCAGGATGGAACATGTTGGACCAGGATGGATCGGTATGTACCAGGATGGACCAGGATGGACCAGGATGGACCAGGATAGACCAGGATAGACCAGGATGGACCAGGATGGACCAGGATAGACCAGGATGGACCAGGATGGACCAAGATGGAACAGGTTGGACCAAGATGGATCGGTATGCACCAGGATGGACCAGGATTGACCAGGATGGACCAGGATAGACCAGGATGGACCAGGATGGACCAGGATAGACCAGGTTGGACCAGGATAGACCAGGATGGACCAGGATGGACCAGGATAGACCAGGATGGACCAGGATGGACCAGGTTGGAGCAGGATAGACCAGGATGGACAAGGATGGAACAGGATGGAACATATTGGACCAGGATGGACCAGGATGGACCAGGATAGACCAGGATAGACCAGGATAGACCGGGATGGACCAAGACGGAACAGGTTGGACCAAGATGGATCGGTATGCACCAGGATGGACCAGGATGGACCAGGATAGACCAGGTTGGACCAGGATAGACCAGGATGGACCAGGATGGACCAGGATAGACCAGGATGGACCAGGATGGACCAGGATGGACCAGGTTGGACCAGGATGGACCAGGATGGAACAGGTTGGACCAGGACGGACCAGGATGGACCAGGATGGAACAGGTTGGACCAGGACGGACCAGGATCTTTGCTGCACGTTTGTAAATAATGAGAGTGGAGCTGCTTCCTCACATGTTGGCTTTCTGCTGGCGGCGTCCCTCAGGGACCCGCTCACCTCTGAAGTTAATGATCTGTGAGGAGGAGTGTGATAATACTCCAAACCAAGCTTCTCTCCCTCTAATCATAGAGTCCCGCGGGTGGGGGCGGGGTTCACAGAGCATCTCCTCCGCTTTGATTTCCCCGAGCAGAACCTCAGGACCGGATCCGCCTTCATGTCAGAAGACATGATAGAATTAGAGGGAAATAAAAAGAAATAAACTCACATTAATAATCCTGGAGCCGCAGCAGATTCAAAGCAGTTTATTACATTTAACATTTATTTTTCACGAGCAGCTTCACCTCCAGCCATCGGCGCGTGTAGAACATCTCCAGAGTCACGCCATCCCTCGCTCCCTGAAAGAACCGGAGGATCAAATACTAAAACAGATATCTGGTCTACCAAAGAATAACATAATTAGTCTCTAATCAGGAAGTAGGAATTGTATTTTTAACACCATACTCCGCCCTGCAAGACAAATAATAACACTCTTCATCTTACATCCAACCTTTGACCTGTAGTTTAACATGTTCTTCCGGACGGGCTCAGAATCGGGCCTCTACTCAGTTTCTGCTTTTTTTTAATAATATACACGTTGATTTTCAGCGTATTGCCTGTTACTCCCCCCTAGTGGACACAGGTGGAATATTACAACCAGAATCCCTCTCTGGACCAGGACGGTCCATCCAGGATGCACCAGGATGGTCCAGGATGGACCAGGATGGACCCAAATGCACCAGGATGGTGCATCCTGGTCCTGTCCCAAAAAACCTGTGCAGAATAACATGAACTTTGTGGTATTTCTATCAAATCTGATGCAGCAGTTTTCAAAGATTCGTGGTGTTTGTGTACTTCAATGATGTCAGAGCCTTTTTTTATCTTAAGAATATAAAATCACATCGGTATGTTTGGTGTTTAATCACAGATTACTCTCGCGTAGTAACGGGTCCAAAGGTACTGATGCGGAAAATAAATTGGACACCAAGGTCATGCGAAACACACCTGATAGTTGGGGAGATATTTAGAATTTATGTTTGGGTATCCAAGTCAGGCGGGGCTCAACTTAAAATAGCCAACGGGTAGAACAGGCTAAATATAATTTCTAAATATATCTATCTAAAAGAACCTTTTGACCTCACAGGACACTGATGCCATTTTTTTTTTTTCACCTTTAAGGGCAACAATATATTCTTGGATAGGGACAGGGTGGGCTGAGGCGCTCCAGAGCTAGATGCAACTAAACCCTACGGATTGCACCTTTAAAGTCTTCTGTCAGCGTCGTGACCTCTCACCCTGCCTGTATCCTCCGTAAGGCCACACAGCCGGGGGCGGATTTAGCTTTCAACAGCCCCCGCCGTGAAAGGGCGGATCGCCGCCGCACGGGTCGCAGCTTAGCGATCACCACAGCGTCACATGACTGTACAAACAAGAGGGCAGCGGCGAGATCCTGCTCATTAACTTTTGTCTCTTTGGATTATTTTTTTAAAAGAATTTTAGCTACGATACAATAAGTTGCGTCAATAATACATCGTGAGTCGCTTTTCCTCACTGAGATCTTGAATACGACTTCTGGGCTGTTCTGGTTCTCCCCTCCTGATCCACAACCGCTCTGAGGGTTTTATTCCGCTGCTTCCAGCGTGTTCCGGTTGGCTCTTCCGCTTTGCAGTCCTTTAACTCCGAGGAGTCTGTGGGACTTGGACAAGCTCTCCAGCTGTTGCTCCGGCACCCTGCCACCAGCTCGGTGAATTTGCTCTTTTCACGCTTGTTGGCTTCAGAGATGCGTCCCACGTACCTGAACCTGTTTTTAATGACCCGGTGGCAGTTAGTGTACGTCAAAGAGGAAGGGGCCAATGGTGGAGCCCCGGGGGACACCGCTATTCAAAGGTGACACCAAGGAGGAGGCGGTAACCATGGCGATGTAAAGTCCGATTCAATAAGTCAGACTTTTTTTCTTTTGGGTATATAAAAGCCTGCGAGGAATTACCTAATAGAATTATGTAACTAAATTAAAACAAAACAAAGTCTAAAAAAGGCCAAATAGTTTTTTTTAAAACAATCTACAGCTAATCTTATTAAAAACTCACTATTTTCCACGAAATACAAAAATTTCATCTTGAAAATAATTTTACGTCGGATTTTTTTTCACTCTTTAAAAACACAATCGACCAAAGGATTTTTCATTTCATCGCTAATTTTAAGATCCTCAGATTGTTTACATTAATATATTCCACAAATAAATAAAATATGCAAAGAGATGTTGTTGTTTTTTTTTAATTTATGTTGGTGAGGACATTAAAGGGCTAAATCAGGGATATGGCTAATTGCTGGAATGTCCCATGCAGTGTTAATAACAACACATAATCCATTTAGTGTCCGGAAAATACAAATCTTTTCTTTTAAAAAAAAAGATGTCATCGCGTACACAAGTTATTATATAAAGGATTAAAATCCTGTAAATAAATAAATATCTAATGGCTGTAATCAGAACTGTTGTACGTAGTTTAGTAAAAGCGTAAAATATTTCTGATATATAAGGGCCTCAAAGGGGATGTGGCTAAAGCCTGGTGAAGCTCGGAGGTTAAAGATGATGACATCATCATTAGTCTCTAAGAGCCGTCGCGTCCGTCTGTAATCTGATGGCGTGAGGAGCGGAGCGTGGACGGCGCCCAGCAGTAATGAGACAGTTAATGAGGAGGAGGCTGATAGTCAGAGGTCAGGAGGTCATCGATAGCGTCCGCAGACAGAGCTCCACCTTCAGACGTCCTCCACATGATGTCTGGAGCAGAGAGTTAACTCTCCCCGTTCGTTATTAATCGACTTTTATACAACAATTAGATACCGGAATTTACAGAATGATCTCGGCGCTCTGAGGGCCACGCCCACATTTGACCTCCAGCGAGGTGGAGGGAGACATTTGGACACCAAAACCGGAAAAGTGGAAAGTCTTCTGCTTCGTTCCCACCGAACGCTGATTTTTAGCATCACATCTGTGAGGAGAACCTAGATCTACATCTCTGAGGAGGAGGAGGAGGAGGAGGAGGAGAACCTGGATCTACATATCTGAGGAGGAGGAGGGGAACCTGGAACCACATCTCTGATGAGGAGGGGGAGAACCTGGATCTACATTGCTAAGGAGGAGAACCTGGATTCACATCTGTTAGGAGAAGGAGAGGAACCCGGATCTACATTAATAAGGAGGATGGTAACCTGGATCTACGTCTCTGAGGAAGAGGAGTACCTCAATCTGCATAGCTGAGGAAGAGGACAACCTGATCTACATTGCTGAGGAAAAGGAGGACCTGGATCTACCTTGATGGGGAGGAGGAGAACCTGGATCTTCATCTCTGAGGAGGAGGAAAGTTTGGATGTGATTTATGAGAGGAGGTTCTCAGCAGGAGACCAGCTAAGATGTTGGAGAGCAGAGATGGAGGAGGTGGAGCTCATGATGCTGAGGTTGGACATGGGGGTGACGGCGGTGGACAGAATCAAGAACGAGGTCTTCAGAGGGACAACAGGGGTCTGCTGGACTTGTGATTAGGTAATGGATGACAGATTGAGGCGGTGTGGACAAATGCGGAGATGAGATGCTTCATGGGAGGAGGAGAATGGAGGGTGGAGGAAGCGAGGAGATCCAACAAGGTCCGGACCGTCTTTGTCCAAAGAACAAACTCCATCGTTCCAGTTCAGATCAACCGACTCTTGTAAAAGTTGTTGACTTTCCGTCCTTCGTGATGTTTTTCGTTTATCGTAAAAACAGGAAATTATTTCATATAAAATACATTCAAGTAAATCTAACAACCAGCCAGGAAGTGGCGAGAGTGTCGGTTACGGAGGCGACGGAGGCGGACCCGTTTGCAGGAGGAACCAGAGGACGGAGACTTTCTGAAGGTCCATGTTTGTCTGCAGCTGAAGAGAAGCTGCTGAGATCTTCTGGAAGGCGAATGTTTGGACTTTTCGCTTCCTGCCGGCGCTGAGCGGACGCGTTTCACTGAACCCTTTCAGACGCTGCTCCACAGTTCTGACACCTTCTTTATGCCGGGCCTTTCATTTGAAAAACCAACACAACAACAGTTTGTCCCGAAGAAACAAAAACGGAGGTCTAAACGGCGAGAACTCCGGGGTCACGCTCTGTGACTGAAGCCTGGGAGACGTCCTCTGGGGATAAAGACCCCACATGTTGTCCGCGGGCTGCCAGGTCCGTCTTCCTCCTCCGGCTCCGTGAGGGCAGGTCGACACGAGGAGGACTGAAAGACCGTTAAAGGGTCCCCCTCGGCGTCTGGACGCAGCAGCAGGAAACGGCGCTGGCGGTGTTTGGAGAACCCGCGGGTGCGTTTGGTTTTCATGTTGGCTCCGGAGGAGGACGACCAGTGGGGAGGAGACACTTCCAGAGCCGAAGTACCGTCACCTAGCAACACCACCTTTAGATGGATGGAGGCTCAGGAAGTCCTCTGATGGCAGGACTGAGGGGACGCCGACCGAGACCGGACTCCGGTCCAAAGCAAAGATATGAATATGATTAACTGTTTCCGGAGACGATGGACGTGGAGAAGTTTTCAAAACGGTCCATAAGCGTTCTGATGCGGGAAAGTCGGGTCAAGGTCCTCGCAGAACCATCTTAGATCGCACGCATCAAACCATCAGCATTCATTTAATCAGTCATATAACCAGGTTCTCCTTATCAGATAAGGAGGTACAGGTTCTCCTCATGACACAGGTGGGACCAGGTTCTCCTCATGAGACACAGGGCCAGGTTCTCTTTTTCATAAAAAGGGGTTCCAAGCACTCCTCATCAGAGAAGTGGGTCCAGGTTCTTCTCATCAAATGTGGATCCAGGTTCTATTCTTCAGAGAAGTAGGTCCAGGTTCTTCTCCTCTGTGAAGTGGGTAGAGGTTCTGCTCCTCCTCCTAAGAAATGTTGACCCGCATTCTCCTGCTCAGACGTGAAGATCTAGTTTCTCTTCCTCAGAAATGTGGACAAAGGTTCTCCTCTTCAAAGAAGTCGGTCCTTTGCGCCTCCTCGGATGTTGTCCATGCTCTCCTCTTCGGTGTAAATCTATGTTCTCCTTCTCAAAGACACGGATCCAGGTTCTCCTCCTCAAAGCCCAGATGTTGATTCGGGTTCTTCTCAGACTCCAGATGTGCTCCTAGGATATAGATC
Source organism: Lophius americanus (assembly GCA_037951165.1). Taxonomy (NCBI): domain Eukaryota; kingdom Metazoa; phylum Chordata; class Actinopteri; order Lophiiformes; family Lophiidae; genus Lophius; species Lophius americanus. The sequence goes on along the minus strand of JBBDHG010000090.1, from coordinate 4,688,699 downwards.
CAGCTTTTCCTCCTCAGAATTTTTTTTTATGTGTTCTCCTTCTCAGGTGGCCCAGGTTCTCCTCTCATTCAAATGGTTCCTCAGTTGTCATGGTGTCCTTCATCTCTCTGATGATCTCCTCATCATCAAGACCATTATCACCTCCAATCAGGAACACCCCCCAAGGTTCTGAGAGACAGATAAATGGTTCTGGGTTCTGTTTGGTTGAAGACTCATGTGTTGGATTTTACCTCGATAGTTTAACGACTTCTTCGTGGATTTTTTGTTCTTGTCGTCTCCTCCTCTGGATTTCCCGCCGTCTTCTCCTCTTCACGTCTCTAAACGGAACGTTTCGTATTTATCATCTGTGGGTCAAATCCATGAAGCTCAGAATCCAAACCTTCCTCGGGAGGTCACGTGTGATGTCATGGCGTCCTCTGGCGGAGGGACCGCGTCAGTGCATCTTCGTCATCACGTTTAGCCTATTTTTAAATCCCGTCCACAAAAGTCTGCTTTCCTTCTTTTGTGCACCGATCAGCCATAACATTATAACCACCTGCCTGATACTGTCTTGGTCCCAGAACAGCTCCCACCCATGCAGGTCTGGACTCCAGCAGACCCTGAAGATATGCTGTTTTGTCTGGTACCAAGACTTTTGCAGCAGATTCTTTAAGCCCTGGAAACTGCGAAGTGGATCCACAATGGACCAGGCTTGTTAGTCCAGATCTCCGACAAATGCTGGATTGGATTGAGATCTCGGGGGACTTTGAGTTTCTGTAGATGACCCTGTCTTGTGCAAACTTCTTGTGGACTTGTAGACCTTAAGGTGATTCAGTGGTTCTGTAGGTGTCTTGAGAGGTACTTCAGGAGGTTCTCCCGGTCTTTGCTTGTTTTGGTCTTCAGTGTCCTGTGGGTGGATCCAGTTGGATCTCTGGTTTCTTGGTGTCCTTTGAGACATTCTTATGGCCAAGAAGGAGGTTGAAGGAGGGTCAAAAAGTTCTGTTGGTAGTTCAGTTGATGACGGACCCGCAGCTGTTTTTTGGACATAGTTCATGATGTTCTTGTGGTTCTTTAAAGAGGTTCCGTCTTCTTCGTGCAGCATGTCTGTATTATTGTAAACAGAACTTGTAAAGTCTATGAATGACTTGCCTCTAGTGGGTCCATCAGTGACAAGTTCTGGTACTACATTGCACAGTTATCCCTGTGTGACCTGGTGCAGTTCAAGTATGTGTCCAGCAGGGGGAGTAAGTAAACCACCAGAAGCTCATCAGTGATCCAAGGAGTGATGCAAGGTTCTGCAAGTCTTCACTCCTTCTCCACTGGAAAACAAACTTTCACTGGGTCAGCACATTTTATCTCTCAAACCACCAGAACTCCTCTTACATAACATGGATGGAGGAGCTTCTTCTCACCACTGCTATGGAACCACCTGCAGGAGAGTAAAGTTTGAGAGTGCATGGAGGACCGTCCAGCAATGTCCAGAACTTTCAAAAGAGAAAAGTGGAACATTTGGAGTAACCCAGATAAAAGAGAACCAGTGAAGTGAAGATGTCTTTATCCATGACAGGAGGTTTTTCTGGTTCTGTGTGAGAATTCAGCATTGCTTGTCCTTCAAGCAATGATGGAAGAGTCTTTATGTTGTCATTGTGGTCTTTAAGGAGGGTCCAGTGTTCCCTGACAAGGCTTTTTGTCTACTTTAACGAGGTTCTGGTGGTCCTTTATGAGGTTCCGGTGGTCCGTTATGAGGTTCTAGTGGGCCTGTAAGAAGATTTGGTGGTTTAACAAGGTTTTAATGTAGTTATAGTGGTCTTTCAGGAGGTTCTAGTGGTCCATTAGGATAATAATGAGAATAATTGTCATAATAATAATAATAATAATATTCTATTTTTGTCCCTGTCTCACTGCAGGAATGGTTCTGGAACGGTTTGAGGAAGCCAACAACCAGTTCAAGGTGTTGACTTGGCCTCCGGATTCGCCATCTCTCAATACGACCCACCATCTGTGGGATGTTCCGGACTAACAAGTCTGATCCATCTCCAAACGGCCAGGACCTAAAGGATCTGCTGCTTGCGTCTTGGTACCGGATAACACAGCACACCTTCAGAGGTTTGCTGGAGTCCAGGCCTGGATGGGTTCCAGCTGTCGATTAATGTGATGTTTTTCGTGTTTAACGGCAATGGAATTATCTTCATTCAGTAAATGTAATAATTTGACCCACCGTTTTTTTTTTTTTTCTTAACGTTTGTTGAATCATTTGTTTATTTTTGGCTGATCTGAGCTTCCACACATTCCTGCTCCATGTGCCTCCCTGCTGTGGCTGACCTTGGGTCAGCGGATTAAACTGCCTTAAATTTGAGCTGCCGGGTCGACCGGAGTTATTTATAAAGTGAGAAGGCATGCTAACCTGAGAGAGGACATGTGTCAGGGGCCCCACAAGGTCAGGGGCCCCCGGGGATGTTTGAGTGTAACAGTGACCCATCTGTTAATCTACCTGCTGCAGCACCAGCAGCTGCTGATCCTGAACACACGCATGCAGAGAACACGCCACGCATGCAGAGAACACGCCACGCAGCAGAGAACACGCCACGCATGCAGAGAACACGCCACGCAGCAGAGAACACGCCACGCATGCAGAGAACACGCCACGCATGCAGAGAACACGCCACGCAGCAGAGAACACGCCACGCATGCAGAGAACACGCCACGCAGCAGAGAACACGCCACGCAGCAGAGAACACGCCACGCAGCAGAGAACACGCCACGCAGCAGAGACGGCAGCAGGACTGCAGTCTCTGTCACTGTGTGAACCTGGACTGTTTCACTGTATGAACCTGGACTGTTTCACTGTATGAACCTGGACTGTTTCACTGTGTGAACCTGGACTGTTTCTCTGTGTGAACCTGGACTGTTTCTCTGTGTGAACCTGGACTGTTTCTCTGTATGAACCTGGACTGTTTCACTGTGTGAACCTGGACTGTTTCACTGTATAAACCTGGACTGTTTCACTGTGTGAACCTGGACTGTTTCACTGTGTGAACCTGGACTGTTTCACTGTGTGAACCTGGACTGTTTCTCTGTGTGAACCTGGACTGTTTCACTGTGTGAACTTGGACTGTTTCACTGTGTGAACCTGGACTAATTTTCTGTGTGAACCTGGACTGTTTCACTAAATGAACCTGGACTATTTCACTGTGTGAACCTGGACTGTTTCACTAAATGATCCTGGACTGTTTCACTGTATGAACCTGGACTTTTTCACTAAATGAACCTGGACTGTTTCACTGTATGAACCTGGACTGTTTCACTAAATGAACCTGGACTGTTTCACTGTATGAACCTGGACTGTTTCACTAAATGAACCTGGACTGTTTCACTGTATGAACCTGGACTTTTTCACCAAATGAACCTGGACTGTTTCACTGTGGGAACCTGGACGGTTTCACTATATGAACCTGGACTGTTTCACCATATGAACCTGGACTGTTTCACTGTATGATCTTTAGTTGTTAGAGTGCCTGAGTGTGAACAATTGTCACGTTGTCATGGATACTGATGCACTGAGGCACCATGATTTTTCTAGAAGTTTTTGTTTGTCCTTTCAATGTAAATGGAGAAACGTTTTTAAAAATGAGATGGCGACACAGAAATCAGAAATGCAAATTTTTTTTCCATTCCTTTTTCTTCTTTGGTGTAGTTTCTCCCAGCTGATATCTTTGCCTTGAAAGATCATATATTATTTTCCGATGTGAAAAGGGAAGGTGAAGATGGTGGAGGGTGAACATCGGGACCATGACGCTCCGCGTCTTTCCTCCACGTTAAAGACGGCTATGATTAGCGTTGTTATGTAACTTCAGTCGGGCCCTGGGGGACGCCTAGTCCTCCAGCAGCTCCGGGCCTGATTACAGGAGAACTTCCAGATCAAGACCCTCGGGACCCTCTGCTGCTGCTTCTTTATGTAACTCCTCTCCTTCTTCACCGCCGTCTAAAGCTGAGCTCCAGCCCACACTGCATTGTAGCCTCCTATAGCTCCTAGATTTGGTTTTGTAGCACACTTCCTGTCTGGTTCGTCTGATGTCTCTGCTCTTCTCACTTTCCAACAATCTCCAGCTGCAAAGATCTCACAGTGTTTATTCCACACAGTAATTAAAAGGATATTCAAGACAGAATCCATGTTTCCTTCTCTCCCAGGTGAGACCCATGGAGAGATACTGGAGCAGATGGGACGAGTTATGGATTATAAAGGAGTTACACAAATCTGAGCTGTCGACTGATTCATTTTCTGATGATGGCTGGATCACAGGCAGAGATATCGGACAGTCTAATAGTGATCGGACAGTCCTCTAGTGATCGGATAGTCCTCTAGTGATCGGACAGTCCTCTAGTGATCGGACAGTCCTCTAGTGATCGGACAGTCCTCTAGTGATCGGACAGTCTAATAGTGATCGGACAGTCCTCTAGTGATCGGATAGTCCTCTAGTGATCGGACAGTCCTCTAGTGATCGGACAGTCCACTAGTGATCGGACAGTCTAATGGTGATCGGACAGTCCTCTAGTGATCGGACAGTCCTCTAGTGATCGGATAGTCCTCTAGTGATCGGACAGTCTAATGGTGATCGGACAGTCCTCTAGTGATCGGATAGTCCTCTAGTGATCGGACAGTCCTCTAGTGATCGGACAGTCCACTAGTGATCGGACAGTCTAATAGTGATCGGACAGTCCTCTAGTGATCGGATAGTCCTCTAGTGATCGGACAGTCCTCTAGTGATCGGACAGTCTAATAGTGATCGGACAGTCCACTAGTGATCGGACAGTCTAATATTGATCGGACAGTCCTCTAGGGATCGGACAGTCTAATAGTGATCGGACAGTCCTCTAGTTATCGGACAGTTTAATAGTGATCGGACAGTCCTCTAGTGATGGGACAGTCCTCTAGTGATGGGACAGTCCTCTAGTGATCGGACAGTCTAATAGTGATCGGACAGTCCTCTAGTGATCGGACAGTCCACTAGTGATGGGACAGTTTAATAGTGATCGGACAGTCCTCTAGTGATCGGACAGTCCACTAGTGATGGGACAGTTTAATAGTGATCGGACAGTCCTCTAGTGACCAGACAGTCTAATAGTGATCGGACAGTCCTCTAGTGGTCGGACAGTCCTCTAGTGATGGGACAGTCCTCTAGTGATCGGACAGTCTAATAGTGATCGGACAGTCCTCTAGTGATCGGACAGTCTAATAGTGATCGGACAGTCCTCTAGTGATCGGACAGTCTAATAGTGATCGGACAGTCCTCTAGTGATCGGACAGTCCTCTAGTGATGGGACAGTCCTCTAGTGATCGGACAGTCTAATAGTGATCGGACAGTCCTCTAGTGATCGGACAGTCCTCTAGTGATCGGACAGTCCACTAGGGATCGGACAATCCTGTAGTGATCACATGCTCCACACCTGATATTACTAACCAGCGTGGACAGACTCAGAATGTTCGTCTGGTTCTCGTCCTCCCACGGTGCTGTCGGTTTAGTGGAAATGCCAGCAGAGCAGCAGAGCGCCCTGAGGACCCACTCACACAGGAGGGTTTCCAGTGTTCCCAAATCACGCAGCAGATGGACCGGGCTCGCCGTCCGCACACTGCGAGTCCAAACGTGTGAGTTTGTAGCGTGAAAATGACTCATCGGCCCTGAGAATCGGACACATTCAGTTCCTTTGGCGTGAAAGCGACAATTACATGATGATAGTCGGATGTTCTTACTGGTGGAGAATGCAGCATGGGTCCATCTGACGGAACCAGCCTGCAGCCGATATGGACCATCACCGAAATCAAGAGCCACGACTGGAACATTTCAACAGACTCAGAGCAGCTGCCTTGAGGTGAAGCAAGAGGGCGGAGTTTGAACCTGTCTGTCCGACACTTCAGGTCAAACTGGACTTGATTTATGTCGCTGTCTGTGGTTTGAAGGCAGAAGACAGGAGGAGAAGGATTTATGGTTGAAGAGCCGGAACTGGTCCTGGACTCAAATAGCAGCATTATTCCAGTTGAGTAGCTGCCGCTCTGTCACGAATATGCAAAGTCAGAGCAGCAGCCGCTCTCAGGGAACACCAGCCGCTCCTCACAGCAGATGTTATGTTTGGTGGAGCAAGCTGAGCCAGAGGCAGCTCAACCCTCCACCACCCGCCAATCAGAACAACCAGAACATAGCTCCCAGACAATGATTTTGGATCTGGATCCAAATAAACCCTTTTCAACAAACACTGGTGCCAGAATGAAGACCCCTCTGTACGCGCCTTTGTTTGTTTACAGCAGCGTCTGCGTCTGCGTCTGCTGTGACGTTTGATAGACAGTCCAAGTACAAGAACAAGACCTAAACATCTGTCCTCTCAGACGCCATCGTCCCCTCACATTTCAGAAAAAGAACCTGAGCTGCTTAGACTCGCCCGGTATGAGGAGTCCGCCGTGTTCTGTCACAGGATCGTGACCTCAGGCTCTACATGATGTTTTCCAAACTAAACTGTAACCTTTTGTTGTGACCTGAACCTCCCTTCACACAGCCACCAGGTTCCAGATTGTAGTATTGCTGTGTGTTTAGAGAGAGAGAGAGTTGGAGGAGGTCATGTGATCGGCGCTGGTCGTTTGGCCCGTTGGTTTGAACTCCTAAAGATTTTGGACACGTGTCGGTTAACGTCCTTGTGTGGGCGGAGAACCGATGATGGCATTCTGAGGCTTATAATGGACTAATCAATCCATTGATATTGAATGATATTTCATCTCTTTCAGAAACTTTTTTCCTACCAAAATAAAATCCCCAGTACTAACAGCGCAGCGCTGTAGATTTTCAGAATAAAGCGCGTTGACAGCAGCGTCGTGTCGGGTCGCTGAGCTGCTGATCTCTCGTGATGCGTTAAAGCCTCTGCGTGTCTGCGGGCCCGCAGGAGCGGTAGGAGGAGGCAGGGGGGTCTGCAGCTCATTGGACAGCGGAGCACACACCTCCTCCCCCCACCGTCCATCCTCCATCATCTGGTCACGCTACTCCAATGAGACCTACCCCCACCCACACACACACACATCACACACTCGGAGGGTTTTAAGTATCGACTGAAGTAAAAACTGAAAGAAACACACAGAACATGGCCGAGGGATTCACTCAGAACCGGTCCAGGAAGTCCACCCGCCTCACCTGCTGCAAGTCACCTAAAGATACCAGAGCAGGACTGAAGTTCCAATTTAATTCACATACTCTACCCCCCTGAACTTCACATCTAGATGTTCCTCCTGCAGCATCAACAACTGCAGCCCAACGTTTCTGATACCTGGAGATCAGTCTCTGACGTCACTGTGGTGGAATTTCGGCCCACTGGTTCTATGCAGAACTGCTTTATCGCAGCCACATTGGAGGGTTCGTGAGCACGAACAGATCTTTTCAGGTCCCACCACAGCATCTCAATCCAGTTCAGGTCCAGGCTTTGACTAGGAGCCATTAAGAGGTGGACTTCCTCTTCTGTGGAACGTAGGTCTAAGGTTCTTCTAGGGGAATGCCGCGCTTGGTTTACACCAGAGGGAACGGCGTCGGGTCGCGAAGGTGCGTCTGCGGTCAATTCTTTTTCAACCCCTCATACCCTGATACAGAATCGTGCAAAAATACTGGCACACAGAATAGAATGAACAACTTTTCTTTTCTTTTTTTTTTTAATAAACAAATACAATTTCATCTGAACTTGTAAATGAATGATAATTATTGCTCTATTAAGGCGTGGAAATGAAATTAGCCGTGATATCTGCGTGCTGCTAAGTAATAATTTGCTCAGTCGAAAGTCAACAATGTTAAACCATCAGTGACGGTGTTTGACATCATCTCAAACTGTCAGCCGAATCACCTGCATGTGTCTCCTGAACACCGTGAAGCCAACCCCGTCACAGAGACATTACAGTCGCCATTAGAAATCATTAAAGTTAACGACTCACTAACCGAAGCCTCATTAAATGCCTGTGTAAACATTCAGACAACCAGTCATGTTGATTCTGGCTGCTGTTAGTCACACGCTCCTCATTGTGGATCGGGCCGAGAAGAGAATGAATTAACTAAACTTCTTCTGCAACAGTTTGCGGTGAATCTGCTCCCGAAGTTCTTACAGCTGATGTAGAAAGTGATGCATCCACATGTGCAGCTTTATCAGGACAACTCTGATCAGCCTCAGCTTTTTCATTTAGACAACTTTCCTAAGAAAAACTGCAAAGGCAACGTGAAAAAAACAATGATGGGAAAACAGTGCAGTGAAACAGTCCAGGTTCATACGGTGAAACAGTCCAGGTTCCCATGATGAAACAGTCCAGGTTCATACAGAGAAACAGTCCAGGTTCCTACAGTGAAACAGTCCAGGTTCATACGGTGAAACAGTCCAGGTTCCTACAGTGAAACAGTCCAGGTTCCCACAGTGAAACAGTCCAGGTTCATACAGTGGAACAGTCCAGGTTCATACAGTGAAACAGTCCAGGTTCATACAGTGGAACAGTCCAGGTTCATACAGTGAAACAGTCCAGGTTCATACAGTGAAACAGTCCAGGTTCATACAGTGAAACAGTCCAGGTTCATACAGTGAAACAGTCCAGGTTCATACAGTGAAACAGTCCAGGTTCATACAGTGAAACAGTCCAGGTTCATACAGTGAAACAGTTTTTCATTTCATCTGTATGAGGTGACTATTTTAACTCTGTTAAATGTAGCAGTGTTGCGTTACGATGTGTGCATGTGTTAATGTGTGTGCGTGCGTGTGTGTTTGTGTGTGTGTGTGTGTTTGTGTGTGTGTTTGTGTGTGTGTTTGTGTGAGTGTGTGTGTGTGTGTGTTTGTGTGATGGTTTGTGTGTTTGTGTGTTTGTATGTGTTAATGTGTGTGTGTGTGTTTGTGTGTGTGTTTGTGTGTGTGTTTGTGTGTGTGAGTGTGTGTGTGTGTGTGTTTGTGTGTGTGTTTGTGTGTGTGTTTGTGTGAGTGTGTGTGCGTGTGTGTTTTTGTGCGTGTGTGTGTGTGTGTGTGTGTGTTATTGTGTGCGTGTTTATGTGAGTGTGTGTGCGTGTGTGTTCGTGTGTTTGTGCGTGCGCAGCAAGGGGTAGCTTTTAAATATTGTACACAGGTACAGAGATCGTACAACTTGTTCTGTTGGGGATAAATTAAATATTTAGTCTGGAATTATGTGGTTGTTGATATAAGAAAACCAAGACTAGGCTTATTCTAGATGTCCTGGATGAGTGTGTGTGTCAGGTCATGTCCGGGCTGAAGGTTGGCAGTCTGACAGTGATGACATGTTGGAACAAATGTAGCTGGTGTTTGACAGCAGCGGGATGAGCTCCACTTCTCTGTCACATTTAGATCTTTGATTAAAAGTTAATGAGCGGAGCAGGAAAGGAATTACAGGCATGTTCGGAATCTTAACACAAAGTTCCACTGCAGACCATCAGGAGGTCAGAGAGGAGCCACTTCAATCCACCATCACTGAAGATCCCACCCACTGTTTGAAATCTAACTGCGTTGTTCCACATCTTTGATCCACAGAGAGAGGTCTCTGCTGAGTATGTGCAACAGTACGAGTCAAAATTTAATGCTGCTTGACATTCAGGTTTGACTTTCATGTCAACGTCGAGGCCATCCGTAACACCCCACGTCCTCTCTGGGTCAGTTAATGGTTCCCCGACGTGGTAAAGTTTGAGAACAACGAGGTTATACCTCTGGAGAACTCAATGGGAGAGTCATAAAAATGTACTCTGAGACGCCTCTGATCAGCCATCAGTAAAAGGAGAAAACAGCAAAGGACTGACAGTGGTGCCCTTTCAGTAGTGAGGACTTGATCCGTGGCTCCCTGGGTGTGTCCATGCAGTAGAGAACACAAACACTAGTGCTCTCAAGGTTGCCCCATCCAGTGGAGAAAACATGACATAGAGCTTTTGAAGTGTCCTAGTAGAGAAAACGGGGCTCTCACTGGGTGCCCTTCTTGAAAAGATGTTAAGACAAAGCACTCTCTATGGTGCCCTCCCAACTAGAGGAGTGGTAAATAGTTCCCTGTGGTGCCCTTGAGCAGAGAGCCATTCCTATCCAGTGGAGAAAACATGGTACATGACCGATTGGGGTTCTATCTAATGGAGAAAATAGGAGAGGGACTCATCACTCAGGGTGCATTTCCAATATGGAAAATATGATCAAGCATTCCTTAGAGCGACCATCCAGTGGAGAATACAGTGAATGACTGACTTTGATACCCATTTAATAGTGAAAACATGTAAAATGGCTCTTTGTGGGTGTCCTTCTGCTGGAAAAAAACAAACTATAGCTCTCTTAAGGTTGCCCATCCACAGGAGAAAACATGATTTTGAACTTTCTGCTGTGTCGTAGTGGAGAAAACAGTGCTCTCTAGGGTAAACTTCCAGCGGTTGAAACTACCACTAGAGAAAATGGCTTTCCGTGGTGCCCTCTTGTAGAGATTTCAAGCAGAGAAAACACGGTAAGGAGCACTATAGGGTGTTCATTCAGTGGAGAAAACAATTTTAAAGGAGGGTGTTTGAAGACGACATTAATAGGCTACCAGATGCGTTTATTGCAGGTAATGTCTACCAGACATATGTAGATACTGTGTGAATGTGCTGTTGGACAGATGAGTGCTGCAGTGAACATTACCACAGATTAGTGTGGATTATGGAGGAGAGATTATACAGTATATGGTGGGGGTCAGAATTGATCTGGAAGTGGGGCAGCCATCAGTGATCGAATCGAGGTCAGTTTCATGTCATGTCGTCACTTTCTTTCTGGAATCACATATGAGAGCTCGATGGAGAGTAGAGGACAGTGATATACTTGTTGTAGCTCCCATTTTAGCATGCTAGTCAATTGGATCTTTACATTATATGACCAGAGAGCCATTTATAAAACTCTCAATTAATCCGGTAATCATATTCAACAATATGAAAGCAGTATTCTACTGCAGGTTAGGCAGGTAAGACAACGTGATCCACACATCAGGCTCTTTCGTGGGTGTCAAACAGTGAAAAGGAATCAAACACTTTTGCGTGCATCACATTAGCAATAAATTTGGCGGATAATCAAGCTCAAGTAAGTGTAAGTGTCCCTGGCTGTAATCAGTGGTTATATACAATAAAATAGTGGTAGTAAAGATAATATATAAAATAAAGAAATATATAATGTACAATGATAGTATTGTAATAGCTGTAGTAATATACATTATATGGTAGTAGTGGTAGTAATATATGATCTATAGTAGGTGATATAACAAAGTAGTAGTGTTGGTTATGACTGCAAAAGTAGTAGTAATATGTGATATGGCACACATATTGACATATAATAGGAATACTAGTAGTAGAAATCTTGTAATAGTTGTAGTATAACTGTTGTAGTAGTAGTAATAGTATATATAATAGTAGTTGTAGCAATATATATATATATATATCAAAATAACATAAAGTAGAAGTTTACGTTATCATATATCATATTATAAAAGTATTCAAGTCGTTTTATCTTATTTTAAATTGTATTTTTATTTTATTTTATTTTATGTGATTTATTGCCGAAGCAGTAATGCTGGCGGAGTGCCACTCTCTTTGACAGCAGGCGGGTCCTTCTCGTCATTCCAGCCCTCCTGCGTCATGACGACGAAGGTGATTGGTGGAGAAATACGGGTCAATGCCTATGCTCAAATCCCGTTGGCTATTCCTGGTGTCAAATACGCAACCCTTAACTCGGTGGCACACCGCTATGGAAGAAGGTTGGGAAAAAACAAAATAATCTGAGTGTTGCGGCCATCTTGGCTCTTCTCGCTCCGACAGGGGGAGAGTGAATTTAAGGACGGAGACGAACCGCTGCGGTAGGATCCAAACACGGTCATTTCTAACCATTTTGTGCGGAATAATTCAGACCACGCTTATCATTTGAGCAGCTTCATGTACGTGTGGGTTGTTTTTTTCCCCACGGTGTCCGGCTAGGAGCCGTCAAAACCTGTCAGACTAGCTAGCTGTGGAGGTAAGCTAAAGGCTAGCCGGGACAGCTAGCCGCTCCAAGCCCGAGTTGTGGTGGCACTGTCGGATTGAGGACTGCAGCTTCTCACAGTAACCTCTTAAGCTGCCGGCGGAAGGCTGTGAGGAGCCACATGACATTAACTTTAAATGCTAACATTTGATGAACATTCTAGTTGAACTTTGGGACAGTTAGCACTGAGAAAAATTGATGATTTTAAGTTAATAAGACCCCCAATCTGGAGCAGTGAACTGAAAGTTGGAGCTCGTCCTGGACATATCAGCTGTGTAAATCGATAACAATGCCCTGATTCCAATTGAAGAAGACTGCTCCACACGTCGAATTACGGACTACTAATGACTTCAGCTTTTATTGCAGACTTTCTCAGCTGTGTGCCCCCGAGGAGAGCTGAAAGTCGGCTGGTATTTAGTGGATCTCCTTCTCCGTGACTGGGCCTGTCCTCAGGCTACATCCTCACCACCTCCTCCTCTTCCTCCTCCTCCTCTCTATGCTTACATGTGATAAACCAGCACTCAATAAGTTGTCTGGGCCTGGACATGCTGCAGATACTCTTTGCTAAGACACTTTAAAGGGACACTACTCTTCGCTTTGGGATTATAACTGAAATCAAGGGGGTTTACACCCTGAGGATCCATAATGGGATCAGCGACCAAACTGGCCATCAGTGTTTTCCTCATCTCCTGCTCCTCAGGTGAGTCTCCGCTGCCCATTCCACACATTACAATACACACCTTCTGCAGAAAACGCACTGCATTTGGACTAGAAGTGTCTGTACTTTCGATTAGCTGCGGATGCTGTCCTTTAAAGCGAATGATTACATTATCAAGTGTCAAAAATGCAATAGTTTTTTTTATATGCAAACAATAAAATCATATCATCCAAACACATTATCCAAACATGCAGGAAAATTCTTATTATTCGCTTATTTCCAAGTCTTATTGTATTGTATGTTTAAAAGAAAATCTGGAAAAACACAACTTTAAAATTTCAAAAATATTTTTGCTTGATGCACATATGGAAGCACCTGTATGAACCCGGACTTATGCAGTGTTTAAACTTGGATTGTTTCACTGTGTAAACATGGATAGCTTCACTATGTGAACCTGGACTATTTCACGGTGGTATGACACTGGACTATTTCAAGGTATGACACTGGACTATTTCACGGTGTGAGCCTGGAGTGTTTAAACTGTCTGAACCTGGATTGCTTCGCTGTGTGACTGTTTCATAGTATTATTTTAAGGAACTTAGTAGTAGCAGTTATATTAGTAGTAGTGGTGGTATTGTAGTAACGACAATAAAGGTGGAAAATCTTTTGAAGCTTGGGAAAGATTTCACCATGTTTAATGGAGTTACAGCTACTTCCTGTCTGATGGCAAAGCATCTAACTAGCAGAAGAAATATTAGTAATAGCAGTGGTATTGCCTTTTGCATATATATTGGACTCGTAGGTGAAGTTATACATTACTTATATAAGTATTTGAAATATTAGTTATAGTGATATTGCATTTTTTGCATTGATAGTCACTACGTAGCCAAATATTTGGTTATCTATTGGTTTTAAGCTGACTATGCTGAATTGCCTTGGGTACAAATACAGCTCTTTATTTTTTATATATATATATATCTCAGGATCACCCATCAAGGACATATTTCACGGAAAATATCCAAAGTGTAACGCAATTAAAACCGTAAAAATGACAGAAGGCTGACAAGAGCTGCTGCTGAGACAGTGGTGGAGGTAGTAACAGATGGAACAGAAATCCGTATGAATGTGCGGTAGAAAGATAGGACAGGGAACAATGTTCTGATGATGTATTGTGTGTTGAGTTCACAACCAGAATTCTCAAAAGCAACTTCTATCTGTCAGTATTTAGTAGTAGTTAACAGCCAGCAGCTAATAGCAGTTAGCACCTATTAGTGACCAGCACCATGTAGTTGTCAACCTGTAGTAGCACCTAGTAGTGGTTAGCTACTAGTTAGTGGTGGCTTGCAGCTAGTAGCGGTTTGCACATAAATTAGTCTGCGACTAGTAACAGTCTCCAATAAGAAGCCGTCAGTACGTAGTTGTAGCTGGCAGCTAGTAGCATTTAGAAGCTAATAGCATCAGCACCTAGTAGCTATTAGTATGCTTGTAGTGGTTAGTAGCAGTTTGCACCTAGAAGTAATCAGCAGTTAGTAGCGGATAATGTAATACAAACACGACAATTCTTATTCCAGCCGATTTTACACCAATAACAACATAATCTTGAATTTAATATTTAATTTTTGTAGTTTCCTTTTGGATCATATGGAATTTGGTAAGGTAAAAAGGTCTGATTATTTTATGTAGGTAGTTGAATCTTTCACATACGGCCATCATAAACTGAAATACTAGAGGGCAGCAATGAAACATGACTGACTGCAAAAACATGATCGCTGAACACAGTTTAGGTACAGAGGGAACGGAAATGTTTCAAAGAAGACACAGGTCGGCAAAATTGAAATTGAAACAAGGAATTAGCCTCCGAGAAGTTTCTCTCTAAAGTATGCAAAACATCCCAAAACTCTGTGTGATGCCCGTACAGAACCGTAAACCCCTCCCTATTTTGTTTGAATATACTTTTATGTTTAATAATTCTTCAAAATGCTTTGAGATCGATTCTAACCCCCCCACCCCCCACTGTCATTCAATATCTAATTTGTTTGATCTTTAGTGTCAGTAGAAACCAGCAGGACCAGGGGAACCAGAGCAGTAAAACGTTTCAGTCCATTTGTATGTTGTTGACTATCAGCTCTGGCTGACCTTCCAACCTTTGACCCTCCACACCTTAAACACTTAAGGACAGACACACAAGTTATTAATACCTAAAGGGGAAATTCTGTCTTCACAGCAGCTCCAACAAACAGACATTTTAAAGGTAACAAAGCGTAAGACTTACTATGTAATAGTATATTTTGTATACATATATATATAAATATATATACAGACATATAATAGCGGTGCATAGAGGTTAGAAAGTCTTACCAGCCAATACCGATTTGGCTTATTCCCATTATTACTCATCATTTTTAAAACGATAATGACTTGTGTATTTCATGTGCTCTTATTCAGAAGGTGAGAGTAAGGCTGGTCGGTATTGTGTATGTGTTTGTTGAAATTAATGCGTTCTCTGCTCGTTGCCCTTCTTAAACTAATTGTGTGACACTTCTAAGATTAAATTAAAGGATTTCAGGGCTCGTGGCTTACTCTGCACTATCGCTAGCTTTAGCCACTCTACTAGCGTTAGTTTCTGAAAACATCTTATTTTCCTACGGTTGATTAAATTTGAAGTGTGTGATTAAGGTCTCTGTGCTGCTGTCTGTTTTCGGGGTTGTTCCGTCGCAGTTTATTTTGTCCTTACTGGTGTTACAAGCTTTGTGTTTTGTAATGGTTTATGGTTTACTTTGGATATGTTTGTAGCCATTCTATCTGATGCTTGTTGTTCGTGTACGGCACATGTAACTGGAAGCGGTCTGAGTGAGGCTGCTTGGCCGATTGCCGATCACATCAAACTAGGCCTCCTGGCGCCAATCAGCCAGCCGATCAATCAGTGCACCTACAAAATATATATTTTATATAAATATATATATATATACACACATACATATATTTATGTGTGTACATGTATTTACTTCTTTTGTCACGTTTGACACTAAAGTCTAAATGCTCGTGTACTCTTTATCAGTAAAAGGTTGTTTACGTTGACACCAAAGTCCATTAGTGCACAAACAAGCTAACTGCAGCTTTCAAATGTACTTGAAAGCAGTTCTGCTCTGCAAGAGTTGAGCATCTGTGCTACAATGTCCTCGTTGAGTTTTTGTCTGAAACACAACAGATGAGGACGCCAGGACAAAGATTCCCAGATGCCGACACCGTACAACCATTTTAACGTCAAGATATATTGAATATTGAAAGAATTTAGTGATATTACCGCATCAAACATAGTTGTTCAGTATCTGTACCGTCTGGTTGTAAGAGCTTTATATGTTCCACCCGCTTCACCCAGAGTTAAACTCATTTTTTGAAGACGGAGAGAGAAAAGAATCTTGTCTAAAACATAAAACAGGACAAACCGTTTCAATTAACCTCCGACTAAAATAAAGTTTGCGTTCATTAGTTATAATAGCGTTTTTTCTTTTCTCATAGTTTCAAATAACGGTCATTACAACATATTTTCAACATTGTGGAAGAAGAAGAAGAAGAGCTGCGGTGATTGTGATTAAATACCGTTTTGAACTGGTGTTGGAAAAACTTTGATGATCAATTTGGTCCACAAGTCACGTTAATTTTACCACCATAACAGTTCTTCTACCCATGAGCTGTGTCGCCACCGTTAGGAGTTAGCGAAAAAAGGGTGTTTGGTACGACGATGACTCCAGAGCACTTTGTGCCCTTCGCTAAGGCAGGTATGGGAGACCCTGGTAGATTGGGTACCCAGGGGGAAAGTAGGACAGGAGGAAAAAGGCCACCTCACACTAGACTGAGTAGTAAGAGTTCCAGCTGGTGGGCTTGCGTCCAGTCAGGGATGTCTGCGCCGCCGGTGATCTCCACCTGCCTGCATACTGGTCCAACCTCCAGAACCCCAGTAGCATCCCTTATGAAACACAGATGTGGTGGAGTAATTTCTAAATCACATGAGGTCATCAAGCAATGCAAGTCCCCTGCGAATAGGGCATAGGACGTGTTTTCCTGGTTACGCAGACGTCGAGCGAAGAATTGACACTGATGTTTTCACAACAACCGTTTTTTCAGCCACCGATTCATATCTTGTGATCAGCCTCCAGAAGAATTCATGCCGTCACGATAAGCCATAAGCGTAATTTGGTTATGGTGCCCAAACCAACCCCCATTAATTTCAAAAACCACGACTGGCAGAGAGTTTCTAGAAAGCACTTTCACCAGAAAATGACGTCACTGCTTCATATGTCAATTAGAGCTATGATTTGATCGCCGCCGTGATGGTCGGATTCTAGGGGTGTGGTCAAAGGAGGATATTATTGAACTATTGACCAACAACAACCCGGTCCAAAGTCGGTGCTGCCAGATCTTTAATGGACGCATTAGATGCGCGTACATAGACCGCTCCGCGACACACACACACACACACACACACACACACACACACACACACACACACACACTCAGCTGGTTACACACCAGTGATAATGGATCTATGACATCATAATCCATCATCCATATAATAATGATGGTGAGTAATGATAGCTTGTCAAAGGTAAAAGCAGATAGTTAATGTGGGAACTAATATTATTGTTCCATCCCCTTGGAAAAACGCATCTCTGCTGAACGAGTCGGAATAATAAATATACAATGAATAATATCTAATCCATAATAATATAAGAATGTAATACACTTTGTTCATGTAGCACTTTTCTCAGACCCAGAATAAAAACATTTTCAAGAAAGGGAAGTAAAATTAGATTAAAAGCAATCGAAAATGGAATCAACCCTCCCCCACAGCAATAAAGATAAATAAGAGAGCAGCAGAAACTATGGAGCAAGACCAGGAAGTGCTTCAAAAGTCATCAGTCAAATCCTAAAATCAATTCTAAGCCAACTTATAATGAAAGGTTGAAACGGGGATTATGAGGCCTTATCTCTTATTAGTTGTGTGTTGTTGTACCATCTGATAACATGAGGTAGAGTTCTGTCTGAACCAGGGCTGCAACTTTTGATTATTTTTATTTGATTAATAGCAGTTTTCTTTGTGCACAGATAAACTTTGGTGTCTGCGTAGCCCACATTTTTACGGTGGAAAATAAACAGTCACCCATGTTGGTGTTTCAGCTCAACAGCAAACGATAACAAACAAATAAGTCCTGTGATATTTATGAAAGGTACTATCAAAGGCACTGCAACAGAATTCATATTTATACCATATATGCATAAACACAATCTGGTGACTCTCCTCTGCATACATTTACATATTATTCACCCTACCTGCATGCTGCTGTAACACTACAACTTCCCTTTGGGATCAATAAAGATATATCTTATTGTCATTTGTAACGGATGAGTTCATTTAAGGATTAATCAATAATTTAGAAAATATTCTATAGATAAATCCCAAAAGATAATAATTAATCATTTCATCTCAAAGAAATCTTTCAAAGATTTTGGGACATCAGACGCTTCATTTCTGACAAACAGGATAGAAGATGATTAACGTCGTCTTCTTTGGTCGTTTTTAATGGGACTTGCTTATCTCATGGCATATTAGTAAGTATTCAGTCATGGTTCCTTCCTGTAATTCACAACCTCCTCCCACATAAAAGCCCCCATGGCTGGATTAATAAAAACCAGTGTGAACTTGGTCCAGTTTGTTTGGCTTGGTTCTGGTGAATGAGCTGCAGCGGCACACAGTCTTCATTTGAAGGCTTTTATGTCCCCGTGTGGAATCAGGCTTTTATGTCCCCATGTAGAATCAGGCTCGTTGAGTAACCTGTACTTCCTCTCATGAACTCCGAATGAATGAAAAGACATGGACTCTATGATAGAATATTCTTTGAATTGAACAAAACTTTATTTCTTTATTTGTTACGAAATCTCCAATGTATTGATTTATTTCCCCTCACCTTCTCTGTCTTTTCCTCAGGTGCCATCTTGGGTCGCTCCGACTCTCAGACATGCGTCCACTTCAACTACAGCCCTTCCTCCTCGCTGTCGGAGAGTCGGGGGAACCTCAGCGGGGTGGTCACCTGCTCCGGAGAGAAGGACAAGAGGCTTCACTGCTTCGCCACCTGGAAGAACGCGTCTGGCGTGGTCCAGGTGGTCAAACAGGGATGCTGGCTGGACGACATGAACTGTTACGACAGGTAAGAACCGGTCCTGGTCTCAACCTGATGGACTCATTCTACTCAGTGTCAGAACTCTGCACACACAAATTAAAATGCCTCTCGTGGTCTTAATTCTAAATTCCCATTTTCGCTCGCAGCCAATGCAGCATTGCTCCAGCCAACACTTCAGCTATGATTAGCTTTAGCCGTAGTTAATGTTCGCATTTATAGAGCCATCACTGCAGCTAACATTAGCATTTCTGCAGACACCACTACAACTAATGGTAGCATGTCTAGAGCCAGTGCTGAGCTGCTGTTGGCTTCAGTTAGCATCTCCATATTACCGAGTTTGGTCAGTGTAAAAACTCAAATCAGGCATCTGCTGTATTATTTTATCCCCGAAAAGTCTGGGGTATTATGGAATCATCATCATTGCCGACGTTGTAGATCCAACTAAAAAGCTATTTCATGGATCATTTTGTTTTTGGGAGAAATCTGTAGTAAATTTCTGACAGTGGGTGGAGCGCTGGCAGCAAAGGTTTTTGGATCATAAACTTTCAAGCATCGGTCCGATTTTGTTGAAATTTGGTGCATATGAATTGACTAATTAATTAAGATCTATCCTACACATATTCTACACATATTCTACACGTATTTTAATCTTACACACGCCGGGGAGCTTTTTATTTGCTAAAAAAAACCTGTTGAAATAACTTAACATTCAATTTGAGGAGTTTGTGCAACGATTGGGATTGGGGTGTTTTCGGGGATATACCTTATTGCTGGGGACAAAGGCATAATTATGGTTTAAACATGCATGGAGAGTTGAGAGTGAACTGACCCTTTAAAGAGCTGAAGCCAGAGCCGTTTAAAACCGCTGAGTCTGCAGGAGCAGAAGAACCTGGTGTCACCGTCTCCCTTTTCTTCTCCCGCTGCTGCCAGGAATGAATGTGTGGAGAAGAAAGAAGCCCCTGAAGTCTACTTCTGCTGCTGTGAAGGAAGTCTATGCAACGACAAGTTCTTCTACATTCCTGTTGAAAACCAGCAGCAAATACCAAGTAACAAACCCCTTCACCTTTACGGTCTTATTATCACACTTTTTCCGATTAACATCGCCAGCAGGAGAAACGTTAGTAATCGTTTCTACGTGGTTCTGCTCGTATTTTGTATTACACTTCCTGTTGCAGATAGTCTGTCTGGATGAACTACATTTTACATCAATCAAGTCTCCGCTAGGTTTGATCGTAACGGTTTTCTTCCTCTGTGTGTTTCCATAGCAACAAACAAACCAGTGACATTGAAGCCGCCAGTCCTGACCACTCTGATGTACTCGCTGGTTCCCATCATGGCCTTCACCGCAATTGTCCTCTTCGCCTTCTGGATGTACCGACACCACAAACTGGCCTACCCACCTGTCCTGGTTCCAACACAGGTGAGTCAATCATTCACTCTCTCGGAGTTTGGCGTTCCACAGGGATTGGTTCTTGGCCCCATTTTTTACCTTTTACCTCTGGAACACTGTTTTTTATCATTTAAGCACACAATACCCTACTATTCAATCCAGGTTCCCCCAGTGTAACCGTCCAGGTTAACCCAGTGTAACGGCCCATGTTCCCCCAGTGTAACAGTCCAGGTTCCCCCAGTGTAACCGTCTGGGTTCCCCCAGTGTAACCGTCCAGGTTCCCCCAGCGTAACAGTCCAGGTTCACCCAGCGTAACAGTCCGGGTTCCCCCAGCGTAACAGTCCGGGTTCACTCAGCGTAACAGTCCGGGTTCCCCCAGCGTAACAGTCCGGGTTCCCCCAGCGTAACAGTCCGGGTTCACTCAGCGTAACAGTCGAGGTCTCCTTGCTGGTTTTGTTCGCTCTTGTTGACTCTGACTCTGTAAACTGTTTCTGCCTCTCAGCACGCCTTTCATATCATGATCGAGGTAAGAAGATCAAACTGTGTCTCCGGAGAATGCTTCATCATCTCCTTTTACTTAATTTCTTACATTTCCAGCTTTAATTTTGCATCTTTATTCTCCCGCAGCCTGACGTTTGTTTTGAAACACTTCAGCCTTCTTCTTTTTGTTTGTCCGTGGTTTGTGTTGTCGTTGTAGCTGTTGTCTCCACGTTTCGTTCTGTAGCTGCATGATACTTAGGAAGTTGTCTTGAAGGAGCCGGCAGTTACGGTGTGTTTATTGGTTTATGTTCCGAGGTGGACCCTCCGTTACGCCTCCAATTCATTTATACAGGCCAAAGGGATGGAATGAAGGCGCACCAGGCCCACCTTGTTGTCGTGTTTATTCTGTTGGCAGTTCCTCACAGAACCCAGATCTCCTGGCTCGTTGGGTTCTTGAGTCAGGGACGGACATGGATCATTTCCGTCATTAGGTTTGATTGTGAAAACGGTGTTTTTATCACATCCAGTCACAGGTGACAGTCTTCCATGTTGTTTTCCCCTCAGGACCCCGGCCCTCTGCCCCCATCACCCATTCTGGGCCAGAAGCCGTTGCAGTTACTGGAAATCAAAGCCAGGGGACGCTTCGGCTGCGTGTGGAAGGCCCAGCTGCTCGGAGAATATGTCGCCGTGAAAATCTTTCCCATCCAGGTCTGTGCTGTCTGAGCTTCCTCAAACGTATCACATAAACAACGGAGAGTGTAAAAACAAAAGGGAATCAGCGCTGCCATGTTTGTCAGTATTCACCTGCTGTTTGTGAACAGAATCTTAGGGATCACACTTCAGGTCCTCAGGCCTCTTCATTAGACATTTAAACACACTTAGGATCATAAATACCATTGAGTGCTGATGTAGACAGACTTCCTGGAGTTGTGCGGAGCACAGGAATAAGATCTACTCAAGGAGGTCCATTAGAGAAAATTGGCACGACTTGGTTCTACTTCTCCCTGAGGATCCGGATGGTCACAACCTCCCCCATATTTACCTGTATCTCTGTCTCGCTTTAGTAAAATGCACCTGTGATGGAGGATCCGGGGGGAGTGGGTCAGGCTCATAACTCTGATGACATCATCCGATTATAGCCCCGCAATCAGATTTAAGCAGATGCTTTAGATCTCAGCCCACAATCATCATACTTTGGGGAAATAACAAAATCATTTTAATTTATTCTAGTAAATATCATTACCTTGTACCCTGACTCGGAACATTGGGTTGGTAGCTGCAGTCGCGTCAGACTGTCTCTGTAAATAATGACAAAACAATCGCAATAATTGTATTTTACCCAGGGCATCCGTGTGACGATGACCGTGTCTGTGCTTTAACGTCTGTAAAGCAGCGAGACTGTAGGGCTACCCGAACGAATATAGAAAGGATAAAAACAAGTAAACCACAAACCTCACCTTCTGGGACCCGCTTAAAGATAAATTACCATGAGCGCACAACTCAGGTAAATCTCCACCACACGTAGCTGCATGACTTTACCTGATGAGACGGTTAGTCCCGCTCCCTGTCCGCAAACACCGAAATAACTACAAGAAGCATTCTCTGATGAAAAGGCGGATGCCAGAGCTGGATGTTGAAGAGCAGATTGGAATTTCTAATGAAAGAATAAGAATCCGAAGAGCTATGACGGATTTAGAAGATTCCCAATGGTAAAGAATTGGGGAAAAAACATTGTTTGAAAATGATAATGCGTGAAATATTTGAAGTTTTGCTTGAAGAGCTGAAGTCATTCTGCAATGCCGACTTCAATTTTTATATTGTATGATGTAATTATAGCTAAGAATATAGCTTCCGAATAGTAAAGATTAAATTAAATTTAAAATGATTTATATGACGTTCGTACTGTGAGAACTCAGTTAACCGGAGTCAAATTCCTTGTATGCATATACATGGCCAAGAAAGCCGATTCTGATTCTGATTCTGATTTGGGAAAGCAAAGTTGAATGAAAAATGATAATGCATGAAGTTTTGCCTAATGAGCTGAAGCTACTCTGCAATGATTACCTAAATTTGATGGAGTTAGAATCTAAATAATTATGATTAAGATTATTTTCATTATGACTGAATTCTGAATGAAAGAGGAAACATTTGAAGAGTGATGGATAAGATTAAGAATGTCATAGCTGAGGCTATTTATTCAATGGGAATGTTTTTCCTGATAATCCAGTAGTCACTATGTCATAGTCGAAGCTATTTAGTCAGTGGTTGTAATAATTTGGATAATTGGCAAGCCGTTATGACGACTTAGCTGAGCCTTTTTTCTTTTGTTTTTTTCAGTGGTCATGTTTTGGCCGATCATCCAGTAGTAATGATGTCCTAGATGAGGCCATTTAGTCAGTGGTTAGAATGTTTTGGCTGATCTGCCAGTGTGTTTGATGATCTGAATAACCTAGCGTTAAAGTTTCAGTGAAGAAATAATAACTTTAGAGTGAGTTAAAAATGCTTTTCTCTCCCGAGTTATCTGTGAGATTTTTGAATGGAAGTCTATTAAGCCGGGACCTCTTGGCGTTCCAGGAGCTCCTCAGTCCAAACAATAAGGTTGTTGGTTTCCATTCTAGGATTCCACGAAGCAGGACAAATATTCCTGCGTTGTGATCCAAAATCTATGGCTGTGGAGTCAGGATTATGGAATTTGTGGCAATTGAATCCAATATCTTTCGTTGTTATTTTTCCAGCTCCTCTTACTCTGCCTTAACGAATGCTCCACTGTTAATTTCTGAAAATTTCCCCAGATATCATTTTGCTCAGGGTCCATTTGAAGACATACTATGATTGATACAGAAATGCTGGACCGACTATGTGAAAGATGAAGAATGTAGCTACGTTTTTGAAGATTGATTTGTGTTTCTAGGTGAACGTATGAAGGGCCGGTGAAGGGATGAATATTAGTGAATTTTCTGAGGAGGTCGAATGATTTTTCCATAAGAATGAACGGGGCTTGAAAATGGTGAACAATAGTGAACGTTCATGACATCACTGGAATGTCCTGATTGAGCTGGACGTTTTAAACTTTGAATAAGTTTTCTTCAACTAATTGTGTTACACTAGTTAAGTGCCAAAAAACACAGCAGAAAGGGATGAATAAATATTAAAAAAGAATTTTGCGTGCATTAACATATGGGTTATAAAACTAAAGGTTTTCTCTATAATGTTGACTGATATTATTTCTACACCTTAAACCCGCCTGCAGTTCTTTGTGTGTATAAACTTGTTTTCTGCTGCTCTCTAGTCGGCTATGTGTCCAATAATCCGGCCTGACCTTTGACCTCTGCTTATTTTTTCCGCGTCCAGGACAAGCAGTCGTGGCAGAACGAGTACGAGATCTTCACCCTGAACGGGATGCGACAAGAGAACATCCTGCACTTCATCGGAGCAGAGAGGAGAGGCAGCGGCATGGACATGGAGCTGTGGCTCATCACGTCCTACCATGAGAAGGTGCTGCCACCTGCAGGACGCACGGAGAACCACAACACACAACCTAAAACTGTCAATAGCACATTAACGGAACACACCCACCTTTATTCTACATCATTACAATATGATGTAAATGCAACCCATCTCTTATATCATTCTTATCAAACACTAGATTAAATCTTTTTCTTAATCCATTAAAAAGTGTAAAAATAAAGCTAGAACATAATATGAATGATCAGTAGATCATTTTAATGAACTTTAATAAGAATAGAGACACCATCTTCATGAACACATTTTAGCTTTAAATTCATGGGAGGGTGGAACGGACCAGAATGACCATTAATAGATCAAATACAACCGGAAAAGACAAACATGACAACGAGATCATGACTGACCACAGTTTGATCCAAATGTCAACAAATGTAACCACTAATGATGAGAATCTTATCACCAGTTTCTCTCATTTTTTTTTTTTTTTTCCAGTTTTTTTCTCACCTCTCCTGTCATGTCTTAAATGTATTATTATTATTATTATTGTGTGGAAAACCTCATGTTCTTTGTTCTATGTCCTCTCCTCAGGGCTCTCTGACGGACTACTTGAAGGCCAACATCCTGTCCTGGTCTGAACTGTGTCTCATCGCTAAGTCCACGTCCCGAGGTCTCGCCTACCTGCATGAAGATATACCAGGACACAAGGACGGACACAAACCTGCCATCGCACACAGGTACACCAAAAGAGATCACCTGTCAGAGAAGTTTCACTCTCTGCGTCAGACAAGAGGAGGTCTTACTCTGTGTATCAGAGAGGAGGAGGTCTTACTCTGTGTATCAGAGAGGAGGAGGTCTCACTCTGTGTATCAGAGAGGAGGAGGTCTCACTCTGTGTATCAGAGAGGAGGAGGTCTCACTCTGTGTATCAGAGAGGAGGAGGTCTCACTCTGTGTATCAGAGAGGAGGAGGTCTCACTCTGTATATCAGAGAGGAAAAGGTCTCACTCTGTGTATCAGAGAGGAGGAGGTCTCACTATGTGTATCTGAGAGGAGGAGGTCTCACTCTGTGTATCAGAGAGGAGGAGGTCTCACTCTGCGTTTTGTCTTCTCAGGGACTTAAAGAGTAAGAACATCCTGCTGAAATCGAACCTGACGGCTTGCGTCGCTGACTTCGGCCTCGCTCTCAGGTTTGAGGCAGGAAAATCACCTGGAGACACCCATGGTCAAGTGAGTCTTCGTGCTTCATCCTCTTAAAAAAGACGATGGAGGATGATTCCATGTCTGATTCGAAATCAAAAAAATTAAGAAGTATTCCTCAGAACCTCCACTCCAGTCTGTCTTCCTTGAACCTGAGTGAATGTGTCCCTGATTATGTGTCAGGTGGGGACCAGGAGGTACATGGCGCCAGAGGTCTTGGAGGGAGCCATAAACTTCCAGAGAGATGCCTTCCTGAGGATAGATATGTACGCCTTGGGTCTGGTTCTATGGGAGCTCGCCTCGCGCTGCAAAGCCGCTGACGGTAAGAAATCTTTGGACGCGGACTTCCACCTTCCACCGTGGATTTTAGCGTTTTTAAATTACGTTTTGACTTTTTCCGAACTGGTATTTGCCCTGACCGACAGCCGCCATCTTTCAGTGCCCTCGCACTTCTGTGACTGCTGGTATCGTGTTTCAGTGATGTCCCGCTCTTCTCTGATCCAGGTCCGGTGGACGAGTACATGCTGCCATTTGAGGAGGAGGTGGGTCAACATCCGTCTCTGGAGGACATGCAGGACGTGGTGGTCCACAAGAAGCTGAGGCCGATACTTAGAGATTGCTGGCAGAAACATGCCGTGAGTAAAATTTCACTACCCATAATGCACAATGCCTACTTTGTTCTTGGATATTGTCAGACCTGTGGCATGGGTACCCCCCTACAGGGTCTGGCTGTGCTGTGCGAGACCGTCGAAGAATGCTGGGATCACGAAGCCGAAGCTCGGCTGTCAGCCGGCTGCGTGGAGGAGCGTGTCGTTCAGATGCAGCGGCAGACGAGCGTCACAGCGCCCGAGGAAATTGTCACGGTTGTCACCATGGTAACCAACGTGGACTACCCACCCAAAGAGTCAAGTCTATGATGAGGCTGAGGACCAATCGGGATGGATTTAGGACTCCCATTGTGAGCGTTTCCTGTTTCGGATTTGGATGCGGTTGAGCTCATCAGGCTTGCTCAGTGGTCATGTGACCCGGAGGACAACATGGCAGAGAGATCCCATACCGTATGCAGGGATCTCCGCCCCTTTGACTTCAGTTCCTGTTTTTTACTACACAATAGAAGACTTCCTGAACAGAGTTTTTCTACGACACGATAAGGGCGCCGGCAGATTTTTAGACTCGCCCGTCGCGTGAATTAGATGACACTACTCAGAAACGGCGTGTGAATGTCTCTCTCTGCTGTAAACAGGTTCTATACGTACAGAAATATTTACATTTTCATCCGAGTGTAGAGTCAAAAAAGGAAAGATGAACGGTCTGACGTCGGTGCTACATGACCAGAGATAAAGGGCTGCTGTTTTCCCCGTTAGCTCAATCATAAACACACCAGCTGCTGGATGATGGAGAGTTCAGCAGCCGTTTGCTGACAATCTCCAGAGAAACGGCTAAATGATGTTTGTGGAACCTCTTGAGGACAGAAATAATCGACTTCTGTCATTTTTGAAGGTGAAAGCAGAATCCCTGCCCTCCATCTTTATTTCCTGTTTGAGTTTGTTTTACGTGCACATTTGACAAATCACCCCGATATAAAACCTATGAAATGTCCCTTTAATGATGAGGATTCGGGTCCAGACAGGAAGTCTGTGGACGGTTTTTGTTTGTTTAGGAAGTTTCATTCAGATAAAAGTCAAATATCAGATTCGATTATGGGATCTTAGATAATTTTATTTATTGTATAATGTAGATCAACGATTAATTGTCTCATTATCCTCATAATGAGACATAATGAGGTCAAACAAAAAATTTAAATTTTAAAAGTCGTTCAAAAAAGATTTTAGTTGATTCACAGCCAATTATTTCTATTCATTGAAATGTTTTCAGTATTTGTTCAATATCACATCAACAAAGCGAAGAACATTCATCTCAGCATGTTGATTAATGTTTCGGTTTGACATGATTAGTAAGGAGAGAAAAACAATATACATTTTTAAATTGAAATGTTTTAAAAGTTCAGACTCCGCAAGAATAAAAATAGAATTTCAAAATTCTTTGAATTGACAACAACAAATTCTTTAATATTCTTAATTGTTTTGGCTACATTTGTCCAAAAACATCGGTAAATTTAATCATTTTTAAAAAGACAGATTTAATAAACTTTATTTAAATAATCGGATTATTTTTTTTTTCTTTGTAGCGATCCTTACGCCATTTTAACCTATAACACAAACGACGTACTCTCATTCATCTATTAAGATCATTCTTAGCCCCGCCTCCTTTTACAACCAGTCACTTCCGTCAATCAGATTCATAATCCTGTTTTATTCCTCCGTAATCCGTAACGGTAAGATGAACACGATGAACACTGAGAATGACGGATCATCTGGAAAATGTCAACATAGAAAACGATGGATGAATTAAACTCATTATAGAAATCATAAAGTTAATTATAAATCATCAATCATTTACTACTTCACATTATTCTCGTTTTGAATGTTCCATACTTTACCCAGAATTCTCTCTGAATCAAAAAGACAATCAAAGAAGTTTGAACTTTATTTAAAAATGTGGATTTTCATAATGATGTTGAGTCTCTACTGACTCCAGACATGATCGAAGAACATCATCCAGATTCTCCTCTTCAAGCTGCTTTTAAAAAGTCTGGCTGAAGTTGATTCAGCCGACAACAATAAAAAGTATTGATAAAAACCTCCAGGTATAAAGGTCAACACTAAGACGATGTCAAACTCGATCTTTTAATGTTAACTGGCTCTGTTTTTCTTACATTCTGAAGCTACAGACTCTCAAATCTGACAGAATTAAAGTAAAGAAAAAATATTGTATTAATCTATGATTAATTAAGATAAAATGAAGAGAACCTGTAGCTCTGCGGTTGGATAGATGAGAAAAAGGCATAACACAATCTACTTATTCTAGTTAAATAGAATTTAAAAAAAATGTATTTGAAAATTAAAAAAAACATGAGAGTAACACTTAAAAGTCATAAATATAATTTAATGGAAATATTTAAATTGTTTGCACAATAAAAGTCATTATTATGGATTAAAATAAATATTTAACTATTGGTACAAGCAAAAAAAAAACATGGGAAAACACAAAAATGTAAGACATGATATAACAGCTAAGATTTATTTGACACAGGGAAAACATTAACAGAACAATATTATATATTTAAAATAATATTTATATTCTCCAAAACTTGGGGAATATATGTAGGAACATAAATTGTAAAATATTATTATGGGGGAAAATTGGAATAATTCTTTAATTTATTTCAGAAACAAATAAAATATACTTTTGAATCACATCAAATTATGTTAGGGAAGAAAACAACCAAGCTCTATATTTAAATTTTTATGAAACATTTTTCTTTCTTTTTTTAGTTTATTTTTGCCAGCTTTGTGACTTTTATTGTACTACAAGCTGTCTGTAATTTCAGCCCATTAACTTGTCTCTCTCTCGCCATCCGCCTCTTTATGCCATTTCGTTTCTGTCAAATAACAAATCAGTGTGACATCGGCGGCAGCGTGTCTCATAACCCAGCATGCTTTGCTCACTGCAGTGTAACAGAAAGTTGCAGTCCAGAACCAGGTCCCCTCTGCTTCATGTTGGCCAAACTCCTTTTATCAGAGTTTTAATCGGACGGGAATTGAACCTGCACACGTTGTACATATGAATGTTGGTCCAGATTGTGATTTCTAGCATGAGTTTGTTTGTTTTTATAAACAGGACGGTTTATGGCGAATAGATTTATGTCATTTTATTTTCTACCATGATGTAAAAACAATCCCAACTGGCTAATTTTTGCTGGAATGTCCCAAACACTAACTTCCTGTCGAGGAAGGCGTGTGTCAGATACCTCAGACCACCCCCTACTGGTGACATTATCGTGACATCATCGCATCCACCAGGCACCAGGATGATGACATCACACGTTTTAATGTTGACACAAGTAAACAGACGGTTGGGAGAAGGAGTCGTCAGACTTGGTGATGTTTGTCGGAGGACTGCTCTCGCTCTTCTTTGTGTTTTATATTTAATATGATTTAATTTATTTCCCCACCGCTGTATTGCGTTCACTGACCGTCGGCGGTTCATTCTCTGGGGCTATTCTGAGGGCTGCTGTTGGACGTGATTGTTGAATATTGTATAGAAGAAAATGTTGTTTCCCCCTGAAATAAAGTCCAGTGACTGCTCTTCACCCTGTCGTCTCTTCTTCATTGTCATCATACACTTTATTAACAGAGACCGTCACATGAGGTTTAGACTATTTGTTACATAACATTGACCACCTGGTTTTAAATATACCTTGACAGATAAAGAAGCTACTAGCTTTTAACGAGTAGAGAATATCAGCTAGTTGCCATTATAAGTTATCAACTAATTGGAGTTAGTCTAATAGCACTCTTTGGTTGGTAGTGGTTTTTAGTCCAGTTGCAGTTTAACAGATAGCAAACGGCATCTATTACAAATTTATATTTGTTATCAGCTTGTAGTACTTTAGAGCATGTAGCAGTTATCAGTTTTTAGCAGTTACAACTTTTAGTGAGGAGCTAGTAACCGTTACAAACAAGTAGTGATTAGCAGTTAAAAGCTAGTTGTGTTCATCTGCTAGTTTGAGATATAGGCTAGTAGTAGTTAGCTTGTAGAAGTTAGGAAACTACGAATTATCAGATAAAAGTTACCAGTAGCAGTTGAGTGCTAATTATGAGATAGCAGTGGTTATCAGCTAGTAGCAGTTGGTGGCAAGTAGGAGTTAGCAG
Organism: Lophius americanus; assembly: GCA_037951165.1. Classification (NCBI taxonomy): domain Eukaryota; kingdom Metazoa; phylum Chordata; class Actinopteri; order Lophiiformes; family Lophiidae; genus Lophius; species Lophius americanus. The sequence goes on along the minus strand of JBBDHG010000090.1, from coordinate 4,658,560 downwards.
CTAGTTGCAGTCATAAGCTGGTGGCCATTATCCGCTAGTTGCAATTATCAGTAGGGAGCTAGTAGAATTTAGAGGCCTGCAGCAGTTATAAGATAGCAGCAGTTATCACATAGCTCTAGTTTTGAAATAGTAGCAGTTAACAGATAGAAAAGGTTATAAACTAGTAGCGATTATTAGCCAATAGCAGTTACCAGTCGCAGTTAGGAGCTAGTAGCAATTATAAGAAGCTAACAGCTAGTAGCAGTTATAAGCTAGTAGTGGTTATAAGCTCATAGCAGTTTTAAACTACTAATGGGGGTTATCAGCTAGAAGGAGTTATAAACTACTAGCACTTATGAGCTAGTTGCAGTTATAAGCTGGTAGCGGTTAAGAGCTATTAGATACTTTATTAATCCCCAAATTAATTAAATAACTTATTCATTAAAAATCACTTATTATCTCACACATATTTTAACTCAATTTATTACAATAAAAAAAAAAAGTTTAATGTTCTATTTAAACCTGGAGAACCACTCCTCTAGTGATAGAATGGGGAACAGTTCTGGAAATCTGCCGGCAGGGGGATCTAGCGTTCACATAGCGTATGCCGGCTGCTGTGTGGTGTGCCGTGGTGGCTGACGGGATTGCTCCGCCGCTAGTGTGGACATGTCCGCCATGTTTTCCACGGCGCAGGAATCAGATCAGCCCCGAGAAACAGCCCGGACGTCCCATTAAACCCGCACACAGATGACTCCTTTCGCCGGGAACCACATCGGCGGACACCGATGAATTATCCCACGGTGGACAGAGTCTTGTGCGGGTCGGATTGACGCCGCTGTCGGTGTCGGTTTGTGGCGGATTGGCGCTAATTTGGCGCAAAACAATGAGTAAACTCTCGTTCCGGGCGCGAGCGCTAGACGCCGCCAAACCACTACCGATTTACCGAGACCGCGACTTGCCGGACCTGAGCGACTGCGTGTCAATTAACCGGGCCGTCCCGCAGATGCCGACTGGGATGGAGAAGGAAGAAGAACTGGTACGGACATGTAAAATTTAAAGTGTTCGAAGGGCTAGCTATTGGATTCACGACGGATTTACGCACAGTTCTGTACGTAGGCCCTCTGCGAGGATATGATTGTGTACGTCAACTACGCAAGGTTTGCGCTGTTAGCGTACATTCTACGGAGTTAGCGTACCTATAGCGTACATTCTACGGAGTTAGCGTACCTATAGCGTACATTCTACGGAGTAAGCGTACCTATAGCGTACTGTTATTTGCGTAGGTTCTGAAGGATAAAATGTAATTGTACGCTAGCTGCGTCGGATGTGCGGTGTTAGCGTTGAGTCTAGATTTGGGCGCTTTGACGTCAGAGTTTTTACGTAGTTCTCAAGACGACAGCTGCTAGCCAAGTGTATAAGCTTCAATGTGTCAGTAACGGCACAACTTGGATAGTAATCAAATTACTAACTCTCTCAGCTGGTTTTGCAGTTCAATTTAAAACTTCATTTAAACCTGATATAAACACTCTAGATATTCAGTTTGGTTGACGTATACATTCCAGTTAACATTTTAAAATCCTGCATAAAATATAACACATCAACATGGAATTTTGTCAAATATAGAAATGCTAATCAATTAATTTAACTTTTTATTTTTACAAAAATTGCCAAACAGTTTTTCAGAATTTCAAGGTTAATGAGATAAAAGAAGATTATAAAGGTATTTTGAGACTAAGAACATTGACGGAAATCTCGGCATCTAAGAGGCAACACAAATGAGAACATAAAAAAGAATAAAATAATGAGACAACACATAATAAGCCATTTGTGTTTTTTGTTTAAATAGAACAAAATAAGATGATGTATGAATGTGGACATGGAGATTTTTCACTGTATGAACATTAGAAGTATTAATATTTCTTTGTCTGTGCTCAGGCACAGAATTAAACACTTACACATCAAATAAAAGTAAAGAAGAATATAAGTTATGTCTGAGCCACTGTGTTTTGTTGAAGATGAACAGATGTGATGGATTCGACAAAGTCGGGCTACAGGATAATCAATAATCATGCTGATGGTTATTATCGGGATTATCATCGCTCTTGTGAATTGTCATGCTCGTCTACGGCGGCATTGTTCTGTTCGGCCACAAGTTAGAGCATATTTTGCAAACGGTGCAGGTAGCGCCCCCTACAATGAGATCACATCCCTTTAGTGCATTGAATGGACCACTTCCCTCACAGCGTTTAGTCCAAATGTGACTGTGGCCCAATGAAATATGTCGTGATCTTTGATATCAAGTTCTGTTTTATGGGATAAGGAGGTCCAGCCTCTCATAAAATACCCTCGCTGCCCCAAAGTTCCAGTTTTTCCTTTGTTGCATTAAAATATTCAGTATTTTTTCCTGAAGCATATTCTGGTCTGCGGCCCAGTGGTTTCAGGTCCGCTGTCCTGGACCACCCCGGGTCAAGTGTCAGAGTATGGTGAGGTTATTATTTAACAAATGTGTCTTGTTGAAGTCCGTCAGTCCCGAAAACATAAATATAATTTAATTTTTCAAGATAAAACTGAAACGCAGAAGCTCCTGAGGCCATGACTTTAGAATATTCAAATTTCTTTCAAATTCTGAATAGTCGAATATTGTAACGTTATTTGAGAATTTTACCTGGTCTTACCGATGACAGGCAGTGCTGATGATCTACTGCTAACAGGGGTTATCGAAACAACTAACAGGAAAGTCATCTGATGGTACCCGCTTACGGGAGAATTCATGTTTGCTCTGTAACCGGTCTGACCCAAACTCATGTTATTCAGGAGCATCACCTGCAGAGGGCGATCTCAGCCCAGCAGGTGTTCCGGGAGAAGAAGGAGAACATGGTGATCCCCGTCCCCGAAGCAGAGAGTCACACCACCTACTATGACCGCCTGTACAAAGGGGAGGTCAAGGTCCCCAAACAACTGATCCACATTCAGCGTGAGTCCACATCTGAACCGCTTGCCCTTATGTCCTTTGGTTCAGGGTCTTCCTCCCCCTTCCACCATTAACAGCAGAATGTCTATGTGAGCTCAACGCCTTTCAAAATTTCTATGGCAATCTGTATTATGTGTGTGTCGGGTCCTGCAGCTTTGGGTCTGGACCTGGAGCAGCCGGACTATGACCTGGACTCTGAGGACGAGACTCTGCTCAATAGGCTAAACAGAAAGATGGAGATCAAACCGCTGCAGTTTGAGACCATGGTGGACCGACTGGAGAAGGCCAGCACGCACCAGGTACACACAGATTCACCAGATACACACACACACACACACACACTTCTGGCCTCCTGGTTGACATCTTGCTCCTGGTTCTCTAGCTGGTGTCACTGGCAGAGGCCAAGCTGCTGCTTAACGAGGACGACTACCTGTTGAAGTCGGTCTACGACTACTGGGTGAGGAAGAGGAAGAACTGCCAGGGGCCGTCTCTGATTCCTAACATCAAGCAGGAGAAACGAGATGGATCCACCAACAATGACGCCTACGTGGCCTTCAGACGAAGAACTGAGAAGATGCAGACAAGGAAGGTGAGTCCTTACCTCATTTGGGTTCAACTTTTCTGGTACCAGATCTAACAGTGAGACAGTGACCTCTGACCTCTAATGTTTGTTTTGTCAGAACCGTAAGAACGACGAGGCGTCTTACGAGAAGATGCTGAGGCTCCGGCGAGAGTTCAGCCGGACCGTCACCATCCTGGAGATGATTAAGAGGAGAGAGAAGTCCAAGAGGGAGCTGCTGCACCTCACCCTGGAGGTGGTGGAGCGGAGGTGAGGACCATCTTGTTTTCTATCTGAACCAGTCTGAAGATGAGGTGGTGCTGACGCTGTGGAGTGTTCTCAGGTATCAGATGGGGGATTTCAGTGGAGATGCCCTGAGAGATGTGTCACTCCCTCTAGTGGAGAAACCCGTCTACAGCGGCGCTCCAGTCAGTCTGAACGGCTCCACCAACAGACACAAGGCTGACGTCAGGATGAAGGTACGTCATGGAGTCTGTTTACACCACCACAACAATAGCATTTACGACCTCACTTCCTGTTCATTTCTGCTCTCAAACACTGTAATAAGATGATAAATAATACAATTAAATTTTATTTAAAATGTAATTAATTTCACTTAAAATGAAATAAATATCTAAATAAAATACTTTTATACTTTTTAAAAAATACATTGTTTGTTTCTAAAATCAATAAATAATATATAATTAATGGAACATGTTGATTTAAATCAATATGATTTAAATCAAAATTTAAAGAAGATTTAGCAATAAATTAAATATAAATCTCCAATAAACAACATACATTTTATTTAAAACTTTGTTACATTTAAAATGTAATTTAATTGGATTTTTGTTCATTAAACTATTTTATGTAGAATTGAATTATTTGAAAATTACTTAAATTATTTTTTGTCTAATAAAATAAGTAATGAGCTAAATTAATTAAATAATAATTTGTTCAATAATAAATATTTCAAAATGCAATTCCTTTTACTTTAATGGGTCTCCTTTGCTTCAAATGTTTCAATATTAGTGATTAATAGAAAATAAAATGGTTTTAATGATAATACATTTTATTAAATATGTAATTAATTTGACTTGAACTTGATTTTAGTAATAAATTGAAATAATCCATTTTAAATCAAATACAAATATAACTAATTTATTTTAACGGATTTGACTAATATATTTAGTTTGGAAATTAATTTGATTAACTGCTGAAATAGTGAATAAATAGTTAAATAATCAATTCCTCAATAGTAAATCATTTAATGTTTTTAGTTCGCGTGTATTTTCTATTAAAAGAAGAGAGAAAGTTCTGCAGACCGGTCCTGTATGTAGAACTGAGAATCCACCGCTAACTTCATATTGCTTTGAAATGAACTAATATTGCTAAGTAAGGTGGAGTAAGGATTGACAGCTCACAATGCGTTGCTCTCTCCATAAGCCCCGCCTTCATTGGTTTTCCTCGTAAAAAAACAACCACTTCCTGTCTCGGAAAACACAGACCCATTTTTGATTTTATTTGTTATTGTTTTGTTTTTTTCTTCTTCATTCATTATCCAATACCGATTATACTAGAAAATGAAAGTCAAACTATTATACGTGTATATTTTTGTTACTTCACTCATCCCTTTCTCAACCGTGAAAAAAGAACACCTTGATTTTCAATTTTTGTTTTTTCTATGTTGAAACAAAACTTTTTCTGAAATGGAGATCAAAATACCAAAAGATAAACGTACATCACTACCTCCACTTATGCTGCTCTTTATATCGTCACACATCATCACAACCTCCTCTACCGCCTCCATGTTTGCTGTTGTCCAATCTTTTGACCTTTCACTGCGAAGCAGGCCAATCGCTAAAGTAATGAAAGGTGAGGTGGTGCATTCACTGGCAGCACCGACGTTAATGAAATGTTGTAGAATATGGTGTGAGGAAGTCTCCACTGATGTCTGACAGTGTCCCTGCGTGTTCCAGATGCAGAAGAAGCAGGCGTCCATCAGAGACGAGCTCAGCTTTGACCTCCTCAGACCGAAGAAGAACGTCAGACGGGATAGGATGTGTTCTCCACAGAGGCGTCCTGGTCGGCCCACGGCCCCCTTCAGCATCAACAAGGCCGACATCAAACAGTACGACTTCCACAGCTCCGGAGAGGAGGACAGCCCCCCGTCGCCACTGGTGAGCGTCACGCCATCTAATGGTCATGGGACAGTCTAATGGTCATGTGACTCTGCCGGAGGTCTTAACCTGAGTGCATTTGTGTCTCCTCAGTCTCCTCCGTCCTCAGCTGACGAGGAGAACAATCCCGACGGTGTCTTCGTCTTCAGGAGGAGAGCTGGATGTCAGTATCTGTCGGTGAGTTCCTCCTCCGTCAACTTGCATGGATCGGTTCGCTTCCTGCTCTGTTTACTTCCTGTCCAGCATCCCAGTCAGGTCCGCCATGGTTACTAGCAGCTGCTAGTTACCATGGCTAGTAGCAGTCAGGGGCAATTAGCAGTACAGAGGCTTTTAGCATTCAAGAGGTAGTAGTGGTAAATGTTTTGTAGCAG